>JANAVB010024000.1:15327340-15817340 GCA_029216955.1 Iris pallida | reverse complement strand
CATCCTCAAAAAATATTATACTTCTCATCTCAAATTTTTTCCTTATTTTTGTGTTTAGTACCACATGGTTCCATATGCAATATTTTTTTATATGACACAATAGTTTCAAGCGAATATAGCTTATCATGAACATAAAAAATACCAACAATATTTTGAACTTAAAGATAGATCAAACTTTATTGTTTCCAAATGAACAATGATAATTAGATTTGTCAAATAAGGAAACTGAATTTCGTCTAAAAGACGGTACAATAAAAGCTTTAAAAAAATGTCTATCAAATCCAATCATAACTAATATCCTAAAATTCTCCTATTGCTTCCACTTCTACTGACTTGCCGTCACCTACACAGATGTGTCTTTTACCATCAATTGGCTTTCGGTAGATCAGGCAACCCTGCATAGAAATACTGATGTGAGTAGTTACACCAAAATCTAATTACCATGTATCATTCTTTACAAATCGTTTTTCAATTTCAGCAAGGAATTGTTTGGCATTAGTAACCTCATCAGATACTGCACCCCTGAATGCCTCTGGAATACCATGCTTTATAATCATTAGACTCATGCGGTTTGAGCGTTCCTACTTTTCAAAGTTTGTTATGTCACCAGATGAACTGTCATCCTTAAGAGTAGTAGGACGCTCAATCCTAAGTGCAATGTCTAGATCCATGCAACCGAGAACAATATAAATCTTCTCTTTCTAGTCCTTGAAGTTTGTCCAGTTAAGCATTGGAATTAAGTTCAGATTAGCAGATATTGAAGCAAAATTAGCTGTAAAGAGAACAAAAATAAATAAACAAACATGCTCTAATTAATAACCAAAGGATAAAATATAGTCAAACAAATTCAAATAATGGTGAACCCCATCTCAGGATATCTAGTACATCATTAATATCAAGTCTTTGGATAGTAATATTAACTGCAAGTGGTACTCTTGGTGTAAGGATCAAACTTGACAATAAGTCATGTCAAATAACAATCCTATCTTTGGATCGGGTTATTATTTACATGTAAATCTTATAATTGTCACACATTTATCACCACAAGTATGTGTGCAATTTGGCCAAGTATTAACCTTTCTTTGTATCGGCTAATACCCGCATGAATGTACACACACAAACATCCGACATCCCTCATACACTATCTACGCAAGAGAGGTCACTTTGGCGACATCTTGTTTTAATGGGTCTATTTAGAATATTAGGCAACTAATGCTAGTTACAAAAGGCACCAAAAAAATTGAATGTTGACTAAATTCTTATGTAACTGGATCCTTATGTACATGCATATTTGAATTAAATAATCATAAATCCTTGTGTACATGCATATCTTAAATTAAATAATCAACAAATTATATTATGCTTAATATATGCATCAAAAGATTATATCAAATAATCTATAAGGATTACTTCAAATAAAATAATCTACTGAAGACAAAATCCTAATTTTAATTTGAAAAACAATCATATGTCCTAAAGATATATCCTTTAATCATATGCATGTGAATTTTTTTATATGATTTAAATCACAAATTAAATCACTTTAAATAAAAGAACATTCAAAAATTCTTTTTACATAAAAAAATATATATCAGCCAACCAAAGAAATATGCATCCAAAAAAGCTTCTGCTTTAGTTTTATTTTGTTCAATACCAAATCAAGGCTTCAGATATGGTTGAGTTGGTCTAAGGCTGAAGATTAATGTTCTGGTCCGAAAGGGTGTGTGTTCAAATCCCACTCTAATAAAGTTCTTTCTTTCTTTCTTTTTATTTTTTTATTTTTTATTTTTTTTTGTTTTTTTTTTGTGGAACTGGAACTTTAAATCAAAGTAGCCAGTTGACCGAAAAACAAAATCGGAAGTATCCGCATAGTGCAGACAGTTCGTATTTCTAAATCCTCAACAATCATAAAAAAAGAACAATAATTTTATTTATATTAAAAATCAATAGTATGCAAAAGGAGATCTAAACTGGTGGATCAAAACAACAAAATAAATTATCCAACAATTAAAACCCTAAACTAAATTAAATGAAACAATTTAGGGTTTCTGAACAACAACAAAAATCGATTCTGAAACTTTGATCTCATAAATCAAACATGGAGGTTCTGATACCAATTGTTAAGATTTTATTGCATGTTGATTTATGAGATGAAGAACAAAATAAATGCGGAAGCGTACATTAATCCATTGATTTGTTTGATGGATCTTGAAGCAGACGTCTCTTTATGGATTCGATCTTCCAACTCACTATGATCCTCAATAACAAAGATAATATCTTTGTTCCTCTCTCAGTTGATGGGAATGCATAAGAGAATAGAGAAAACCCTCTCTTTTGGTGGTCGTATGAGTTGGAGACCATTATATATGTTTTGATATTTCTAATTTGGCTCATCATCAAATTAGATTTATCTCTGGTATCTACAATTATTTTCATGACAATTATACCCTTAAGCCAATTTTTCAATTAGACCACTTTAACTTGACTTAATTATTTAGATAGTCCAACACAATCAATTTTACATATGCGGCTCCTATTATTGAATAATTCCAACAAGATAATATCAGTTGTAGACTGAGTCTCTCATGACAGTTTGATTTATTCAAATATAGTTAGCTGTCACTTTGTAACTTTCTTACTTTGTAGGATCTTCAACAACTATTAGTTATCTTCCTGATGTGGGGTAAAGTGCATTTAAACCCTCCTTAGATGTTACGAAATGCAATTAAAGACTCCTTGATTTGAAAAATCCAGTCCGTTTCAATTATGCTCAAATCACCCCTCCCGCTGTTACAACCGTTAAAATCGTCTTAAAAGACGATTTTGCCTCTACCCTCTCCCCCCTCTCTCTCCGGTGGTGGGGACGGGTCGGGGGACGAGGGGTGGTCGGCGGAGGGAGGAGGAGGGGAGGGGGGGGAGCGCGGGGGAGGGGGGGGGGGGCGAGGGCTGCCGGCGGAGGGAAGAGGGGAGGGGGGGTGAGGGGGGGGGGGTGAGGGCTGCTGGCAGAGGGAGGAGGGGGGGTGGGTCGGGGGCGGGCTGGCGGAGGGAGGAGGGAGGGGGGGGGGGGTCGGGAGGCGGGGCTGGCCGACGGTGGAAATGAGAGGGGAGCTGGTAGGGAAGGGGAAATGGCAGTTTAGGTATATATATATATATATATATATATATATATAGGAAGCGGATCAAAGGCCCCGCCCGCGGAGCCCCGTCGAAGCCCCGCCCCCCCCCCCCCCTGCACCATCGGATCGCGCGGGGCCCGCGTGGGGCCCGCCCCCGCCCGCGCGATCCAACGGCTAAGGGAGGGCGGGGCTTCGGCGGGGCTCCGCGGGCGGGACTCCCGATCCGCTCCCATATATATATATATATATATATATATATATATATATATATATATATATATATAAAAGAAAAAACGTCACTAACGACCATTTCTAACGTCTATTTGACGGTAAGGGCCTTTTTGCTCGCACGGACAATCTAAGGAGGTGCAGACTACGTAAGTTTTCTAAAAAGTTTTATTTTGCGAACGAGGCAAATCTAAGAAGGGTTTAAATGCACTTTACCCTCCTGATGTGTATATATACAGTTGTTGAATCAATAAGAAATAATAAGCTTTGCAACTCTGTTAGGTTTGAGCATTGGACTTCAAAGTCGAAGAGGAGGCACTAGAGAGGGGGCGAGAGAGAAACTGCGAAGAGCTGCTTATTCTTTCTTGAAAACTGAATGAAAGAGAGGTTTTTTTAATTTGGAAAATGTGTGTGTGAGAGAGTGAGAGAGAGAGAGTGTCTGTTATATTTGGGGTGGTTCGAGAAACATGGGAGAGAGAGAGAGAGAGAGAGAGAGAGAGAAATGAGAAATGGGGAAAGAAGAAAGAGGCTCGACGTCTTACATTATTTGTTTAGGAACACAGAAATACAAAATTATTTGTTAGTTTAGACATGGAGAAGTGAGAAATGTGTGTGTGCGAGAGAGATATATAGAGAGAGGATGGATGCTGGATTTATTTTAGTTTAGGAACATGTGAAATAGTCATGCTTGTGTCTGTTATTTAGTTTAGGAACATTGGGAGAGTTATTTAGTTTAGTTTAATAAATAGGGAAGGACGAACATATTTTTTTTTAAGGAAAAAATTAAAATAAATTTATATTTGTTAATTTATTTATATTGCAGCTTCAATTATTTACTTTAGCACTGAATATTGCTTAATAGAGAAAGAAAGACAGGGTAAATAATAATAATAATAATAATAATAATAATAATAATAATAATAATAATAATAATAATAATTAGTATTATTAGTATGTAATTAAAACTAATTTTATTTTTAAAATAATTATAAATAAAAATTTCAAATTTGATTCTTCCAAAGAGGGGTGTAAACGAGCCAAACGGACACGGATAGTCCACCGTCTGTGTTCGGTCGGAAAAAAAACAAGTTCGGTCGGACGGACATAGACAGTCCACTGTTCGAGTTCGGACCGGACGGACACGGATAATCTACTGTACGTTAATTGAATCGGACAGTCCGCAGACAAATTAATACCCAAAAATTGTTACTTTATCAAGATTCCTTGATAGTTGGTAAAAAAATCAAGTTGAAAGGAGATACAATGAAAGTTATAGAAGACAACAAAAAATGGTAAAAGGTAAACAAAAATTTAGACTGAAAAATAAAAAAATTAATGCAAAACCAAAATGATACGAAATCAAAAGGAGTCTCCACTATCGGACGGTCCGTGAACAAATTCAGATCTGACATAGATATGATCGTGTCCGGATCCGATTTTTAAATGGATAAAAAAAATGTCCAAGTTTTGTTCGTTAATTCAATCAAACGGTCCGAGGTCGAACCATTTATCGAGCCTGATTCGTACGGACAGTGGACTGCTTTGTCAATTTTTCAGCCCTAATTCCAAAATTTTCTTCTTCAAAAGCATCCCAACAACGAATTTGTGAAAATTTTATATTTTACCTCCACTTCTTCAATCCATCCAAACAAAAGAAGTGTAAAAACATTCATACGTCATGATGTGTATACAAAATACGTATGCAAAATATTGATTTTACGATTTCCCACTTCTGAGCCTTGTTAGCAATCACCCGAATAAAACTCGTCTTATACGCAATTTTTTTCGTATCTTTCGTAAACATATAATACTTGCGTACTTTTGATAGATCCAAATCAATACGTAAATTTTAAGCATACGAAGTTTTAAACGAGTTTTCTATAAATTATTGAAAAAATTGGCAAAAAAAACGTGCTGGAACATGTTTTATTAACCAAATTTGATAACATATTTAAAAATGTGAAGTTTCTAACCTTAATATTTATATTTTTCGAATATTTGACCGAATTTTTGAACCGATTTATCCTCTTACTTTTGCCATCCCGAAATTTTTCGTGCTGACAAGGCTTCTGAGTCACAGTTCGGCCCTAATAAAACCACAGTCAAACTCAAATTCCTCGTCCGGCCCATCCCAAGAAAGAGGGGGTACAACTAGGACTGTGCACAATTAAGTCAAATCGACCAAATCGAACCAAACCAAACCGAACCGATTGGTTTTAAACCGAACCGATGGTTCGGTTGGTTTGGTTCGACTTCATTTTTTTTAAAACCGACCGGTTTGGTTCGGTTCACAGTTTAGTTATGCTAAAACCCGTCTAAATCGAACCGAACCGAACCAAATCCTTGTTAAGTAATTAGGTTTAAAAAAATTGAACTGAAGCTGCTGAATTGAAGTCCAATTTTTTTGAAGTGCAAGTTGACTGAGGTTTGTATTTACTGTTGAAGTGCAAGTTGAATTTAAGCTGCCGAATTTAATTGAAGTTCAAGTTAAAAAAATTGAATTGAAGTGCAAGTTAAAAAAATTGAATTGAAGTGCAAGTTGATTGAAGTCGCTGAATGTATATACTATTGCAAAGTGTAAGTTGACTGAGGTTTCACAAAAAAAGAAGCATACAGTCTATTTTTTTATGTGCTCAAAATCGACCAAGTCGAATCGATTCAAACCTAACAAAGTCGGTCGGTTTTAAAACCGAACCGACCATTTGATTGGTTTGGTTCGATTTTGCTTATTTTCAAATCGATTAACTTCGATTCGACTTCGGTTGGGACCAAATAGGTCGACCACCGACCGATATACACCCTTAGTACAACCACAGCTGAGGTGAAGAGTAGACCCCAAGTGTCTTTTCGCGCCGGGCTGGACAGAGAGCGCCGATGGCATCGGCGAGGATAATCTGCGCCGCAGCCATCGCCACGTGGCTACTGCTGCTCTCGGCCTCCCCCGCTCGTGGCGTATCGGACTCGGGAGAGCGTGCCGGCGGCACGAGTCCGACACGGGAATGGCAGACCGTCACGAAGCTCAATTTCTCGTCGCAGATCAGGCTCCATCCCCACGTCCTCCTCATGATCACAGTCCCATGTAAAGAAAATCCTAACCCTATTTTTTTCCCCTTCTCTTCCATAAACTATTTTGCTGGGACTTTTGCTGATGTGTCGTGTCCGTGCCGTCTCGTGTTGGACACGTATTGGACACGTATCGGACACGTATCGGACACGACACGAGCACAGACACTCCGTCTGCTTTGTTGAAGGTTTCCTGATTGTTTCTAGAAATTTACCATGACTGATCTATGCGCATGGATAAGGGACACATGATGGTTTTGCTGTCTCATATTGTCAGTGCGTGTCCGCATAGGGTGCAAAGTAGGTGATGTGTCCGACACATATTGGACACGGCCAAAATGAGGACACGCCATCACAAGCAAGTCGCCAAAATTGGTCGTTGTCAATCTAGGAAACAGAGCAACGGGGACTCCAAAATAGTAGTTGTGTCTGTTTTGTGAAAAACACGCATTCGCCACAAAACCGACACTACATAATTCATCAGGACATGCCAAAATATGTGCTGTGTCTGTGGCTCTGCGTCTGTATTGTTTCGAGTCATGTGCATGTCCGCAACATAGTGGTCAATACTTCATTTTGTTCTGCCACTGAAGTTTGTGCTGGATCTCAATACTTGGGTAAGCTGAGGGTTTACTGCAGAATTTTTGTGTCAATTTTTATGTGAAGTGAAGATTTTGTAGCAATGGTTGAGCTTGTTTTTTTGGTTCATTATTTCAATGGAGAGAAACAATGTGTTGACTCTTCACACTCAATTCATATGATCAGACTGTAGTTACCAGACATTGCTAGGAAGTTGATGTTTGGTATGGACACATTTCTTACACGCATGAAGAAATGGTTATCTTATTATTTGGACACATTTTCAACAATTTTGGACACTTGTCATAAACCTAGGTTGCACATAAAGTCATAAACGAGCACTGATCCGAATGCATTACAAATTAGAATACACCATTGTTTAGAAAGTTTAGGATACGGTTACAACATGGATACAATTGTAGATAAAGATGAATACATATTGATGTACATATTTTGTATATTAGATCTTTATAATATCTATTTTTATACATATATCTTGGATAAATCTGGGTTCCAAAATTTCTAGGATATGCTGCAAAGAAATGTTATTTACTCGTATATCGGTTATTTTTGGCACGATTGCTACTGTGCCAAATCAGTTTAAATTATCTTTTGGACTCATTTGGAACATAGAAATTCAGGGGCAATATCTGACCTAAGTACCTAGAAAGTATCGTGTCAGATACATGGCAAATACGGATACGATTCTCTAGGAGTATCCATGCCAAGGTTCATCGTATCAACAAATACTGATAAGTACCAGACACTATCGGCCGAATATTGGTTTTGGCATGTCCGATCCTATACTTACCCCTACGGATACCATATACTGAGCAAAACTGAAATTTGGCTCTTCCCGATCAATTCAACAAAGAAAAAACTGAAAGAATAAGAGATGAGTAGCAAGAAACCAGTGTTTTAAACCGGCTCAACCGTTGAAACGGTGAACTCAAACCTTACCGGTCGGACTAGTTAAACCTTTTAGTTCAAAGATGATAATACCATAAATATTATTATTATAAAATATATTTAATATTATATATTATATTTAAACTACTATATAATTTGAATTTGCAAAGGAGAAGTTACTTTACAACGAATATATGAAGTGTACCAACGAGTTTTCTATTTTTTTCTAAGTTCTTTACATATGACATTATAACTTTCTTTGTTTTTGGCCTAGTAGCAAATGCTCAATATGTTTCAAGCTGCATAAGTAAAGGAGGAATATACATTAGACATTAATGTACAGGTGGCTCAATGGTTGGAGACATTGTTAAGGACCTAACAGGTCTCGTCTTTGGTTCCCCATTCTAGTATATTTTTTGAAGACAATTCAACTTTTATTCCTTTTGAGTGAACTGTGTGGGATGAACTGTGAACAGACTGAACATTTTGCAAGGGTCAAGCATTTTGTTCCGTTCACACCCATTTAACTGCCTGAGCGGTTCACCAAAGCTAACAGACCCTGAAAACATTGTGGTTCACTGCCTAACAGGTTCAACTGGCCAAGTCCATCCGGTTTTGAAAACGCTGCAACAAAAAGAACAACATAACACAATGATTCAATCGTGTCGATAATTTTTGTTGTTGACATATTGTAACCATTACCTTTGTTGAAGTTGTATACTATAAATTCACGACACTCTTACATCTTAAATTATTCCATTCAGTTATGTATCTTGGGAGTACTTTCTCTAAAAGCAAGTAAAATTAACACTAATATCTATTGTGGATGAACAATTTGGCAGTGTTTGATACTATTTTGTTCAAAATTAGCGAGAAATAATAAATAAAACATAAGATCATACCTAAATGTATCAAATATTTTTCAGCTTTCTAAAATAATTTTTTGTTGTTTTGGATTTACGAAATCAAGAATTCCAAAACTTCGATCCAAATAAACGGAATGGCAGAAACTGCTGAAACCTCTGAAACAGCCTATGCCGATACTCATAAAAAGGGTCCTAAACCAATTCTAATATTGATACTATGAACCTTGATTTACAGAACCCTGCCCTAGATGTATAACAATTGGTATATTAATTGTAAAGACGAATTATTGACTCACATGGGGAAGGGAGATGGGCTTCTAGTTGGATAGGCATGCTTAGGAATTGTCTCATGAAAGAACACTTCTCATAGGATAAATTTAGTGAAATTGACAAAAAAGTATTTGTGAAATATAGAGTTCTTATGAGGACATGTTTTGGGACTATGCTTTGTTCATATGCCATATGTTCTAGAAGCTTCTTTTTTTGATAGATACGTTCTAGAAGCTTCATGCAAATTGGATTCCAATTTAAAGGATTTTATGGAACAATTATGATCGGAGTGATAATGACATAATAAAGTTAGTCTACACGAGTTTCAATAAATCCAAAAAAAGGAGCATAGAAATAAAAAAAATTCTTGGACTAGAAATCAATGTTCAGAAAAAAATTCTGATTCTCAACACATTTCTACAGTGTTTTGTATACTCAAACGGTCAACCCCCCAGCTATTGGGGCTACCGAAAATAACCAAAATGTTGGCTTGCTCGCTCGTTGACTTTACATGTTTTGGGGTTTTGAAAAGTGAGCTACCTTTTAAAAGTTACAACTCTTGTTGTTGCCTAACCGGGTATTTTTGAAGTCCCACTCGAGAACTCTTTAGTAACCAGGTTTTGTGAAACACATGTTTGGGTTGTGGGAATCTCCCTGAAGTAACATCCCATAATGAAAATTGAATACCTGAGACACAGATAGACATACAAGTGCATGGGCAGGCATATTCATGTGTATAATTTAGGTGTACCTTGTATAATCTACACATTTTAAGTCTCAAAATTGTAAAATATGCTAGAGAGATGTTTTATATGTAAATAGCATGTGTATGTAAGTGATAATTATCGTATTATTATTTTTAAGATAAAAATTCAAAAATATACTTTTCAAATGAGCTTATATTTAACAAGAACAATTTTGCACACTGTTTCTATATAGTTTTGTACTCTCTATCTTATGTGGCCAATTTTTTCCTAGAATACTTCTTCCTGCATTGTCACTGTTATTTATAAAAAATAATAATACTTGTTTAAGTGGAGCTTTGATCTGTGGCATATTGTAACAATAAATGAATGTAAAAGGTGGATCATTAATGTATTCACCTCTAGGCTCTAGCAGTATCATCATGGTTTTTTTTCTTCATGTTTGGGGCATATTGTCACGCCCTAGAATCATAATACTGAAGAGCAGGAGACAGACACAACCAGCTACGTACATTGGAGTGCAACGTACTTCGCAATACGGTCACGGCTGTCTATATGCATGAGGGTTAATCTACAATCCATCAGTCTCTTATGGTCAAGAACAAGCCTAGTGTCTCAATCTCAAGCAAACAATAGATGGTACAAGATGTTAGATCATCAGACATACAAAAGTAAGGCATCCCAAACTATTACATATTCAGATGATCATGAAGCTAGTCATACAAAATGTGAAGACTAGCAAGAGTTAAGTCATACATGATCAACCCTAGGATTTGCTAATCATGTTACAACCCTTAGGCAGACAGAAATAAAGTTTTAACACGAGCTAACACGTGCTCGGCGGCTAAACACCTTAAAAGAATAAGTTACATTAGAGTGGGAGAGCAAAATAAGAAACCCACTCGTTGCCTCGGTTACTCCTGGTGTTCACCATCTGGCTGGAAGACAGGTAAATCCTCGGGTGTCACTCCAAAATCTGGCCATACAAAACCAGCTGAATTAGACCCCAGAAAGAGCAAGTACCACAAGGGAGGCTCCACTTATGAACTAAAAATAACATATAAAGAACTGATATGAGAACATAATTATAATAACATAAATGACAAGAGTTAAATGAACATACTTGTTTGCATCAGGAAGAACAAGAGGTGGAATATAATTTTCATGCTAACCATGAGACAATCATTCAAGCATGGCCAATTAAGTCATACGACTTGCCATCTTTAGCTAATTAGGGTTATCACAGGCCGAGTTACTAACAAGATGCAGTTGAGATATTTCCGCAGTTACAAGTCCTGCAGACCATCTAGGCTATCCAGACGAAAGTTACTAGAGTTATCAAGTTACAAGAGTTATCAATATTTCTGGTGTACTTGAGTACTTAGGATATAAGAAGTGCAACACATGACAATGTGTTGGAAATGTGTCCTACTCGACGGCAAGCTACAAGTCCACAGGTGTAGCCGGGATAACGGGATCGCCTGCAACTGGAAAATCTTTCTATATGAGCTACTTGATCAATCTAGTCGTTTAACCTAGTTAGATTCATTATGAATTCATGACCGTGGTAACCAGGAATCCATGTCCTAGATATGATGCAAGACAAGACATGCAGCTTGTACAACCACAATCGGAAAATCAACCACGAAATCAAGACAAGAGTTACACTAGTAAGACAGGAAATAACTGTTGCAACAGCAATCAAGGTTATATATGTCATGTCAGGTTTACTTGTCGTATCAAGAATACTTGTCAGGAGTGCATCTCGACGGGCCACTATCAAGATTATCAAGATGGGATCATATTATCATGTTCAAGTTCAAGTTACTAGCTCAAGATTATCAAGTCGGGTCGCAATTTAGGCCAATGATAGAAAACATCAAAAAATATCAAGAACATCCATGGGTGACTGAAATTATTAGTCGCATATGAACTCCAGTTAAAGTGAGACAAGAAAATTCTTGAAGTCAAGACAAAAATCTACAACTTTCATGTTTTGAGTTTTACAAGATTTTAGCTACAAAACAGCTTAAACATGCAAAAACAGTCATTTAGATATCGCACGACAGAGATTCGTGCGCGGGCACGCGAAGTGCGCGGCGCGCGTGGACAAAACTGGCCATGGTGCGTGGGCGTGCGACAAACGAAACGCGCGGCACGCAAAAAGTGTGGCGCACGTGGACAAACTGGCCACGGCGTGCGGATGCACGGCGTGCGGCACATGACAAACAAAACGTGCGGACGCGCGACACGCGAAACGTGCGGGCGCTAATGCACGGCACACGGGCACGTGGCACGCGAAATGTGCGACAAACGAAACTGCGCGGGCACGCGGCACACAAAATGCGTGTGGACCAAACTGGCCACGGCGTGCGGAGCGCGGGTGCACGACGCGCGGCACTATTCGTCGTCCCGGCAACACCGAAGGTGTGTGGAGACCATGAACACGAGAACGGTCCTAATTTTCTCAAAATAAGTCGAAATCATGCGATTTAAAAGCCAAAATTTGGTAGCATTGAATTTTCCACAACATGGAACCATTAGTGTTTGAAAATAACAAGTTTTTAGAGATCAAAACCAAGAAAAACAATAAAAACTAAAAACCTAGATCCACAAAAAACTATTCATCAAAACCAAAAATCTCAAGTTCTAAAGATGCTTAGAATCATGTAGGGAAGAAGATAAAACAAATAAAAATGGAGATCTTTCATGTTCTCCATGGAGCAAGTTATACTTGCCTAGGTTGGTGGGAGGAGAAATGGAGAAGGAGAAGGAGAGGAGAGGAGTTAATGAGAAATAATGAGAGGAGAGAGAATGAGTTGGTTTAAATACCAAGCAAAGTCATCCAAACCAGCCCAAGCCAAGCCAAGATCAAACCAAGACTAAACTAAGCTAAGACTAAGCAAGACAAGTCTAAATACGGGTCACCTGACAAATGTCAGAAATCCGTATACGCACACCGAAAATACGTATAACGGAAAACGAGAGTGACACATTTAGATTCAAAATTTTATTTCTGAAGCATCTGACAACTTGACAACATGCTTGTAATCTATATATGGTTGTTATATTGTCATTTTAAATATCCTCCATTATAATTTGAAAAACATATATGGTGATATTCAATTGGTATTATCAGAAGATATTTTGAAATGAATAGTTTCTCAGAAAATAGTAGGGCTAGTCTAGAAGTTACACAGGACAAGACCTATAGGGAACCTATATGGATTAATTAACGGCACTACAAACTGAGATTTACTGAAATACAATTAGTAAGCAAATATTACTATTAATCTACCACAAATAACCCTAACACATTTTAGAAATTAACAATTGAGTGTAGAATAATAGACAGGATTTACCCAAACTTTAAAAAGTCTGGTCAGATAAGACAAATAACCCTAATTTTTGTAATTTGGACAAGTCTGGTCAGTGCCCTGTATAATCATATGATCCAATACTGTTAATACAACTACAAATCTGGAAGACATTAAAATGACAAAGGGAATGAAGGTGAAAATGGAAGCATAAAAGAGGGGCATTTGGAAAATGGAAACAATGTAATAATAAACAGGTCGGTAGCTTAAATTATATTAGAATTATCAATGTTTTTCCTGTAGTCTTCTTGAAGATTATACTAATTCATAAAACTATAAGCACTAAGAAAATTTTGACACTGACCTCAATGTTTGTTAACATGTCCTGCATTTTGGTACCTAAACATTAACCTAAGTCTTCCATGAAGTATAGTTTCTGTTCCTACCAAGTATTCAGTATCAACTTTCAAACTGTGTGCAGTTTGACCATGTTGAGAGTACATCTTGATGCCGAAGATCTTATAGTTTCTACAAGTATTTGACCCAATTAACACTAAGGAAACATATCTACCATATGGTCATCAATTCGATCATCTAGATCTTGGTAGTCTTCCATTCTTTAACCATTATTTTTTAAGGTTCTAAACCACAGTAGGCAGGTGTACGACGGAGAGGGTCTGCCTACTGCCTAGGCGCTTGATATATTTTGAACATTTTTACTATTTTACCACTATTTTTTTTTTGCATAATATGTATATTTTAAGGATGTTTTATGCATAACTAAGTTGTAGAACAAATATTTATGAAGTTTCAGTATTGTAAAAGTAAACCATAGGTTCATTGCTTGCAAAATTGTTTTGCCAAAATATCTAGTCGGGTATTGCTCCACCTATGCCGCCTCACCTCCGCCTACGCCGCCGCCAAACGTCTGCTGGCCGCCTACTCCACCGCCAATGGCAAAAGAAGTGCGGAGAGTGGCCGGCTAGCACCTAGGCGGTCGCCTCGACCTCCATTTAGAACACTGCTTTTTTTCTTCCAAATCTAGAACACACATTAGAAAGACAAAAATAATGAAGGTGAAAATGGTAGCATAGAAGAGGGGCATATGGAAAATGGAAACATAGTAACAATACACAGGTCGGTAGCTTAAGTTATATTAGAAGTATCAAAAAATCTTCATATAGTCTTCTTGAAACTTGTACTAGTTCCTAAAACTATAAGCACTGAGAAATTTTTGGCACCAATCTCAAAGTTTCTTAACATGTCCTGTGTTTTAGTACCTAAACATTAACCTAAGTCTTCCATGAAGTATAGTTTCTGTTCCTACCAAGTATCGAGTATCAACTTTCAAACTGTGTGCAGTTTGACCATGTTGAAAGTTCATCTTGATGCCAAAGATCTTTCTAGTTTCTACAAGTATTTGACCCAATTAGCACTGAGGAAGCATATCTACCAGATGGTCACCAATTCATACATCTATATCTTGGTAGTCTTCCATTCTTTAACTTGAATATTTTCCATGTACGTATTCCATTGGGTTCTTTTGTTTGCTCTCCTCTGTTTCCTTAACATGATGTGATGAATTTCATTTCACTTGTCAAGTACAGTAAGTTTCCAGTTTTTTACAAGACAGATAAATTGTGACTAGACTACAGATTTAGGATGCATTTTCTCTTTAGAAAAATGTAATAAATTAATTAATTTCCCTGATTTTATTTGGTTGACTTCAAATCCTAACATGATGTGAAAACATGTATTGGTGCTAACTACTGTTGCAGGCTGTACTCCTGGTCTCCTTTTAGCCTCTTACTTTTTGATGGTTGTCTCATGTTGTTCTTTTAAGAGTTTAATGTCTTAAAAGCAATTGATGATTTTAGAATATTTAATTCTTCTAAAAAAACTAGCAAAAATAATGTAGAAGAAATCTCTGTTATTGATACTGTTTGTTTACAGGGTCTGGTGAGTCACGATCTCTGATGAAAGAATTAGCACATTTTGTTACTGACAAACAAGAACTTGGGTATCTAAAGCTAATGGTTATCTATAAAAACTCTGAGAAGATGCTAGCTGATGTCCTTGGTGCATCTGAGGGAATAACATTATTGTACTATCATCACTCAACATCATACAAGTATCAGGGGCAGCTTCTCACTCAAAATATATTGTCTTCAATTTACCATATTATGTCACTTCAAACTGATGAGGTCCCATTGAAGTCCTTACGCACTCGGGAAGATCTTGATAACTTTTTCCAGTCAACCGATAAAGCGGTGCTTCTTCTCGAGTTCTGTGGATGGTCAACCAAATTGAAAAATAGGAAAACTGATGAGAATAAAATCACCACATCTGTAGAAGGCACTCCAGAGAAAGGTTTGTCATCTTAACCGATTAGTTACCCCCTTTTGCTTATCTGTCAACTTATATATATGTAAATTGTTAATCCTGAAGAAAAAAATGTTGCTTGTGTTCGTGTTGGCAATTTGTTCACAGGAGTACTGAACATGTAGAGTTGATATAACTCACATATTTGTAGACATATATCTGCTATTTCGAATAAATTTGGTATACTTCATGCACTGGACCAATAAGTTTTAAGTGCTGCTTCTTTAATTGCAAAGCATGTTTGTTTGTGACATGTAGTAAGTCTTATATGTCTGTGTGCATGTGTCAACTTATCCATCATATATGTGCGTATACACATGCATGCACTCACATACTTCTGACAAGTTTCTAGAAGATATCCCTGGTTCTGCTGAGGATATACCTTAACTGTAGGCTTGTGCTCATATACTCAAGGATATCACTTCGAGCTGGGGAAATAGCCTCCCCATAACTAGGGTTAAATCTCCTCGGACCCTGCATTTGATGGAGTCTCATGGCACTTGGATGCCTTTTAATGTATTTGATGTATCATGTTTGTGGTCAGTTTTTAAAACCCTAGTCCCAGAAGTTCTTCCAAATTAACTGAGATATATCGTTTAGAGATGAATCTAAATTTGTGGTTTTGTTTGTGTTTCTGTTCCTGCAAATCTAGTTGCACATTTTCTTGATATATTCCACATAATTGTTTAAGATTAGATCTATACCTGAAAATGTTGATTTCCCCCCGTGGTTCTAGATTCTCTTGTAGCTGCCTAGGTGAATCTTTAAGCATAATTTAGCCACTTCAATTGGTTGATCTGATTAATTTTCTTAATTTCAATTTTATTTATAGTTTGAGTACATATCATATTTTCTCTTGGATATGTCCTATCTGTACTGACAATTTTAGCTTTGCAATAGGCTTTCTTGATGAAAACCTCACTAGAGAAGGTGGGAAACTGGAAATTAACCTGTTGGAAGACCAGAAGGTGCCTTGTTCTTTTGAGAAAAACTTCAAAGTGACTGCTTTTATAGAAAGATGATGAAAATGCGTCAAGCACTATACATCCTGATTCTTAGTTTCTTCTGGGTCATATACAGGGAAAGAAAATTGAAGAACTAACTCATGGGATCCAAAGTGGCCTAGATGTTTCTCCTTGGCTTGGGAGATTCACCGTGGCTAATCAAAGTGTTCCACGGGGAACTGAATATAGAAATGCTAGTAAAGAGATGCTATGCACAGAGGAAGAGTTTCACCAGTTCAAATCATTCTTTTCCAACTTCACAAAGATTGCAAGAGAGCATTTTCTACCTCCTGAAAGGCAAAGATTTGGTCTGATTTCTGACAGATCTTTGCTACCTTTCCTGGGTGTTAGCAACACAGAGGCATGGTTAGTCACTCTTCACTTTTCTGGATGCCCCAATTTTTCCACGGTACTTCAAAAAGGGGATGACCTTAGAAAGCTCTTGCAGATGGACAGTCCCCTTGTCACGGAGGTCAGCTACTCAATCTCCATCAAATCATGTTCTTTTCATTTGACTTACGTATTGCTTCCCTTGGTAGTATTTTTTTCAATTATAGCCAAATAATTGTATGGTATTTTGGTAGTCACCAGAAGAGTTCATCAGAGTTTCATGTTTTCGTACATCCAATATTACCAATATATTATCATAATAATGTTTTTAAACGAGAGTCTTGAGTCCACAATCATTGCCGTGGAATTTAAGTTATTGATATTCATATCATGAGATGCTTTGGAAAGTATTTGAAGTACATAGTTTTTTTTTTTTTTGGTGAAGAAAGTTGCCACTGTTCAAGTCTGTATATTTCTCCTTTTTGTGCCACTATTGGATGGTTTGGACCCAAACTACTTATCCTTTTTCAGATAATTTGTCATTAAGTAGGAAATGAAGTGAACATTTTGGAGTCTATTTGATGGAAAACTTCCTAATGTCAATATGTTTGAAGAAATATTTAACTGAGTGATGCCTTGCTTTATTTGGGCGAGCATTTTTTTGCACCTCACGCCTCGGATGTTAAAGAAATTGCAGGGCCTTAAGTTTGCCTTTTGCCTTTGACTTCACTGGATAAACACAAAGATTGTGCTACAATTGCTGCTCTTTACCATAAAAACTTCTCCAATATATTGTTGCAACTCCACTCCATGTTCCTTCCGCTCTTTCATACTTTACTAGCGCAGTTGTTGTTGTAGTAGCATGAATCTCAAAGTCGGGTATATAAGATCTCGGTAGACTGTATCAATGTGGTATTGGCACAACTATTGTTTTGGGCTACATCATTGTTAGAAAAATAATAGGGATGTAGAGAATATGCATACAAAGTCAAGTGGGTACAAAGTCAAGTGGGTTATTGATGCAAGACGAGACCTTGAGGGATCATAGATGGACGAAACTAGTGCAATCATAATGTGAACATGTAAGGCATGTAATAGAGCGTAAAGAAAACCATGAATCAAGATAGTTGCAAATTTACTATAAATAATCCTAGAAATCACAAGACTTTGCAACTAAGAATAAGAAATGATTAGGCTTTATACCTGATGATTGAAGAGATCACTTCATACAATCAAGAACACGCCCAAATCTGGCTCCCAAGAAGTTGATTCCTTCGTTTCCAAAGCCTTCGATTCAAAATCCTATTATCAATTGCAAATCAATGGGATGAAAATTGAACTTGTATGGAAGTTGGCAATGATTGAGT
Source organism: Iris pallida (assembly GCA_029216955.1). Classification (NCBI taxonomy): domain Eukaryota; kingdom Viridiplantae; phylum Streptophyta; class Magnoliopsida; order Asparagales; family Iridaceae; genus Iris; species Iris pallida. The sequence goes on along the minus strand of JANAVB010024000.1, from coordinate 15,799,205 downwards.
TTGGGTCTTAATGGTTTTCAATGTTTTCAATTCCGGACAGCAATGAAGAAGGGGAGTTTGGGTGATGTGGAGGGTTTAAACTTTAAAGGTGGAAAACGAAGGGTTCAAGCTGCAAGATCAAGATGTGCTTGACAGGCTTTAGAAAGGAAAACAAATATGGAGGTTAAGGTGCCCATAGGGGATTAGGATTTAGGGAAGAAGAAGAAGATGTAGATTATTCTAGTTTATTCAATGGCGCCATGAACATAGAATAATCTCTAAAGGTGGAAAAGGAAGGGTTCAAACTGCAAGATGTGGTTGGTAGGGTTTGGGAAGGAAAAGAAATATGGAGATTAAGGTGCCTACAAGGAATTAGGATTTGGAGAAAGGTGATGGAGGTTATCCTTGGTTATTCAATCCCTCCATGAACACAAAATAATTACTCAATCTCTAATTCAAACAGTAAATCAAAAACTTATATGGTTGTAGTTCTGCTCACATTGTTTATATAGGCCTCACAGATATTGACCATGAAGAAACCAATCCTAATCATACGTACAAAGTATAAGTATATAACCAGTCCTAATCCTAATAAATAAACCAGAATAAGGCAAAATAAACAAAACCAAAACTCTAACAAAACTCAATGTTAAGTGGTCCACCATCAGCTATCAAGAAGATTCCTTCCTAAAGTTGTCCTATAAATACTCTTGTTATTATTGCAAGCCAGCATGATCTCCTTATTTAATTAAGAGTTTCAATATTTTGTTACTTAGGTGATGATGATGAATTGATGGTCGAAAAGAAAGAAAAAGAAAAGAAGAGAAATATTTTGCTACTTCACTTTTTATGCATTACTGAGATAACATTTAATGAGCACTAGGATATGAGGACATTTGTTTTCTTTTTCCATTGTACAGCTACATGTTGACGGGAGAAGTCTGGAGTCTACATTTCCAGCAAACAGACCTTCAGTAATTCTCTTCATTGATAGATCGTCCTACTCTTCAAAAGTTAGAGGAAATAGCAAGTTTGCTCTCCAGGTTCTTAGAAAGTATGCAAGGGGCAATCAGCTTTCCTACAAGACAGCCTGGGGTCCAGAAAGCCCTCAGTGCTCTTTAAAAGAAGTTCGCTTAAAAACTCGGAGTCATACTCTATCAGGTCATCATACTACTGAAGATGCTTTGGCCCAGAAGATATTGAAGTTCAATGATAATAATGCTTTCATGATAATGAATGATGGTGAAAGTATTTCACTAGATAGACCTGCTGAAACCCAAGGTAACATTTATGATATTTTGGCACATCTGCTTAATCGAAAGAAAACTGGATTGGGGGCAAAAGAAAAGAAAATTAGTTTGGTGGCAAAAGAAGCAGGCTTTCAGTTATTATCTGATGATTTTGATGTCCAAATAACGGATTCCCCATCCCATAAGGAAAATTATCCATCTAAAGACATTGATGATATTGTCACGAGTCTCGAGGATCAAACGTCTCAACTACATGAGGAACCTAATGTTAATAATGTTGTAGACAAAGACATTCTAGTAGATGCTGCAGTAAGAGCTGCATTGGATGATGAAAGGAAACCTGAATTTACAGATACTGAAACTTTTCTTGAGCAAGACCAGAAAAGAATTATATTCACTGAGAGTGCCACTTCTGATGATGAGTCAAAAGTTGAAGTTGGTTCTTTCACAAGTCATCAAGTTGATGAGAATAATGAAAATTGTAAGCACGAGGATTCACAACCTTTCACATGTTCTGCTGAGAACTCTGTGGAAAAAGGATTGATTACAAAGGAGAGATCCACTGAGAAACAACGTATTGATACAACAGATAGCAGCTCAAAGAAAACAATTAATAGTGAATCCAAACAAACATTGGCGCATGTTTTCCCCCGCGAGGCTTTGGTAGAAGATGAAGCAGGTGAGCTTGTGAATGTCATCAAACCAAGCAGGTTAGATGAGTGGCATTTACAGCAAATACCTTTTAAGGGGTCCTTTTTCTTTTCTGATGGTGGTTCTCAGTTACTGCAATCTTTGACAGGAGGGATGAAGGTCCCCTCGTTGGTAATTCTAGACCCAGTTCTACAGCAGCACTTCGTCTTTTCCGAGGAAATAGATATCAGCTACTTTTCTCTTGTTAGTTTTATTGAAAATTTTCTGAATGGAAGTCTTACTCCATATCGGCGTTCGGCACTACCAATCGTGAGTTCTAGGGGAGCCCCAAGGCCACCGTTTGTGAATCTAGATTTCCATGAGGTTGATTCTATACCTCGAGTGACAGTCAACACATTCTGTCAACTGGTTGTAGGCTATAAACCATGTCAAATTGGATATGAGATCCAATTCTCCCATATTCGGAGCTTCACACCCGTTTGGAAGAAGGATGTTCTGGTCCTTTTCAGCACTCCTTCTTGCGGATTCTGCCAGAGAATGGAGCTTATTGTGCGTGAAGTACACCGAGCTTTCGTAAACCTTTCAGCTCTGTTGAAGAGAAATTCTAAGAAGGTGGATGCAATGCATATCCAAGGTAGGTTATCTGTCATCTGCATGATAAACTTCGAGCTGCCTTGAGATTGTCCTTAATATTCTCACTTTGTAAAGAACACGAGTTCTTTTTTCTGGAAAAATAGATAGACTCATACAAACTAGGGCAGTGATTGTATGTTCAGCATGAATATTTAACTTGCTTTATTTAAGGCAATCCTATTAATATTCTCGCCAAGTGAAACCATGAAATTTCTTAAAAGACTGAACCGTCCTGTTATGGAGATATAAAACAAAAGATGAGACAAATCTAGCCTAAACATTATAAGGAACAGAGTGCAGAAATGCAATGAATACAATTATCTTCCGCTAAATTCAGTACCTATTTACATGCTTACTACACAAATAAGAATAATTAGAGAAACAATGGTGGCATATGCAAGCAGCAGTTTGCTTTACTCAGGAGACACATTGCAAGAAATAAAGGGAAGGATACTAAAGCTTTGGCCTAAATAGTTTCAATTTAACTATCAGAAAACATAATGATAAAGTAAATTTTATTATTAGCCATTGGCTCCTAAATCCTAGTTGTCAGACCTGGAACATCTTGCTCATCTGCCTATTCATAACCTCAGAAATAATGCCTAGCTCTCCCTTTTCCCATGTTTTGCATCATTAGTCTGTATTCTTCTATTAATATAAACTACTTACATAAGACATCATATTCCTATGGGGTTCTCAATAGCTGTCTTGCTTATCTACTCTTTTGCCTTTGCGTTAGTAGATTTCTCTACATCCAATTTCCTAACTTACAAAAATTCTAACTTGTCCTAGGCGATGTCTTTAATCTTTGCCTATCCCATTAGTTTAACAGCTCTCAAACATGTGTTCACTTTTAAGTACCTTATTGGTATGAGAACTATGTGTTATCCTTTTGCCTATCCTTTTGCTGCTCCTGTGGTCATCCACCTTTAGATTACAATTATACTCGTCTAGGGTTGCAAGTGGATTGGGCTTTTAAACTACATATATGACCCAATCAATCCACTAACAACTGTTGGACTTTATGTGGGTCTAAATACTAAACCCACTTGCAACACAGATTTATTGTGAATCATGAATTTGTGACTTGGCCCAAATCAGATTAGATCCACTTTGGCCCGACTATGTTTGTTATAAATGTAATTTCCATCCCGAAAAGTATCAACTATGTTATTGTCTCATTGTATTTTACCATCTCACTAGTTTTCTGATTGTTGGGAACATCATGACTCATACGCTTAGGTTATTTACGAGTTACTTATTCTTTTCTTCTTCTTTTTAGGAAAAGGGTTAGAGGGTAGACCTCTCCCAATGTTTCATTAAAGATAAACTAGACCAAGAAAATCTCATTTATTTGGTTGAATGTTTTGCTTGGGGGTCCCGATCATCGCCTTTTGTGACGATGGGGATGAACTAACCAATTCGGACTGAGAAACCGACGTTCGGGTTGGGTAGACCTCTTCCTATGTTTTATTAAAAAGTGATTTAATGAAACCGCAAAATTACATGTTGAACAAGTCCCAAATACAAGAGCAAGCAAAATACATTGTGACAACACAGACGAATAAAGACCAAGTCTCCTACTACATTTCGCTTCTATTTATCTATCCCGTCACTTGGATGTGCAGTCCTTCCCTAGCTTGCCTCCGTCTTCTTTAATTTTTGGGTCATCTCCTGGATGCTCCTGTCCAAAATTTGATGTTAAGTAAGATCTTGTTTGCAAGTTATAAGGTGGTGTCTTGTCTTCTATTGAAAATCTTACTATTTCTTTCAAGCCACACTTCCCAGCATATGGTTGCCGCAAAGATGTCTTATAGCCACATCCCTCTGTTTGACTTTCTTCTCCCTCCATAGTTCCTACAAAGATTTAACAGACCTAGGATGGCCGTTGATGCCCATGTGCGCTTTACAAGCCTCCTATATTGAGCACACGACTCCATAATAGAGTAATGGAGACTCTACTGTTTCCTTATGGTTGTACAAAATACACAACTGCACTAGCCTACCCAATTATGTTTTTCCATATTATATTTGATTAAAATGACATTTTTGTATGTTAGACACAAGAAAATACGAACCTTCAAAGGAGTCCTAGTAGACCAGATAATTGTGGCATATTATGCTTCAATTCCTCCATAGTTAATATTCCAATATACTGATTGCATGATGAATTTACCATCGATATTCCACCGTCAGGTGCACGTCTCTCTCCTTCCTGTGAAGGACTCCATTGTTGCAGGATGTTCATAAGGCTTTCCCTCTCCTTTATATTCTCGTCTAAAATGTACTTAAACCTTGGCCTCCAACAACCTCCCTTCGAGTGGGGATGTTATAGGATCCCATATATTCTAAGCTTCTTTATATAACGACGAGAATTGATATCTAAGAGGATACTCCTCGTACCATGTATCCTCCCAAAAATGGATTTGTTTATTATAATCTGTGTAAAACGTGTCCCATAAAAAAATGTCTTTCACCTTATTATTACTTCCAAATACTTGACCTAGTGGCTGAGTTTTGGTCCGACTTTCTCTAGACTCCCTCCCTACCTCCGTAGCTTGATCTGATCATTTTAATAAGATTCGTATCCTTTGTGCCCCGGATCTTCCAATACTAGTTTGTCAGAAGGGCTGTGTTCATGTCTCTAAGATTGACCACACATAACCTCATGAATTTCTTTTTTGCACACAATGTCCTAATTGACTAAATGATATACTTTACCATTTTCTATTTTTCCTCTCCAGAGGAATTGTTTGCGCATCTCATAGTAGGCTATGAAATATGCCAGGATCGTTGAGAGGACTGAATTAATGAGACTTAGCTTCCTCCTAGTGACATGACCTTACTTTTTCACCCTAATAGTTTTCTTGTTATTCTATATTTGATAGATAAGCTAAGGTAATCCGGCTTGAAGCGGAATCCAGAGATAATTGAGACGAAGATCTCTAATTTAGAATAAATAGTGATAGCTGCACAAATGGCCCAATTCTCTTTTGCTCCTATATTGGTCGCCATGCTTTTGTCGTAATTAATTTTGATTCCGGATCAGAATTCAAAAGAATAGAGAACCCACTTAATAATTCTCATATGAATCGTTTCATTGGTACTGAAGAGTAGAGTGTCATATGCATATTGAAGATTACCATATACAGAGACTTGCCAACATCTTCCATTATGTCGAGTAAACCTTCATCCTAGCCCGTTCTAAGATTCTATGTAAACCATCTGCAACAAGCACAAGGACAAGCAGGGATAATGAGTCACCCTGTCTCAGTCCTCTCCTGCAAGTTATTTCTCTACCCTCTTTACCATTTACTAGTTATTTCTCTACCCTATTTACCATTTACTAGTTATTTCTCTACCTTCTTTACTATTTACTAGGATGTTAGACCTAGCGATTTCAACCGGCACTCAATCCACCCTTTCCATTTCTCACCAAACTGACGAAGACTAAGAACACCAAGCAGAGAATCAGCCCGATCGTAAGCCTTCTCAAAGTCCAATTTTAGGATAAACTCTTCCTGTGCTTTCTTGTAAACATGAGGATTGTTTCGTGAGTCATTACACTATCCAAAATAGACCTTCCGGTAGTGAACCCGGTTTGTTACTCTCCCACCAATTCCCCAATTACTAATTGTAGTATGTTGGTTCTCTTTTGTGATTACTTTTAAGATGACATTCACCAAACTAATGGGTCTGAAATTCCCAATCTTCCTATCTCCTCTTTCTGGGATAACAACAATGAGTGCATAGTTAAGCCTTTGTAGTTCTAGTCTTCCTTGTAGCTCGAAGAGATTCATGATGTCCATTTTAATTGTTTCCCAAAACGTATGATAGAATATGATTGACATCCCATCCGGTCTTGGAGGGTTGTCAGCCGACTCAGCCTTAGTTGAAATTTTTCCCTTTCTTACCTCCAACTCAAAAGTCCTTCTCACTGCTATTTATTTTACGTTTAGTTCCCTCATTGTTAGCAGGCTAGAGCCCAGTGACAGCTTTCCATATATTGGTTAGGTATTCTTGTCTTACCTTTTCTGCTATAATATGAGTTAGATGTGCAACATGTGTTTGTCTTAACCTTTTCTGCTATACGACTAGTTACATGTTTCTGTCTTATATTTTTTGCTATACTGCAGTTCTATTCTCCCACTTAATGGATTTGTTATTTGATAGTATATGTGAATGTTTCTTAGTACTTGCATATAGCCTAAATGTGGTCAACGGAACATGGCCATGCATACAAAGATATGAGTAGGCACTGTGTAATGTTTTCATATATTGATTTCTTACAGAATTTGTACAAGGGTTCTAGAGACTCGCTCGTCAATGTGCTGTCGAATTGCATTTATTACTCATTAGGTCTTATTATGTAGAAGGCTTCATTTAAGTTCATTTTACTGCATGATCCTGTAACGATTCTCCTCAGCCATCCATGCTTTCCTTTGTGATCATCATGCTTTGTTAATAGTGTTCATCACATCGGCGTTTAATAACATGATGTGGTAAACAGGTTGGCCCCACTCGGAGACCAGCTACTCAATTTCATTAAATATTAGATGATTTTCTTGCCAACTGTTCCAAGAGGCTTAATAGGATCAGGAGCCTGGAGGCAAAGGATTTCAGAAAATCTGTGCTTGGGTGAAGCTATATAATGGGAGAAGCATTCTTTCCGATAGCATTTAATCTATGTACGAACTTTATACAGTTCCACAAGGCTTTACATGCTTATCTTGCATGCATATCAAGAGCCTGGAGGCAAATGACTTCAGAAAATTGGTGCTTTGCTGAAGCTATATAGTGGGAGGAATATTCTTCCCGCTAGATTTCAATCTATGTATGGACTTTACACCCTAGTCTCTGCTATAAGGGCCTGTTTGGTAAAGTGGAGAGGAGAGTATGGGAATCCTGAATTGGGGAGGATCACCCGCTTTCAGTGTTTGGTAAATGCTGAAGTGTGTAGGAGGATTGGGATAATCATTACACCCCAAAATCCAATCCCCTTCCCATGCCATTTTGTCCCCCTAATATTGTTCACGGTATCGGCTGATATTGAAACTGTGGAAACTATCGAAACTAACCAATTCAAAACCTCAAAAACTGTCCCAAAATTTCCAATTACTGTGAACCATGTCCCCTATAGTTCAATATTCTCACATCCTCCTATTTTGCGAGGATCTGGGATTAAACTTGTGTTTTTTTTCTTTTCTATTACCAATTGATACTAGTTTGTTAACTAATTATATATTTATATATACTTTATTAGTGTTGTGTTAATTAGTTAATAATTATGGTACTTAATTGGTAATAAGTAATCAACAATACTTAATTAGTACATTAGTTAAGATAATTATTATTTCGTAATTAAGATAGTTAATTGATATTAAAAATTAATTAAAATTAGTTAATAACTAACTAAATTTTAGTTAATAAAATTATTTTTACTAATATTAGTATTCATTACTAATTAGTATTAAGTTGTTACAGTAATTAATTAACATACATAGATAAATAATTAGTTAAATGTATAATATGAATGATTAATTATCAATTTAATTAGATAATTCATTATTATTTACTGCTACTATTATTATGTAATTAAGGTAATTAATTGGTAAAAATATATATTTAGTATTACAATAATTAATCTGTTAATAAAATGATTTTGTTAATATTAATGATTACTTTTAGTATTATATTAATTTGGCTCTCTCAATTTCCACTTCCTAACTTAGCTGAGCAAACACATTTTGGAAACACAAGGGAACAAGAAAGTTCATGGATGCTATACACTTCTCAACATCCCATGAAGTACAAATTCGGATCTGGATCCTCCCACACGTACCGTTTACCAAAATGGCCCTAAGAGTTTCATCAAACTTGAATCATTTTACACATGTAGCTCTTTCTGATCTCGAAACATATTAAATTAAAAGATATTTGAAGATAGAATGATTTTTTGTTGATTTGGTCTTATATTTTAGGTGAAGTAGGTCCTTAGTGAAGTTTCTACATCATCCGAAGGGTCAAAGCCAACCATTTATGTATTTCATCTTGCCTTAATCCCTTTTATGTTGTGTCTGCGTTGGCATGGCCTGTGACTCATGGTTAGTCTCCTGCATCTTTAAAATGACTGTTTAGAAGCGTCCCTTTGCACCTGTCTTTTAGGACATTTATGTTACCCAAATACAATAATATAGCTTATTTGGCCACGTGGTCCGATAGTAATCTTTTTTGCTTTGTGTCATAAAATTTTCACTTTTACTGTCTACTGATACTGCACTAATTAGAATACAGGTCTTAATTTGAAGTAATGGTAGCTACTTATTCTTTAGTTAGGTGAAATCCTACACTTCTGCCGGTTATTTGTAAATTGGAAACCATTTAGTGTTCCAGTTGTAATTACACGAATTTCTTTTCTTGTTTTCTTTTTCTGGAAAACATCATGATGTTTATCTCCGTTCATTTGTGTATATCACAGATGATACAAAGGACACTATGATAGATGGACCACCATCTGTATTTCTGATGGACTGTATGCTGAATGACTGCGGTTCACTCCTGAAGTCAATGGACAAGGTATTGTTTTGTAAACCATCTTGGTGCAAAATTCTTGATGTATTCTATGGAATTGGACTCCAGAAGGTTGCTCTACAACATTGGGATGTCTAAAGCCAAATTTGAATAGTTATGGATGTTGCTTTCATATAATAAAGTTGACGGTTTTGGATACCGAGGTTAAATAGTTTAATTAGAATTTCTGCAATGAAAATAGTTTGGTTAGATCTATGATGACTTGAAATTAGTAGAACTGGATGATATGTGTTATAGATCAAATAGATCATAATCAACATTGTGGATTTGTAATTTACATGGCCCATGTCTATTTGTCACATCCATTAGACCAGACTGACCAGTCAAGTGTAGCATAGTAGTCTTTCTCTCTAGCTTCCTCTTTCCCCCTCTGTTCTTTCCCTCTCCTCTGCCTCTATGTCTATATGCTTATTGATTTTACCTTTCAACTCTAACCATGCCTCTAACAGCGAAAATTGTTTTATTGATCTGCTTCATGTCTATGTTGGTCAAGTATTATTTGCTCAAATACCCCCATTGTTCTATCTTAGCTATCTTTATGTTGGGACTCGTGGTTTTTCTTTCTTTCTTTCTTTTGTGCTCAAAATATGTATGATGGAATGAAAAAAAATCGAGAATTCAAATAGCGATCCCCTTTCATCATTACATTCAATATGTTGTTTTCTGCTTGTAGTGCTTGCCTAGATGAAATGATAACTTCGTCTAGTATTCTTATTTATTCCAGTTGATAGTGAGGATACTAATATATGATTTCATATGCTAAATATCGTTTGTGATCAATAGAAGTTATGTCTCCATTCTAATCGTTTTACTGTTTCTCTACTTGTTTTTGATATACTGAAGGAAGTTTATCCAGCTCTGATGCTTTTTCCTGCCGAGAACAAGATTGCTATAACGTATGGAGGAGATGTATCAGTAGTTAACATCATTGAGTTTTTAGTATCTCATGGAAGGAATTCTCGCTTTCTAGTCAGGCATAAAGGTACTGGACAACAACCCTTTGATCAACTATCCTCATATACAAACCTTTTTTTTTCTTTCTTTTTTCTCTTTTGCATGAATGATCTTGAAGTAGTAAGTACCTTAGAACCCAGAAACGCATCTCCGATGAGGGGAGCTCGTTTCTCTGGCGACGGGAGCATGTTTCTCCGATGACATGAGAGATGACATAAATTTTCGGAAAGTTATAAGATTTTTAATACACGTTTATCAAAGTACCAAGAAACTAAAAATTATTTACCTTGACATAATAAAAAATCAACATGCGAATTATCTTTCTGTAACTTTGAACCGAACTTTATAAATTCTAATAAATATTAAGATATTTTTAAGTTTTGATAACAATAATTAATAAACATAATTTTTTTATATTAGCGCACGCTCCTATTACGCTCCCAACTTAAGACTCTTCTAAATAGTCGTGTTCCCCCGCTTCCGTCCCTGTTTCTGTCCCTGCTTCTGCTTCTGGCTTCTAAGGTAAGTACTAATAAAACTTTGCAAAGCATAACCATGTAATTACAACGAAATAAATGTTCCAATCTGACAGGCAATCTTAAGCCCATCCCTGATACTCGGATTCCTTCTAAACCCAGAGCTGATGTTTCCATTTGCCCTTTTTGTTCCTTTTTCTAATTTTTTTTCTCCCGTCTGCATTTTACCCTTGTCACCTCTCATTTTAGATTCCTTGAAATTTCCATTGCATTTATATAGCATGTATCAAGTCTTCGTCTCTAGAGTGTTCTCTTTCATAAAAAAGCTGGAATTGCGGCTTCAAGACATTTCCCTTCTGTCTCTTATGGAACCGGCTTTGCTTAATGAAGTGAAAATCTATCTGAGTTTGTCCCTTCACTTGATGGCATCTCATCTGACAAGTCAGACTTTCTAATCAGAAATTTTCTTCTGACAAATGAATTCATAATCGATGCGGAGGGTTGACATATAACTTGAAAGAATTCTCTAAACAGCGTACTAAATCTTGAGTGTGCTCGAAGAGGAAAACACTAAAGGTTCCTTGGAGACACCTACGGAGGGATGATATATAACTTCAATTGGATACCCTAGTTTCTATCATAGTTTGAGGATCTTCTCTACTGCTGAAATAATCTTATCTGGATGGACCATATCTAATTATGGGATTGCATTAAATTACGTTTGACTGGTTAGCACTATGGCATGTAAGGTGCAATCGAGATGATACTTCAGATCTTTTCAATTTAAAATTGAGTTGTTTTGAAGAGGTTATCTTTTCTATCTATTCCCATTGCTCCATGCTTGCAAAGCAAAGTAGCAAACAACCAAATATAGGTTGATTGGAAAAGAAAAAAAAATCACTGAAAATAGAAAATATACCCAAGTTTAAGTTGTTACATTGCAGACTACTTTGATAAGGTCCCAATTTCTAGTTCTTCTCGCGTTTCAAATATCTAGTTATTCTCCAAAGAATGTCGACTACTATGTGGACAAGAAAGATCTTTTTTGCTCTTAATGTTGGTCAAAAATGATTTAACTACTTTGGGCCTTTGGGGAAGTCTCTACGTCCTAGTTGCATGCATTAGATCTTATCCTAGTTTTGAAAATGAATATAGAAAGCAAGCTAGTCAAAGGCACGAGGCGCAAAGGGTCCATATCTCTCGAGGCGCAAGGCGCACTTAAGGCGCACGTCCGAACGAATTGAGGCGCAAAAAAAAAAACATAAATAAATAGATAAATAAATTAGTAATGTAAGAAACAAAATCAAATAACATATTAAAAACAACAAAAACATGTTAAAACATAACCAAGTGAACTAGTAGAACAACACTAGCAATCATCAACTAACAAGAATTTGTATTCTTCCTGCCATGCTTTTAGTAATTTTAGTTTTTCCAGTTCAATTGTAGCCAACTTTGGCAACCGTAGAAATGACTACCTTCCTCCCACTTGTATGTGGTAAGGCTATCTCCCTGCCTCAAAGTTTTTGAAAGAAAAAAACACACACACAAGACGCACCTTAGGCGCGTCCGGAGAAGTGCGCCTCGCCTAGTGAGGTGCGAGGCGCAACATGTGCGTCTTGATGTGAGGCGCACCTTAGGCGCACCTCTGACTACCATGAAAGAAAGATAAAAGGAATGTTATATCTGTTACTGTAAATATTATGACATTAGGAGTGACATTAGAGGCTTCACAATATTCTACCTTCGACATTATATATTTGATGGGAATTGGGTCATCAAGGTCACATTTGTGTCTGTAATGGTTTAGGATTTCACATCAAGGTGTGTGCTTCTACTTCTGTTTTGGCTCCCCTTTGATTTCGGTTGTAGTTGTTATCATTTAAGGATATAAATTACTAAATTAAGAAAATTGCAACAATACTTGATATGAGGCATATTGACATTAGTTCTCTCACGTTTTTCTAGGATAAGAATATTGGAAGGAAAGAAAAGTAAACGAGGTAATCCATGAGATATAAGGATGAAGGAAAAAAAGCGAGGAAGAAAAGAGAGAATAATTTCAAAGGCTTTCATATGTTCCTTTACCAAAATATTGCCTTTGGATTGTTGTAGTTATGGATTTAAAGATTTTAAGTGAAAACTTACTAAACAAGCTACCTAATTATGTATAACTCTACGTTTACTCCCCACTCCCCCCTATATTTGTGCTCCCTCTCCCTATCATTTTCTTTCCTTCTCTCCCTTTGATTTTTTAAGGATATCTTTTTGGTAGGGTTGGTAGGTAACTAGAATGTTCTTATAACATTTTCTTAGTATCACCTAAAACTTCATGACCTATGTTTTGTGAGATCCCCATTATTCTCCTTTGATTTGCTTGCATTCGTGGATCCATTCTTATTTCTGGGAAACCTTTCTTAGTATCTTACTTTCTTGAAAGTGTAGTTGGAATTTCACCATTATCTTGATTCATCTTGGGGTTTCCTTCTCTTTTGAGCTTCCGTACCTTATTGTTAACTTCTTGGTGAAGAATGTGGTGCCCTAACCGCCTCCTTCCACTTTGTTCAGATCATGATCGATAGTTAAGTGCAATGTTTTTGCTCCTCGAGATTTTTTCATTCCTTTTCCTTGATTTGTAGCTCATGTGTCTCTGCCCACAAGTTCTTTGTATAAGTTAATAGAGAGATTACTCTTCAATGTGAACAGTAGAATATGGGATGATTATTATAAATGAGAGAGTTACATATATATAGGAGACGCTAACCCCTCTCACTATTATTCTAACCAATATGGGACTAAAGCCCAATACTACTCAATACTTAACATCGTCCCTCAAACTGGAGGATAGATGTCAATCATGCCTAGCGTGTTACATAGAATTGAACCCGAGGACCAAAAAGTGACTTCATGAAGATATCAGCTATCTGATCACCGGTCCTCATATGGTGAAACTTTATCATCTCCTTTGTATACTTATCACGGACAAAATGGATGTTGATTTCAATGTGCTTCGTCCTTTCATGAAGTACATGATTAGTAGCAATATGGATAACAGACTGGTTATCACACCACAGATATGCTGTTTTAGATCCTGCTTATTTTTCTAGTTCTTGTAAAAGATGTTTCAGATATAACACCTCTGCTATGCCATGAGCAATGGCTCGATACTCTGCTTCTAAACTTGACCGTGCTATTACACTATGCTTCTCGCTTTTCCACGATACGAAGTTTCTACCAATAAATACCGAGTAGCCAGATGTATGTCGTCTATCTGTCAGGCTTGAACCCCAGTCAGCATCGGTGAAGCACTCAACACGAGTATGTCCATAATTCTCTATCTGAATTTCTTTTTCCGAATTCTTTACTAGATAGCACAGAATTTTGAGAACTGTCTGCCAGTATGAAATTCTTGGAGAAGCTATAAATCTACTTGCGACACTTATGGGGAAAGAAATATTCGAACAAGTCATAACCACCAAGTAGTTGAGTTTTCCAACCACTCGACGATACTGATCTGGATTGGTCATCAGGACCCCCTCCTCTGGTAGCAACTTTGCTCCTGGATCCATGGGTGAGGTTGCTCCGTTGGCTTGCATCATTCTTGCATCATTTAGTATATCCAGCACATACTTCCTTTGAGACATGACAATGTCCCGCTTACCTCGTGTGACTTAAATGTCCAAGAAGTAGTTCAAAGATCCAATATCCTTGATCTGAAATTGTTCTCCAGAAACTTCTTTAGTCTTGTAGTACCCTGATTATCATCCCCCATGATCACAATGTCGTCAATATAGAGTATCCTTCCAACTGATATTTGTTGGTAGAATACCGAATGGTCCTTCTTTGATTGACACATGCCAAACTGAGTAACAATATGTGTAAATTGACCAAATCACGCACGAGGTGATTGTTTGAGACCGTAGAGTGCTTCCGCAGATAACGCACTTTAGCCTCCCTTACAAAGAACCCGGGAGGTTGCACCACACACACTTCTTCTTCAAGATCCCCGTGAAGAAAAGCATTCTTGATATCCAGTTGAAGCAATGGCCAGTCATAGTGAACAACTAAGGCCAAGAGTACGTGCACAGATGCCATTCTGGCAATTGGAGAAAAGGTCTAAAAATAATTCTTACCATATGTCTGAGAATATCCTTTAGCCACTAGACGAGCCATTAGACGGTCAAGAGTGCCATCCGGTTTCACCTTGATTGTGAACACCCATTTGTAACCTACTGTCTGCTTACTAGTAGGCAAATCTACCAAGTCCCAAGTATGGTTCTTCCGGAGTGCATTCATCTCCTCTTCCATAGCAATACGCCAACCGGGTTGTTTGAGTCCCTCCTTGGTAGTATTGAATTTGAATTCCATCAATAGTAGCTACCAATGACTGAGTGTGGCTTGCGAGCCCTTTGTAGTTGTCAATATACAATGGATGATCATAACAGGCATGACAAGGTCGAGCTGACAGAACATGCAGAGGCGAATCAATGGAGCTAGAGGAGGATGATGGCTCAGTGGGCACTATATGCGATGTTAGTTCGGGCGACGTCTGTACTGACTGAATTGGTGTTTGCGGACCGTCGGACTGGGATACTGACTCGGTAGGGGAGAGCACCCTTACGGGGGGCTGTTGTATTTGAACAGAAAATAACAAAAAATTCTCTTCTGGATAAATTTGGGAAACTGAATCAGTAGTTTGTGGAAGTGGAGGAAACTCTGTTTCAACAAAAGATAACAACATTCCGAGAGAAAAAATACCTCTTCAAGGTAGGGAAAAACACTGATATCTTTAGGATACCCAAAAAAAACACATTGGATTGCCTTAGGATCTAATTTAGAAATAGTTGGTTTGGTATCCCAAACATAACACAATCAACCAAATTTTTTGAGAGGTACGGAAAACGACTCTCTTTTGGGATATAATTGAGAAAAAAAGAGTAGTACCATTGAAAACCGATGATGACATGCGATTAATAAGATAACAAGCTGTAAGTAGTGCATCCGACCAATTTTTTTGGGAGGACGTACTTGAAACATAAAAGCACACGTTATTTTCAAGAGATGACGATTCTTACGCCCGGCCACGCCATTCTGTTGTAGTGTGTAATGATAAAAAGTTTGGTGGATGATGCAATTGCGGGATAGATTAGTCTTAAACTCACGAGATAGATACTCACGACCATTGCCACTTCAAAGGCAGCATTTAATCGAAATGCCAAATTGTGTTTTAATTTCGACAAAAAACTTGCACAAATTTCAAATAATTTGGAACGATTTTTTCATCAGATAAACAAAGGTAACACGTGAGTAGTCATCAACAAAAGTAACAAAATACTTGAAACTCGTTATTGATTCAATCGGACAGGGTCCCATATATCAGAATGCACCAACTCGAAAGGAGTGGATGTAATTTTATTTTGACTCACCGGATAAGAAACCGGTGATGCTTAGCTAAACGACATGACTCACAATAAAAAGTAACTGGAGCATTTAAAGACGAGTACATTTTCTAGAGAACTTGGATTGATGGATGACCTAACTGACAATGTAACTCGAAAGTATCTAGTTTTATACCGACACAAGCAACAGAAGAAGAAACGTAAAAACAGGTACAAGCCTCCAACCATATGCTCCTTACTAATAGTCTTCCCAGTCTTTAGGTCCTGAAAACACAACCATCATGAAAAAATGTTACCGAGCAATGCAAGTCACGGGTAAGTTGACTAATTGAAAGCAAACTGAACGGTTTCCATGTGTATGTAATACGGGATTGAGGGACAGTCTGGAAGAGAGACGGGCACTTTCTCGTCCACGGACTGTTAGTGAACCCCCATTGGCCACAGTAATATCGGAAACACGACCAACCGATACATAATTGCGTATCATACCTGCGTCGTCAGTCATGTGAGCAGACGCACCAGAGTTAATTACCTACTGCTTCGACCTCGCCACACATGTCGCTGAGTACCCGGCTGTGGACCCAGATGTGGATGTTTCACCACGACGTTGAGCTTGAAAGTCAAGAAAATCTGTATATGACTCGGCAGTAATTTGGACAGATCGAACACCATCAGGAGAATCTGATGTCACATTGGCGGCATGTGCTTTAGGACCTTGCCACTGAAAATGACCATGCTGACCACAGTTGAAGCACGTGCGTGGTCTTCCTCCATCACGACCGTCTTTACCTCGTCCACCATCACGACCGACAACATTTCGGCCACCACGTCGTCTACCACGACCATCACGAAATCCAATACAAGCAGTACCAAAAGCAGATCGATCATTAGGAGCATCATCCGAAGTGGTCTCAACGACTTTCACAACCCTAAGGACACGATAGTGTGCTTCCATCAGAGACGAAACATCAGATCCATCAAATGATCTGAGAGCGAGCAGAGTCCGCATTAGGACGGAGAGACAAGATATGTCATGACATGAAGCTGCTCACATTGAGTCATAGCTTTATTGATATCCGTCGTTAGAGGTAATATGCGGTCGATCTCATCATTCATAGCCTTAAAGGCCATGAAGTGGGCATTATGAGATATTCCCCCTGATTTGCTCGCTATACACCAACCACTGAGTCGTAAATTAAATCACGTTTTCCATCAAACGCTGCTGCCAGTACCTTCCATAATACCTTCATAGAATATGTATTCTGAACCGTCTTCCACCGATGGTTTCATAGAATTCATCAACTATGTAAACAGTCGACTATCATCTATCTTCCATTCAAGTATGAGATCAGTCTTTGTTGGAGGGTTGTTAGTCAGATGTTTGGACAACCGTATTCTCCGAAGCGTCTTCTCGATCTTCTTTCTCCATGTCGAGTAGCCTTCTGGTCCGTCCAACCGTCGATCGACTAGTCGAATCGAAAAAATCGTCACGCCAGTGCCCGTTGGTTCCGCCATTGCGTTTTCAATACTAGTGTCTGTAGCACTGCTATTCGCCCCAGTGCTAATCATCCCAGAGTATTCTTGATTCGACCGTCGATTTGATATTTCTAATTTGATAATCACATCAACTCTGCCAATGCGTTAAAAACGTAGCCAGACTTGGCACGCGCAGAGAGGAATGTAGATCACACAAGTCATGACAGAGATGTAATCCAGAATACCCTCTGTTAGATCCTGATGTAAAGATCAAGTAAGAACAGAAATAAAGATTAACGCAAAACAAGCACCTTTGTGCTCTTCGTTAAATTTCTGAAGTTAACATTGAGAGTCAGAGGTTCCAACAAACAAACCGATATTTATCCTCTGAGGATCCCAAGTCAATTTTGAGAGTCAGATGTTCCAGCAAACAAACAGATGTTTACCCTGTGGGGATCCCAAGTCAATGTTGAGAGTCGGAGGTTCCAGCAAACAAATCGTTGTTTACCTTCTGAGGATCCCAACATTTTTTCTCTCTTTTTTACTAGGTTAGGGTTTGGGCAGCTGCTGAGTGGAAAGATCCAGGGCTAGGGTTGGATTTTCATACATGGAAAAGGGGGGGTTTGACAGGGGAGAGGTTGATTGGGGGGAGGGGGGCTAACAGTAGGGGGGTTTGATGGGGGGAGAGGGGGGGGGGTGCGCTGCGGCAAGTGGTGGCTGGCAGCAGCAGGGGGAGGGGGCTGGCAGCAGCAAGGGGGGCGGGGGGGGGGGGGGGGGGGGGGGGGGGTGGGGTGGTGGCAAGATCTAGGGTTAGGGTTTTATGTGGAGAGAGGGGAGCAAGGTTGTAAAAGGCGTTAGGCGGGCGGCCACCTAGTACCTAGGCCTCTTAGGCGGCCTTCTAATATTAGGCGATAGCCACATATAAAAAAAATAATCTAGGAATTAAAAATATGCTTATGTAAAAATTATACCCCAAATTCAATGTCTCTCATAATAACTAAATATAGTCAAATTCATAGTAATAACAATACAAAATAACAATGTCTCCTCTCTTTCCTTTAAGTAAAAATTATACCCCAAATTCAAAGCCTCTCAAAATAACAATATCTCCTCTCTTTCCTCTAAGTGTCCGTCGGCACAGACCCTACTTCATTTTCATAATCAACAAAAGTTGTGGATCATCAGATTCACACTCAACATCCTCATCTCCTCCATCTTTGATGCCATCATATGATTCAACTTGTTGTTCTGGCACGACAATCTGCTACTTCTTCTAGGTTGTAAGTAGTCGTCTGCATCCGATGCTTGTGCAACCATTGTCCAAGTAAGTCCCGAATGTGGGCCACTATCATCTTCATCATCATCACCACCCTCTACCATCCATCCTTGAGCATGGTTGGCTCACTAGAATGTAGCACATCATTAGTCACCTCTTTTTTCTTCTTGTTTATGAGTTTTGCATTGAATTGCAGGTAGACTAGATTGTTCAACCTTTCCACATCTAGCATATTTCTTTCCTTTGTATGTATCTACATGAAAAAAATTATACAAAGTTAGATATGTATTTTATTATTGAAATTAATAACTAAGTAGTAAGTATTATGAATCTATTATTATATTATACTTACTGCCTTAAATGTGCTCCAATTTCTCTCACATCTGGAAGAACTTGTAGTTAAAGCTATAATTTTTTTTTTCAATTCTCAAAAAATTGGGGGTAGAACCTCCATAGTTTGACCACCAAAGTACTATTGATCAAAATAAATTGCAATTATTAGCAAATAGAAATTCAATTTCAATGAAACATAAGCCAAACATTATTAAATAATTATATAGTTATACTTGGATTATACTTGTCATCATTGTTCATATATCCTTTCAATGTCAAAGGTCTTCCAAATGAACCATCTTTCATCTTGTATTTGCCCAACTCCTCATTCATGATTTGTTGCATGTCCAAATCATCGGAGAAGAAAGTCTGAACACATTGTATATGGTCATCATTAAGTGTTGGATCATCAAAGCTACTAGTATCCTTATATGCATAATAAGGATTCAATAAGTAGTCCGCCAAATATAATGGGCTATCAAGGTGACCTATGGCTTTCGAATTAATGATTTCAATGATCGGCCTATAACTCATCTCATTGTTCTGAAACACTCTTTACTTGTTCTCTTACTTGCTTAAGCTCCTTGTAAATAAATTCCATTGATAGCTTTTTATCTCCATCGGTCAATCTAATTAACTTGACTAATGGAGCAAACAATCGCAAGCATAGTGCTACACCAGACCAAAAGCTTGCACTGACCACAATGGCATAGGCTTTATTTCCTTATGCGGTACCATGACACAATTTGCTCGATTCCCAATCAGAAAAATCCACCATTGCATGAAATTGATGCTTCTTCTCAAACAAATTTTGCAAAGTCAAGAATGCTGCTGCAAATCGAGTCACACCCGGTCTCACTATGTCACGTTTTTTTGTTTACTTTCTCATTATAGCCAATGTCCTATGATGAGAATAAATGAACACTGTGAATGTCTTTGCTTTCTCGAACACAATCTCTGAACTTAAGATATTTTAGCAATCCCTTTAAGCATAAAATCTATTGTGTGAGTGGCACACGGGGTCCAAAAAATAGTAGGTCTCTTCTCCTTCAATAACTTTGCGGCCGTCATGTTGTTCGACGCATTATCCGTCACAACTTCAACTACACTTTTGGACCCAATTTCTTCAATGCACTTGTCAACGTAATGGAATGTATATTCTCCAGTGTGCGCATCTGTTGAAGCTTCTTGTGAAGAATGAAAACTTGTACCTTAAGGAAATTTTAAAAGAAATTAGTCCTTAAGCAAAAAATATTTTACCATTAACACTTATATATGAATATGTTCATTATTTCTTAATTCATACCTTCAATATAATTGATGCACATGTTCATGATACTCCTCTTACGATCGGTCCAAGCGTCTATCATAATTAACAATCACTTTTAGCCCATTCTTTTTTATGCTTTTTGAGTGACTCTTTAATTTTCTCCATCTCTTTCTTCAAAAGTAGTTCCCTCAACATATATTGGCTTGGCTTTCGATAACCTGGACCGAATTGACCAACGACTTCAATGAACCGGTCGAAGATATCAAGGGTAATAGGATGGAAATGTATGCCTGCCTCATACACCCACTTAGCCAAATATTGATGAACATCTGTCATTTCCTTGAATAATGCATTATTCATATTTTGTTGTCTTAGCCTCTTCGCCGGATTTGTCCCACTATCGGAATTGATGGATGTAGCCCATTTGCCCATAGCTCCAAGAAAATGTGGTCTTTTCTTTGATCCCACAATTTCAATTTCTTCGTCTTCATCTTTTTTCCTCTTGTTTTTTCTTCTCCTTCTTCTTGACTTTGCTAGCTTTAATAGCCGTCTTATATTTATCTTGATCTTCTTTCGTAGATCTTGGACATGAGGCCAAATTTCCCTTAATATGTCCTATATCTTGTTTGATCATATAAATCTCTCCAGAACAAATTTTGCCACATAATTTGCATTTCAATCTGTCTAAATTGTAGGATCAACAAGTGCACCATACTCCCATCCAATTTCAGTAGAGGAACGTCTTAAGTATTGATGAACTGGAAGTGTTTACGTTGTTGGAGGATGCCGTATTAGATCCACTTCCAGACATTTTTCTGTTTCACATAACAAAACTATATTATATAAAACACAAGAAAAAATTGTGTCACTATGCACCATAATTTCTCTGTAACTGACTCACTATATTAATATGTTCTCTGGGTTCTCTGTCACTGATTCACTATGTTTAATGTTTCACTTTCACATTAAAAAAATCTCACTGTCTCGTGTCTTTTATGTGTCAGCTGCAGCACTCAGCAGCTTACAAAAAGAAAAAGAAGAGAAAAAATTTGAGCGGCACTGAGAAGAACAAGAAAAAGAAGAGTGAAGAAGAAGAAGACTGAAAAGAAGAAAAAGAAGAAGACTGACCTAGGCGGCGGCTTCTTCTTCTTTTCTTCTGAGTTCTGATGCTGCGGCTCGATGCTGCTGCTTCTTTAGTTTTAGGTATGTTTTGTCCCACGGGTTATCGGGTTTCGGGTTGGGGATGACTTTTTTTTTTTTGAAAACTTACGTGGGTGGCCGCCTCTTTCTCCGATCGACTGCGCCTAGGCGGCCGCCTAAAGCCGCCTAGGCGGATGCCTAAAGCCGCCTTTTAAGCATGGCTGCCTACATGTCGATTCTGGCCGAATCTTGGGCGGTGACTGGCTGCCCAGCGCTTAGGCGTCGCCTAGATCCGCCTTTTAGAATACTGGAGGGGAGTGGATGGGTTATGGCTCTGATACCATGAAAAGTAGAATAATGAGACGATTAATATAAATGAGAGAGTTACATATATATAGGAGATGCTAACTCCCCCCACTATTATTCTAATCAATATGAGACTAAAGCCCAATACTATACATTACTTAACACAATGTCCTTTGATATAGTTCATGTTCCTTTGGACGATATGATAAGTCTTTTGTGCCATTTTATATGTTGAATATTCATTCCCAAGAGACAAGAGGATTAGTGATATCACTAATACAAGTAAATATTTTATTTTTATGAGATGGTGTATTGTTTTTTCATGGTTATGTAGAACCTTCTGGAGGTTATAGTGTTTCATGAGTAATTCAAGCAATCTACGTGACGCAGCGTGATAGTGGAACATGATTACCTTCGTGCTTGGCAATGGCCAAGTCGATCGGTGATGACGATAACTGGACCACCGTTGTTTGGTTAGAGCGAAGCGGTGCCGCGAAAACTCCGATGGATGACCTTATGAGGAGTCCACACGAAGGTTGCTTGAAAACCTTAAGGGAGGGGTTTTCGAATCCGTAGAACAGTCGAGTCCACGACCAAGAAAAGAAGATAATAAATCTCATAACTTAAGGAAGAATTTTATTGATTAAAAAGTTCTCTCTCAATTGTATACAAAAGATGTCTATTTATAGGACTTTTATGACAACATAATCCTAATCAAATAAAGGTAAAACCTATCCTAATAAAAAATAAAGTCAAAATAAGAATCCTAACATAAATAGGATTATTTAAAAAAGAAAAGAAAAGAAAAAGGAATCTAAGAGGGATGGGAAAAAAAAGGAATCCTAGAGGGACGAGGATTCTACGCTACATCAGTCTCCCCTGTTTCAAGAGAACTCGTCCCTGAGTTCTTCTCAGAATAAAGCGGTTCGCTAGGTGGAAAGTACTCGTAAAGATCAGCGATATTGAAGATGGGAGAGATCTGCATGTCTTCAGGAAGATTAATCACATAAGCATGGTCATTTAGCTTGTGTAGCACTTGAAATGGTCCGATCTTCTTCTTCACCAATTTGTTGTAGGTGCCAGTGGGAAAACGTTCCTTGTGCAAGTAAACCATGTCCAAGTCTCCTTCATGAAAGACCTTACGGCGGCGGCACTGATCAACAGCTGCTTTATATTTGGCATAAGATTCTTCAAGCTGTTGTTTTACTTCATTATGTATTAATTGATGCCGCTCTGACATATACTCTGTACCAATGTCTCGACCCGAAGTCTTAGGCAGAGAGATAAGGTCCAAAATATGTCGAGGACGATGTGAGTAGACAATGTCGAATGGTGCTTTTCCTGTTGATCTGTTAGACATACAATTATAAGCAAATTCAGCCTACGATAAAGCCAGACCCATTGCTTAGGTCGTGTTCCAACTAAACTTCGCAACATGTTTCCAAGTGTGCGGTTCACGACCTATGTTTATCCGTCAGTTTGTGGGTGACTAGTACTGCTATATTGTAGTGATGTATCCAATCTTTTTCACAATATTTTCCATAAATGTGATAGAACCTTAGTATCTCTATCTGAAGTGATAGAGTTTGGCACACCATGAAGACGCACAACTTCTCGAAAGAAAAGAAGAGCAATATAAGTTGTGTTGGATGTCTCGCGACAGGGAATAAAGTACGCCATCTTGGAGAATCTGTCTACCACGACAAAGACATAATCAACACCGTATTGTGTTCGTGGTAAGCCCAAAATAAAGTCCATGGAAATGTCTTTCCAAGGTCCTTAGGGAATTGGAAGAGGCATATAAAGACCAGTATTTTGTTCTTGGCCCTTGGCAACTTAGCATATAGGATAACTGTGGACATGTCCCTCAACTTTTTTTCAAAATTGCGGCTAATAATATCTTTCTTCAGTTATGACCAGCGTCTTATCTCGACCGAAATGTCCACCGAGGCCTCCACCATGAAGCTCTCTGATAATATGTTCCCGCAAGAAACTAAGAGGAATGCACAGCTGATTTCCTTTGATGAGATAGTGTTCTTGGATGTGATATCTATTTGCAGCTCCGTTAGTTGACAATCTTCCTACGCTTGACGAAAATCTTTATCTTTCGGGTAGAGTTCCTGGAGGTATTCAAACCTGATGACCTCTTGATGTAAAGTGATGAGTATGAAACTGGCTTTAGCTTCAGGACTCTAGATGAATTTTTCTTTCCTCGTGCATTTTGTCAATGGCGCCACAATAGTGCTGAAGTTATGGATGAATTGCTGATAGAAATTGGCGAAACCATGGAAGCTTCGAACTTCAGTCATTGTCTTTGGAGTAGGCCAGTCACCAATTGCTCGAATATTCTCTTCATCAACACTGATGCCACTGGCGTTAATAACAAATTCCAAGAAAATGAGTTGGTTAGTAAGAAAGCTACACTTCTTGAAATTGACATAGAGTTTATTAATTTGGAAAAGCTTGAGAACTTTCCTTAGGTGCTTCAGATGATCAGTTTGACTTTGGCTATAGATTAGGATATCGTCAAAGTAGACGATTATGAACTTTCCTATCAATGGCTTCAAAACTTGATTCATGAGGCGCATGAATGTGATTGGTGCATTCGAAAGTCCGAAAGGCATAACAAGCCATTCGCTGAGTCCTTCTCGGATCTTTAAAATAGTCTTCCATTTATCACTAGGTCGGATCCGGATCTGATAGTAGATGATGGTCATGCGGTTGATAGTTCGATTGTCGATGTACATATGCCACAAGTTGACTTTCTTTGGCCCAAGCTCATGTTCATGAGCTTTCGTCTCTATGGAGGTATTTAAGTGGATAACATGCAAAGGAAGAGGTAGCCTTGAAGTTGTTTGAAGAAAACATGTATGTAGGAGTTTTCGTAGCTTCTCGAAAATCCGGGGATCGACGATTGAACTTAGACGTTGTGTCTGGTGGAACACTGTGAGGCTTGTGACGATGAGGTCTACTATTGATATTGGGAGCTTTCAATATTGGTAAATTCTTTAATGTTCCGTCGAAGGAGAGAGTCTCTTGCTGAGTCATTTTAATACACTCGAGAGAAGAGAACGATGAACAGGATAATGAAAATGATGTCTTGGTTGACTCTACTGAAATTATCTGTTTGTCGTGTAAATTTTTTCTGAGATTTCTTTCCAGAATTATTTGTGGAGACCCTACACCATGTTCTTGACCGTCACCTTCGGAGAGAACCTTGTCTTCTCTTGGGTGTTCTTCTTGAGGGGCTGAAGAATTCATCTCCGTAGCGTTTGCAATGGCTTCACCGAAGATTATCATGTCCTTCTATTTAATTAATCATGTTTCTTGATTAGAAACTGGCAACTTCATCTCTTCTTGAGAGGTTGAACTTCGGAGAGAACCTTGTCTTCTCTTGGGTGTTCTTCTTGAGGGGCTGAAGAATTCATCTTCGTAGCGTCTGCAATGGCTTCACCGAAGATTATCATGTCCTTCTCTTTAATTAATCATGTTTCTTGATTAGAAACTGTCAACTTCATCTCTTCTTGAGAGGTTGAAGATTTCAGTTCTGCATCTGCAATTGGTTTATCTGACTTTGATATCTCGTCGCCTTCATAGTCAATAACGGCAACTTGTGCTATAAGGGGGAAGCTGTCGTGGGAATGCTCGAACCCTTTTTGTGGTAGTGGACTGGTCTTAGAAATATCATCCGGTGCTAATGGATAGAGAGTGATGCGTCGTCCATCTTCAAGGAAGGAATATGTGTTGTCTCTTCCCCGATACGTGACATTTTTGTCAAATTGTCACAGCCGACCGAGGATGATGTGGCAATAGTCCATGTCGGCAATATTAAACGTGACTTCATCTTCGTAAGTCTTTCCGATGGAGAAGGGTATGAGACAAACTTCAGAGACGACCATGTTGTGGCCCTGTTAAATCCAGTCAATCTTATATGGAGCCGGATGGGCTTCTTTGGCCAGTCTCATATTCTCTACCATTGCTCTTGAAACAATATTCTTTGTGCACCCATTATCGATGCATAGCTCGTCTTTGAACTTGCATCGGGTTCGAAAGACATTGTGGCGCTGCGACGGTTTTTCAATCTTTGGGGCTAGCAGTAGCCGCCTAACGACACATAATAGTTGTTCACCGTCAGCTTCAAGAATGACAGGTTTTGCCATTTATGTTTTCCCAAAAAAAGATTCCCAAAAGTTTTCAAAAAATTGGAATTCTCGATCTGTGGTGCTTTGATACCACTTGACGCAGCGTGATAGAGGAACGGGCTTACCTTCGTGCTTAGCAATGGCCAAGTCGATCGGTGATGACGATAACTGGACCACCGTTGCTTGGTGAGAGCAAAGCGATGCCGCAAAAACTTCGACGGATGGCCTTATGAGCAGGGCCGGTCCTGAGCTCATGGCAGCCCAGGACGAACTTTCAAAATAAGGCCTCCATACATAATGTAAAAAATATTAATATTTTTTTTTTAAAAAAATAGCTTCAACCAAGGATTGAACTTAGGGCCGGCCCTGTTTATGAGGAGTCCGCACGAAGGTTGCTTGCAAACCTCAAGCGAGAGGTTTTCGAATCCACGAAACAGTCAAGTCCATGACCAAGAAAAGAAAATAAATCTGAGAACTTAAAGAAGAATTTTATTGATTGAAAAGTTATTTCTCAATTGTATACAGAAGAGGCCTATTTATAGGACTTTTGTGACAACCTAATCCTAATCAAATAAAGATAAAACATATCCTAATAAAAGATAAAGTCAAAATAAGAATCATAACATAAATATGATTATTAAAAAAGGAAAGAGAAGAAAAAGAAAAAGAAATCTAAGAGGGATGGGAAAAAAGAAAAGGAATCCTAGAGGGACTAGGATTCTATGCTGCATCACTACGGAAGAGAATACATTATCACAGCTTCGTATTTGATTGTATACATTCCCATCTAAGGCACAATATGTCATTGGGTCCGTTTGGATAGACTTTCTGAAATTGTGTTCTGAAATCAGTTTTCTGAAAGTAAGTTATAAAGTTGTTTTCTAAGTAAAAAAAATTTAGTTTTGTGTTTGGTTACTTTCATTTGGAAAGTAAATTTCAAGAAAAAAAACAAGTTTATGTTTGGTAAAATACTTTAAAAAGTCATTTTAACTGTGTCATCACTTTAACTGTGTCCATATATTTTAACTGTGTCCACACTTTTAACTGTGTCCACATATTTTAACTATGTCCACACTATTTTTAACTGTGTCCACCACAGATCCGACACTCCCGGCGGAGGAGCTTGCGGCGGTGGCGGGAGGAGTTGGGGAAGAGGGAGGAGGCGCACAATCTCGCGGCGGTCGCGGCGGAGGAGCTCGCTGCGGGAGGAGGCGCAGCGGGAGGAGCCCACGAGCTCCTCCGTCGCAGCGGCGGAGGCCCACGAACGCGGGGGGTCGCGACAAAGGACCTCGCGACGGGAGGAGGAGCAGCGGGAGGAGCCCACGAGCTCGCAGCGGGAGGAGGAACAGCCGGTCGAGTCCACGAGCTCGTAGCCGGTGGAGCTCGTGGCCGGTCGCGGAGGAGCTCGCGACGGAGCTCGTGGCCGGTTGCTGGCGGCGGAGTCGAGTCCGCGAGCTCGTAGCCGGTGGAGCTCGTGGCCGGTCGCGGCGGAGCTGGTGGCCGGTCGCGGAGGAGCTCGTGGCACTCTCGGCGGAGCTCATGGCATGCTGAGGAGAGAGCTTCAGAAAAAAAAAATGGAGGAGAGAGAAAGAAGCCTGGGACTTTGGGGGTGTGGAGGGGTGTGGGGTCCACTTATTTTGGAAACCACTTTCAGAAAACAACTTTTCTTTGCTTTCTAAAAGCAAAGTTATAACATACAGTTGGGAATATTTCTTTTCAAATGTAACATTGTGAATGGTGTTGTCCAAACACTATTTCTTCCCCCCTTTGCTTTATAACTCAGAAAAGAGAGTTATAAAGCCTAAGCAAACAGGCCCACTAGTGTTTCTATCTAAGTCGCAATATAAAGTCAATAGTGGCTTAGGGTCTGTTTAGATACCCATTTTTGTCAAAATTTTGGGTTTAAACTCAACAAGCAACCAAAAGAGTGTTTGGATGGCTTCACTCCATAATTTGCTTTCCAAATATTTTTCCCAAAACCTAAGTTTAAACTTCGTTTTTCGGGTAAAGAGAAAAGATGTTTTCCCAAACTTTTTTAACAATCAACTCTCTTTTTCCTCAAGGGGTCCTTTCATTTTTTTTGACACTCCACTCTCTCTCCAAAGCCCCTCTCTCTCCAAGCACCCCTCCTCCCATGGAACCACCCCAACCCCAAGCTCCCCTCCTCTGCCACTTCCCTTCCTCCTCTCTATCCTCCTCCTCTCCCTCTCCCTCCTCTACCACCCTCTCCCTCTCATTGTCTTCCTCGTCTCGTCGTCTTCGGTCGGCCCTTCGACGACCGTGCCATCTTCGCTGTGCTCTCGTTGCTCACGTCGTCGCCGTGGTCTTCACCGACGTTGCAGATCCTGATCCAGCGGTTCATATTCGCTGCCGTCGTCGTCTTTGCCGGCCTCGACAGCCCCAGCATCGTGCGAGGTCCGCTACCCGCCGTGGTGCAGGCCGTGCAGTACGGGGAGGCCTACGAGGGTTGGGTTAGGGTCCGCCGTTGTCATCGTGGTGCAGGTCGTACAGGACGTTGCCGCCGCCGTAGTGCAGGCCGTGCAGGCCTACGAGGTCCTCCGCCGTCGTGGTCCAGGTCGTACAGGACGCTGCAGTCCGAGATCAGGAAGGCATACGAGGGCTGGGGCTCAAGTTATTGGACTCCCTCGAGTCGTTGGCCACGTAGGAACTCGCGACCTCCCCCGGCCGGTGATGGACACAAGGTAGTGGCAGATATCACAGGAAGGCCTGCAAGAGTTTGGGGTTGAATCTGTGTCAGATAAGGTGTAGAATGGAAACACAGGGAACATGACACATGATTTGGTTCAACACAATTTTTTACTTTTGTTTCTTAAAATAATTTTTCAGATGAAAGTAACCAAACGCAAACTCAAAATCTGTATATCTAGATTACAACTTTATAACATCTCTCTGAAAATTGTTTTTAGAACACCTATCCAAATGGACCTTTAACCTCCACTTTTAATTTTCTTTTATATGATTATTATCCTAATATCTTTCAGTTGGAACTGTTTTACCTTTAACTACTTTGGGTTTCTAATATATTTTAATTATGTTATGTAGTCAATATCCATGGGCCCTAGATAGATTGTGTTAGATTTCAATGGGTGTAACTAGTCCCATGATAGAATAGGACATGGTGGTAGAAGGCCCCCTTTTCCTCAGATAATTTCACTCAAATTTTTGTTGCCACTTTGATCTACTCCAAGGTGCTTTGATACCAAATGCTGCTGAGTAAGCAACCCTATAGTGGAGGATGAATAAGAAGCTTTTTACTAAAACAATTCTCTCAGGTAATTCGTGGCCTAGTAGAGCGCAAAACCTAAGCGCATGCTTGAGCTGCGTGTATTAAGGGCTACTCTGTGTTGCTCTGTTTTTGGTCGCATTCGTAAGTGTTGCTCTGTTCTAGCTCGCTTTTTCCTGTCCTAGTTGCTTCTAAGTTGTAATCTATCCTAAAAGTTCTTACACATGGAGAACCTATTAGTCGAAAGCACACCTTTTGGGCACCAACTCTACTTTGTCTATGGTTAATAGGTCACGCTTTGGTTGCATATCCACCACAATTATAATTGTCTTCACCTTCACATACATGTAAACAAATAACTTTCATAAAATACACACTTCCGGTGAATTATCTCCAACTTGGCTCGAGCTGAATACATTGAAAGTTTGAAACCTTGTCCAACACTTGTGACTATCAACTATCAACTATATGCGTTCAAGATGCTCAGATGGTCACTGAAATAGACTCGTTCATCAATTTATTCCATTTTTATCATAAAAAAATAAAAATAAAAATATGAGCAAAGAAAGAGAAACAAGAAAAGCAAGTAGAAGTATCAATAACCTACACCGCTAAACGTCTAATCTGCATGTATATTCTGTTATTCCCGGGGTGCAATTTTCGATGCAAAACTGAGAAAATGAAACGATTGTAAAAACAACGTTTCTAGCAACACTCCAAAGAAGGTGCTTGATAGATATCCTTGAAGGATTCTGGATTACGAAAATCTAAGAAGATTTCGTAACAGCAGCAAAGGATTATAGTACTTCTAACAAGAAAGTACAAATCGAGTTGCTAGCAGCATCAGCGAAGTGGATGACAGGCGATAGATGGAAGAACAATCTGCTCGGGTGAATTATCACCGTTGCTCAAAGCTTAATTCGTCTCACACGAACAGCTTCCAGGAACCAACAACTTCGACGGAGAACTTTGGAACACTCCGCTCTTCTGACTCCTCGGAAGGCGCACGGACTCCTGCGCTAAGTGGCGTCGGTGCTATTCTTCTTTTCTCTCTGTCACTCTGTGGAATTGTGTTAATAAACACTTGTCTATTCTTTGTTCTGAGAGAGCAGAGAAGCTTATATAGGCCGCACTGCAACTGCCCAGTTAGCAAAATGTTCGGAACGTGGGAAGAAACCGTCCCGAACATTCTGCAACTGCTTAAATCGTACATACACACGATTTGAACCAACTGGCACACAGTGCGCGCTACCTGCGCCATACGCGCACTGCAGGTACAACGCCACCAGCGCAACGTGCGCCCCGCGCGCACCTGCGCCACATGCATACCGTGCAACCAGCGCAACCTGCGCCACCAGCGCAACCAGCGCAACCTACGCCACCAGCGCAACCTGTGCCACCTATGCACCGCGCGCAACCTGCGCCACCTGCGCACGGCTGCGCAAGTAGCTCGCGCAACGACCACAACTTAAGCGCACTATACGCCTAGCGACGATGCTGTCGTGCTAAGTGCAAAGTGTGCCAACAAAACGCCACATTACGCCTCATGAGCCCATGAACCCGAGTCTGAGTCGCTAAGCCCCTACGGAGCTTAGCTCCATTGGAAATTAATTTCCAAGAGCAAAAAGCTTGAATGCTTCATTGTTGATTTGGCCTTTTTTCCACTAGAAAAATATCTCCACATGGCACACCTATGTGCACCTCCACACCACTTATGCATCTCTAAACAAGCATAGCGTATATATAGAGATACATTTTTTTTGGCCTAGCTGATGTGGGACTAAAATTTCCAATGCAAAGGCCAAAGTCCCAACAATCCTCCACATATCTCTATATATGGGTTTGAGTGTTCCCCACAGTAACTGTCTATCATGCATTAGGAGAGATATCGCTGACGACTTGAATCTTCTCGCATGGGTCAAACAACAGACTATAATACAAGAAAGGACTAAGCCTTGAATTCTGCGCTGAAATTCTTCCCACTCACATAATGTAATTACATGTGCTTCTGGCTGCACATTAAAGGCCCTGTGCCAGCCTGGTTTCAGTATATAATTTTGGGCGTCTACAAGTTTACTCTCAAGAGACGGCTGCTATCTCTGTCCATACACTATAGGTGAGTTCTTTATTAAAGAGACATGGCATGAAGCGCCTTGCGCTTCCCTTGCGGTGCTACGTCGCTATAACATGGCCTAAAACCGAGGCATTATCTCTACCGGGAACCTCATCGTAGTGTCATACTACTGTAGCATGAGGTCACCGTCTCTTTGTAGTGTCATACTACCCAGCATGAAGCCTTAGGCTCCCTTGCGATTTTGCGCCGCAACGACATGGCTTGCAAGGCCGAGGCTTTACCCCTATCCGGGTACCTCATTGTGGTGTCGTGCCACTGTAACATGAGGAACCTCCCCTTTGTAGTGCTGACTATCCCTCTTTAATTTCATCATACAGCATTAGACTGTCTGCCTATTTGCGGTGCTACTCCGCTGTGACTTGGCTCGCAAAGCCGAGGCATTACCCCTTTCGAGAACCTCATGGTGGAGTCATCCCATTGTAGCATGGAATTTCACTCCTTGTAGTGCTGTGCTACCGTGCTTCCTGTAAAACGCACCAGCATTCACTCTGCCTGAGAACTCATTAAGGCGTTTAAGCCAACCTTCCCACAAGAACCGTTTTTCGCAGAAAACAACAGTAGACAACAGTGGTTGTAGGTCCGTAACCTCTCCATGCACTATAGGACATGTACTCACCGTTCCTGATATTCTTCCGATTAATGGTCCTCCCTTGAACCAAAAGCTAGATGCCTAGTAGATTTCTCTTTGAAGTAATAGCATAAAACTTTATGGTAGGAATACAATAACACAATATCAGAATGCCTTCAAGCCCATTTTACTTGCTGTGTCATCGACCAGCAGGCGCTTGAGGCCCTTGATGAATGGATCCGCCAGGTTTTATTGACTCCGAACATCAATCACTGCAATAACACATCTCTTGATGAGATCGTGTACTGCCCTGTACTTCAACCGCACCGTCCTCTTCTTCCCGTTGAAGAGGTCATTTGATGCCGCCTGGTTGTCGCAGTATATCGGTATTGTCGGTATTTGCGTCCCAACCACTGGAAGATCATACATGAGCTACCGAAGTCATTCTGCTTCCTCTGCTGCGGTATCAAGTGCAAATAACTCAGATTCTATGGATGACCGCGAGAGCTTAGTCTGCTTCTTCGACTTCCACGATATAACAGCTCCACCAATTGTGAAAATGAATCCACCTGTGGACCACTCGCTCTCCTCCTCTGAGCACCAGCTGGCATCACTGAAGCCTTCCACTACCGGCGGATCTCTGCTGTAGTGCAGTGCATATGTCTGAGTCTTCTTGAGATATCTCATAACCCGTTTCACAGCTTTTCAGTGCTCAATGCCTGGGTTGCTCGTGAAACCACTCAGCATTCCCACGACGAAAGCTATGTCAGGCCTTGTGGCAGTAGTAGCATACATCAAACTCCCGATAACGCTTGCGTACTCCAGCTGTCTGACGCTTATCCTTGAATTAGGCTTCAACTTCAGATTACACCTGTAAGGCGTATTGATCCCTGGAAGATCCTGATACCCGTATCGTGTGATTATCTTCTCAATATAATGAGACTGTGACAGCGCTACTCCAGTGTCTGTCCGGATAATTTTGATCCCTAAGATCATGTCAGCTTCCCCCAAGTCCTTCATACTGAACTTGCTCGAGATGAACTTCTTTGTCTCCGTGACACAACCCATATCCGTACCTAGGATTAGCATGTCGTCCACGTACAGACAAACGATAACCCCTCTTCCATCAGCGAATTTTGTGTAAACACACTTGTCCGTCTCGCTGACCCTGTAGTCGTTTGACCTTATAACCTTGTCAAATTTCTCATGCCACATCTTGGGAGCCTGTTTAAGACCGTACAAGGATTTCACCAACTTGCAGACTTTGTCTTCAAGACCCTTGACGACAAATTTCTCTGGCTGTTGCATGTAAATCTCTTCGGTCAGCTCGCCATTTAGGAAAGCCGTTTTCACATCCATCTGATGTATCACCATCTTATGTATTGCTGCGAGAGCAATCAACATTCTGATGGTGTTCATCTGGACTACTGGAGCATACGTGTCAAAGTAGTCGATCCCCTGCTTATGGAAAAACTCCTTGGCTACCAGCCTAGCCTTGAACTTGTCAATAGTTCCATCTGCTTTCATCTTCTTCTTGAAGATACATTTGCATCTGATGGATTTTGCTCCTTCAGGAAGATCAACCAACACCCAAGTGTTATTTGAGGTGATGGAATCAATTTCATTGTCAATCGCCTCATTTCAGAAAATTGCGTCTCTGGTCTTCATCGCCTCATCATAGGTAAGCGGATTTGCTTCCACATGATAGGTGACAAAGTCATTTCCGAAGTCCTTCGGCCTCCTCACATGCTTCGCTGATGGCTCAACGAGTTCTGGTTCAACCGTTGTTTCAACATCTTCTTGGACTACATCCTCATTGAAAACTTCAGTTTCCTGCGCACCCTCATTGTTCTCCGGAATATCCGCAAGAACAATGTTCTTGTGCCTTGCAAACTTGTCTTTAAAATATTCTGCGTCGCGAGATTCAATGATATGATTTGACTTAATATCAAGAAATCTTCGAGCATCACTCTTCTCGGCATAACCTAAGAAGATCGTCTTTGTAGTCCTTGTCCCAAGCTTCTGGATCTTCAGATCTGGAAGCTTCACATATGCCAGACACCCCCACACTCGAATGACATTCAAGTTAGGCCTGACTTTGAACCAGAGCACATGATGAGTAACTTCTGAAGTTGCATGAGGCACTCTATTTAGAATAAAAGTGGCCGTCAATGCAGCTTCTCCCCAGTAGCACTTTGGAAGACCCACAGTCAACAACATTGAGTTAATCATTTCTGTCAACGTTCTGTTCTTCCTCTCTGCTACTCCGTTTGATTGAAGAGAGTACGGAGCCGTAGTCTCGTTGACAATTCCATGTTCTTTGCAGAACGATAAGAATTCATGAAACCTGTACTCTCCACCTCGATTATTTCTTATTCTTTTGAGTTGTCCAGTTTGCCGCTCAGCTTCGGCCCTGAACTCCTTGAACTTCTCGAATGCTTCGTGTCACTCCCCGATCCTGGAATACGTATTTTAATACGTAAACCGATAATTGTATTTACCTTGTATTTATACGATATTTATTATGCAGTATCTCTTCATGCATTTCCCAAAAAT
This sequence comes from Iris pallida, assembly GCA_029216955.1. Classification (NCBI taxonomy): domain Eukaryota; kingdom Viridiplantae; phylum Streptophyta; class Magnoliopsida; order Asparagales; family Iridaceae; genus Iris; species Iris pallida. Next base: position 15,764,827 of record JANAVB010024000.1, on the reverse strand, counting down.
ATTCGACAAAATATTATTTTCTAATTTATTTTCTGCATTTGGGCCTACAGTTTTGGCTCATTTGGGTAACGTATTCTTGGTTCACCAATGGTTCATCTTGAACCCCTTGGTTCATCATGAACCCTTGGGTTCAAGATTATAAATACAACTCATCTCATTCTCTCTCCTCTCATTTATTTCCTCCACCAACCAAATATTTTCTCCATCAACCAAGGCAAGTACCAACTTGCTCAAGAGATGGATCAATAATTTTGTCAATGATTTCTTACAAAACTATTTGCCAAAACATGTTCTTCTCCTCAATCTATACTAGTTTAGAACTTGGAAATTTCCATTTGAAGCTTTGATTTTTGTAGATCTAAGTTTCAATCATTTTCGGATTTTGCATGGTTTGATCTACTTTAGTTGGATTTTATGGGTTTTTGATGCTTCCATGTGAAAGAGCATTCAGTTTCACCCCAAGTTGGAACCTTGGAAATCTGGATTTGGAGTTCGGATGGCCAAGTTATGATGCTTTGAAGCTTGGGTTCAGCCATGGTATTCTTGCTGTTTGGAGAAGACAGTGAGCAGTGTGCTCCTGTTTGAGCACGCTTCCTGTTGGAAGCGTGTCTTTCCTGGAGTTTGCGTGACTTTTCACGCAGCTCTCTCCTTGAGCCTGCGTGACTTTTCACGCAGCTCCCTCCTTGAGCCTGCGTGACTTTTCACGCAGCTCCCTCCTTGAGCCTGCGTGACTTTTCACGCAGCTCCCTCCTTGAGCCTGCGTGACTTTTCACGCAGCTCCCTCCTTGAGCCTGCGTGACTTTTCACGCAGCTCCTTCCTTGAGCCTGCGTGACTTTTCACGCACGCTGCCTTGAGTGAGCCTGCGTGACTTTTCACCCCTTGAGCGTTCGTGCTTTTGTGCGTACGCTTTTGATATTTTATCAGATATTATATGACCATTTTATATCCTTACGCCTTTTGTCCCGAGCATGATATGAGCACTAATGTGACCCCGGAGAACAAAGAGTTCCTGCCTGATACATGTACCTGAATGTCCCAGTTCTTGTTCATGCTCGACAAATGACTCGTAACTCCACGTGGCATATTTGCAATGATGCATTACACTAAGGAGGGTAGAACATGTTGACATACTGATTGACATGGATCCTCTTTGGGGTACTCGTACTAAAGTACGACTTTAGGAGGATAATCATGCAGGCCACAGCATGTGAGTCCAAGATTTCACCTAGGGTTAAATTAGGCAACTAAATATACTAGATGCATGGGGAGGGCAAAATCTCGAGATCATGTTACACCAGCCGCCTTGAGATATTGTCTCGACGCGCCGGCTGGTCTCCACGGATACTGTGTCATCTGCAACGAGTGGATGACTGTATCCGATTAATTCCTGCTATATAATATATGTTTTGGCAAGGTGGCCTTACGAGGGACCTGTGCTCAATAACACCTGTCTACGCGAACCCCTGGGTGGGCTAGCCTTGCTGGAAAGATACGATCTGAGGATTTCTAAATAACATGACGCGAGGATAACCTCGTCCCACTAGAAACTCGTAGACTTGATTGGCCGTGAAAATGACTTGCTTGTATCCTATTACCTTCCGTGAATAACTGAGGGAAGCGGACTGTCATGGTACGTGATCCAACCCATGTTCTTGTTTGATTGTTGGGTTGGTTATCGTACTATGATAGGCTGTGGACCGAAGTTATGAACGGAAGACTTATTCTGGTTGTGAAGTGCTACTTCTGTGAATGACTGAGGAACATGGTCTATCATGGTGCATGATCCAACCCATGTTCTTGTTTGATTGTTGGGTTGGTTATTGTGCTGCGATAGGCTATCGACCGAAGTCACGATCAGGAGATTTTATTGTTTATACCTTTTAACTTATGTGAATGTTATAGAGTACGACACGTCCCGACTCCATGCGGCACCTTTTGTCCTTGTTTGGTTGTAAGGGTGCCATATGGGTTCGAAGATGTTGCGCTACCCTGTAATAGTAGCATAAGTATTACTATTATCAATCATTCTATTAACTGGGTTTTTAATCTTAACTCTTGTTCCCCTTTGGCGATACTTGCTATTCGGGGCTGACCCCGCTGGTTTTGTTTGGCCAGATCTCGTAGCAGAGCCAGAGGACACGATCTTCCTCCCTGACATCCATGGTGCATACTAGGAGCATGGCGGTTCGGGGACTCGAGTGGGTTTCTTCTCCACCACTCCTGCTTATATTTTGTGCGGCGTTTAGCCACCGGCACCTGTTAGCCGGATTACTTGATATTTTGTGTCAGTACATCATTGTAATTAAACAGACTGCAGCTGTGTATAATTTTGTACTCCTGACTCTCTGAGATAGCTAAATTATAAAGTTAGTCTCTCATGACCATTTTGATGAAGCGTCGGGGACGCCTTACTGCTTTATCTTTAATGTTCATTTAATTGCTGATGTGGTTTGAGTGATTGAGACATAGAACTCTGTGGGACCATAGGAGACTTGATTGTAGCATGTACCCCCTAGTCTTTCGACAGCCACGATCGCCGTATGACGTTACGTACCTCATATGGAGTAGCTGGCCTAGTCCGTCTCCGTATTTCGGTACTGGGGCGTGACAAGGTTTTAGTGGTGGCCCATGCAGGTCAGATTTTCAGACTTGTGGGGTATTGCGAATTATTAGGAGTCTCAATCAAAACTTGTTTCCCTTGAAATTCCGTTTCGAATTCTCTGTCCTTGCCTTGATCTCTAACCTGACTTGCATCCTCGAAATCTTCCTCATTCGGACTTGATAATCTTATATCTTTCTCTATAGGGGTGCTTCATTCTCAGTAGCGGGTGAGGCCCATAAGGAAGAGCAGCGAGAGCATGGCTCGACTGGGCAGCAACAGGGGAGAGAACCTTCCCCAGGGCAGGCACAAGCAGAAGTGGAACCAGAGGCAGTGCAGCCGCAGGTTATTGAAACTCCTGCAGCACCAGCAGCGACGGCAGTACCAGATGCCGTAGCACTCCTGGAGATCATCCGGGGGTTTCTTGTCACTAACCAACAGCAACAGACTCGGCAGCAGGAGCAGAACGTGTTGCTGAACCAAGGGATTCAGTTAGCTCTTGAGAGGAGTGCCGGGGTTGACTCGGGAGCATCAGGAAGGTTCCGTCGCTTGAACCCGAGGTATTTTGATGGCACGGAGGATGCCATCACTGCGGATGCCTGGATTCAAGACATCGAAGCCATTCTTGTGGCAGCCAACGTTCCAGATGATGACAAGGTTGATCAAGTCAAATTGGTACTTCAGGATCTTGCCCGCGACTGGTGGGCATCAGAAGAAGTTGGTGTAAGACGCCCTGTTCGTTGGACCACCTTCAGTGACAGATTCAAGGCCAAGTATTTTGGCGTAGTAGCTAGATATGAGCTCCAGCAGAAGTTTATCAGTCTCAAGCAAGCAGGCAAGACCGTAGATGGGTATACAGCAGAGTTCTGCAGATTGTGCCGTTTCGCACCCGCAATGGTGGCAACGGAGCCAGAGAAAGCTATGAGGTTCCAGCAGGGACTTCATTTGGAACTATTACAGCTTGTGGAAGGACACGACTACCAGACGTTTGACGCTGTTTTGACGGCCGCTCGGAGGCACGAGCTTACCCAGCAGAGGTTGGCATCGAGGACAGGAGGTCAGAAGAGATCTCATTCCCAGGTTGGAGGAGGAGCAATGCAGCGAACATCGGCACCAGCACCCGGTGTACGTATTCATGATGCAGGAGCGCCGCGGAGGACGGCCGTGTCAACTAATACAGCGCCAGTTCGACATCAGCAGCCGAGGAACCAACAACAGCGTCAGGGAGCTCCCCAGGGCTGTACATTCTGTGGGAAGGCAGGGCACACGAGGGAGGTGTGCCGGTCAGCGAATGGCTTATGCTTGAGGTGTGGTAGTTCAGACCACCGTATCTCCACTTGTCCTGTGATGCAGAGGCCAGGAGGGCCAGCTCAGCAGTTTCCAGCATTGCCAGCTCCGGTGGCAACCCCGAGTGGAGGGCCAGTATTAGCAGTAAGGCCCCTAGCCCAGCGTCTACCAACGCAGGCTCAGATGTTTCGCCAAGTACAGGAAGCAGAAGGCCCTCAGAGGCAGCAACAGCATGGTCGAGGAAGGCCGCAACAAGGGGCTCCGCGGGGCCAGGCTCTCACATTGACCTTGGGAGAGGCTCTAGCATCTAGCGACGTGGTGGCAGGTAAAATTCTCGTCACCTCATTTTCCGCTGTAGCATTATTTGATTCAGGCGCTACTCATTCATTCATCTCTGCACAATATGCTACACGGATTGGATTAGAGTTTGAGGCATTGCCGGAGAGGATGTATATACTCACCGGCAATGGGCTCGTAGAAGTTAGCAGATTGCGCTTTTCATGTCCGGTAGAGGTGTGTGGGCATTTACTGCCCGCATCATTGATTGAATTCCCTATGGGGAATTTTGATGTTCTTGGCATGGACTGGTTGAGAGACAGTCATGCGACAATTGATTGTAGAGGAGGTAGGGTTATATTCAGCGTTCCTGGGATGGAGCAGTTCATCTTTACCCGAACCTTGAAGAATCAGGCCGGAGGCGTCATCTCAGCGGCAGCGTCAGAGCCAGGACAGATTCCGAGAGTGGTCGAAGATTTTCTCGACGTCTTCCCTGATGAGCTCCCAGGGATACCCCCAGTCAGAGAGGTGGAATTTAGCATTGAGTTGAACCCTGGAACGAGGCCTATTGCAGACAGAGTTTACAGAATGTCGCCGTCAGAACATGATAAGTTGTATCAGCATGAAGAAGAGTTGAAGTCTAAGGGATTCATCCGAGACAGTAAATCGTCCTGGGCCGCGCCAGTGATTCTAGTTCCCAAGAAGGATGGATCGACGAGGATGTCCATTGACTACCGCAAGCTGAATGCAGTAACAGTGAAGAATAAGTACCCACTACCAAGGATTGATGACCTGTTTGACCAGTTGAGCAAGGCCAGCGTCTTTTCCAAGATCGATCTTCGGTCAGGATACTATCAAGTAAGAGTCCGGGAGCAAGACATACCGCAGACAGCATTCAGATCTAGATATGGGCATTATGAGTTTTTAGTAATGCCCTTTGGACTAACCAACGCCCCCGCAGTATTCATGGATTTAATGAACCGCATCTTTCTGCCGTATTTGGATAAATTTGTGGTGGTGTTCATAGATGACATTCTTGTCTATTCCAGCAGTGAAGAGGAGCATGAGAAACATCTTAGGACTGTCTTACAGACATTGAGGGAGCATCAACTTTATGCGAAGCTCGACAAGTGTGAATTCTGGTTAGATCACATTTCGTTCCTGGGGCATGTAATTTCTGGGGCAGGAGTGTCAGTAGATCCGAAGAAGATTGAGGCCGTAGAGCATTGGCCAGTCCCGAGAACGGTTGCAGAAGTGCGAAGTTTCTTAGGATTAGCTGGTTACTACAGAAGGTTCGTGGCGGACTTTGCCAGGATCTCTGCGCCCTTAACGCGTTTGACGCACAAGGACGTAGAGTTTGTTTGGTCAGATAGCTGTCAGGCATCCTTTGAAGAATTGAAGAAGAGATTGATCTCAGCCCCGATCTTGACGCTTCCAGTAGGAGCGGGAGGCTTTACAGTATATTGTGACGCATCTGGGAAGGGTCTTGGATGTGTATTGGTGCAGCACGGAAAGGTGATAGCATATGCGTCTCGACAGCTTCGAGACCATGAGAAGAATTACCCGACTCACGATTTGGAGTTAGCAGCTGTGGTGTTTTCACTCAAGTTGTGGAGGCATTATTTATACGGAGATCGGGTAGAGATCTATACTGATCATAAGAGTTTGAAATACGTATTCACGCAGCGAGATTTGAACATGGGGCAAAGAAGATGGTTAGAACTACTGAAGGATTTTGACTTAGATCTTCAGTATCATCCAGGCAAGACGAATATAGTTGCAGATGCACTGAGTAGGAGAGACAGTGCCTTTATCTTGACCTCGCAGAAGCATATTTTAGAAGACCTTCAGAGTATGGGAATCGAAGTAGTTTTGCCAAGGGATATAGAAAGAATGACCAGTATGCAGATTCAGTCAACCTTAGTAGAGAGGATAAGGGCAGCACAAGCAGGAGATCCACAGATTCAGAAGTTGCGGTCGGAGTGTGAATCAGGCCGTAGGAAGGAGTTAGTGATTCATGAAGATGGTACGCTCAGGTTTGGAAACAGACTCTGTGTACCGAGTGGAGACCTTCGGCAAGAAGTTATGTCCGAAGCTCATAGTTCTATTTACTCCATTCATCCAGGAGGAACGAAGATGTATCGAGATATCAGGCAGTACTTTTGGTGGAATGGCATGAAAAGAGAGATAGCGAGATTTGTATCCAAGTGTCTGGTATGTCAGCAGGTGAAAGCCGAGCAGCAGAGACCAGCAGGATTGCTACAGCCGCTTCCTATCCCCGAATGGAAATGGGAGCACATCACGATGGATTTTGTGACCGGTTTACCTAGATCCCCGGCTGGCAAGAATGCAGTCTGGGTAATAGTAGATCGACTCACGAAGGTCGTCCATTTCCTTCTCTTCCGAGTTGGACAGACTACTGAGCAGTTAGCAGAAATGTACATGAAGCAGATAGTAAGGCAGCACGGAGTTCCGGTTAGTATAGTATCAGATCGGGATACGCGGTTTACTTCCCATTTTTGGCGGAGCTTACACCAAAGTTTGGGAACCAAGTTAAGATTTAGTACTGCTTATCATCCACAAACCGACGGGCAATCAGAAAGAACCATCAAGACGTTAGAAGATATGCTACGGGCGTGTACCTTGGATTTTGGTGGATCTTGGGAGGATCACCTTCATCTAGTGGAGTTCTCCTATAACAACAGCTATCAGGCTAGCATTCAGATGGCCCCGTTCGAAGCATTGTACGGAAGGAAGTGTAGGTCCCCTTTGGCATGGGACGACGTCGGAGAACGGAAGTTGTTGGGACCAGAGATGATCACGCAGACTGTGGAGATAGTTAAGTTGGTCAGATAGCGCCTTCGAGTTGCACAGGACCGACATCGTCATTGGACAGATCAGCATCGTAGGCCTCTAGAGTTTAGAGTTGGCGACCAAGTGTTTCTGCGGATTTCGCCTACTCGGGATATCATCAGATTTGGAACCCGGGGAAAGCTTAGTCCAAGATACGTTGGTCCTTTTAAGATTCTCGCTCGGATAGGTGATGTGGCTTATCGACTTGCCCTTCCGCCTTCGTTAACTGGCATACATGATGTGTTTCATGTATCCCAATTACGTGGGTATGTCCCGGATCCGAGTCATGTCCTCGATCATTCTGAGTTAGTCGTTGGTACCGACCTAACTTACGAGGAACAACCCGTGTCTATTTTGGACCGGCGAGAGAAGGTACTCAAGAATCGGACGATAAGCCTTGTCCGTGTTTCTTGGAACCATCACTCTTCGGGAGAGTCAACCTGGGAGCGCGAGGACGAGATCAGATCTCGGTATCCGCATTTGTTTGACTAATAAGGTATATTTTTGCACCTTATTGACACGATTCCATACTTATCTGTACCTACTTGTTTTGCACTTTGTGGTGTATGATAGTAACTGCTATGATAGTTAACTTGTATATGATTGTGCCTTGCTTGCCCTGATTTCACTATCCTGTCTTGGCTGGAATTCCGAGGACGGAATTTTTCTAAGAAGGGTAGAGATGTCACTCCCCGATCCTGGAATACGTATTTTAATACGTAAACCGATAATTGTATTTACCTTGTATTTATACGATATTTATTATGCAGTATCTCTTCATGCATTTCCCAAAAATATTCGACAAAATATTATTTTTAATTTATTTTCTGCATTTGGGCCTACAGTTTTGGCTCATTTGGGTAACCTATTCTTGGTTCACCAATGGTTCATCTTGAACCCCTTGGTTCATCATGAACCCTTGGGTTCAAGATTATAAATACAACTCATCTCATTCTCTCTCCTCTCATTTATTTCCTCCACCAACCAAATATTTTCTCCATCAACCAAGGCAAGTACCAACTTGCTCAAGAGATGGATCAATAATTTTGTCAATGATTTCTTACAAAACTATTTGCCAAAACATGTTCTTCTCCTCAATCTATACTAGTTTAGAACTTGAAAATTTCCATTTTGAAGCTTTGATTTTTGTAGATCTAAGTTTCAATCATTTTCGGATTTTGCATGGTTTGATCTACTTTAGTTGGATTTTATGGGTTTTTGATGCTTCCGTGTGAAGAGCATTCAGTTTCACCCAAGTTGGAACCTTGGAAATCTGGATTTGGAGTTCGGATGGCCAAGTTATGATGCTTTGAAGCTTGGGTTCAGCCATGGTGTTCTTGCTGTTTGGAGAAGACAGTGAGCAGTGTGCTCCTGTTTGAGCACGCTTCCTGTTGGAAGCGTGTCTTTCCTGGAGTTTGCGTGACTTTTCACGCAGCTCTCTCCTTGAGCCTGCGTGACTTTTCACGCAGCTCCCTCCTTGAGCCTGCGTGACTTTTCACGCAGCTCTCTCCTTGAGCCTGCGTGACTTTTCACGCAGCTCTTTCCTTGAGCCTGCGTGACTTTTCACGCAGCTCCCTCCTTGAGCCTGCGTGACTTTTCATGCAGCTCCCTCCTTGAGCCTGCGTGACTTTTCACGCACGCTGCCTTGAGTGAGCCTGCGTGACTTTTCATCCCTTGAGCGTGCGTGCTTTTGTGCGTACGCTTTTGATATTTTATCAGATATTATATGACCATTTTATATCCTTACGCCTTTTGTCCCGAGCATGATATGAGCACTAATGTGACCCCGGAGAACAAAGAGTTCCTGCCTGATACATGTACCTGAATGTCCCAGTTCTTGTTCATGCTCGACAAATGACTCGTAACTCCACGTGGCGTATTTGCAATGATGCATTACATTAAGGAGGGTAGAACATGTTGACATACTGATTGACATGGATCCTCTTTGGGGTACTCGTACTAAAGTACGACTTTAGGAGGATAATCATGCAGGCCACAGCATGTGAGTCCAAGATTTCACCTAGGGTTAAATTAGGCAACTAAATATACTAGATGCATGGGGAGGGCAAAATTCCGAGATCGTGTTACACCAGCCGCCTTGAGATATTGTCTCGACGCGCCGGCTGGTCTCCACGGATACTGTGTCATCTGCAACGAGTGGATGACTGTATCCGATTAATTCCTGCTATATAATATATGTTTTGGCAAGGTGGCCTTACGAGGGACCTGTGCTCAATAACACCTGTCTACGCGAACCCCTGGGTGGGCTAGCCTTGCTGGAAAGATACGATCTGAGGATTTCTAAATAACATGACGCGAGGATAACCTCGTCCTACTAGAAACTCGTAGACTTGATTGGCCGTGAAAATGACTTGCTTGTATCCTATTACCTTCCGTGAATAACTGAGGGAAGCGGACTGTCATGGTACGTGATCCAACCCATGTTCTTGTTTGATTGTTGGGTTGGTTATCGTACTATGATAGGCTGTGGACCGAAGCTATGAACGGAAGACTTATTCTGGTTGTGAAGTGCTACTTCTGTGAATGACTGAGGAACATGGTCTATCATGGTGCATGATCCAACCCATGTTCTTGTTTGATTGTTGGGTTGGTTATTGTGCTGCGATAGGCTATCGACCGAAGTCACGATCAGGAGATTTTATTGTTTATACCTTTAACTTATGTGAATGTTATAGAGTACGACACGTCCCGACTCCATGCGGCACCTTTTGTCCTTGTTTGGTTGTAAGGGTGCCATATGGGTTCGAAGATGTTGCGCTACCCTGTAATAGTAGTATAAGTATTACTATTATCAATCATTCTATTAACTGGGTTTTTAATCTTAACTCTTGTTCCCCTTTGGCGGTACTTGCTATTCGGGGCTGACCCCGCTGGTTTTGTTTGGCCAGATCTCGTAGCAGAGCCAGAGGACACGATCTTCCTCCCTGACATCCATGGTGCATACTAGGAGCATGGCGGTTCGGGGACTCGAGTGGGTTTCTTCTCTACCACTCCTGCTTATATTTTGTGCGGCGTTTAGCCACCGGCACCTGTTAGCCGGATTACTTGATATTTTGTGTCAGTACATCATTGTAATTAAACAGACTGCAGCTGTGTATAATTTTGTACTCCTGACTCTCTGAGATAGCTAAATTATAAAGCTAGTCTCTCATGACCATTTTGATGAAGCGTCGGGGACGCCTTACTGCTTTATCTTTAATGTTCATTTAATTGCTGATGTGATTTGAGTGATTGAGACATAGAACTCTGTGGGACCATAGGAGACTTGATTGTAGCATGTACCCCCTAGTCTCTCGACAGCCACGATCGCCGTATGACGTTACGTACCTCATATGGAGTAGTTGGCCTAGTCCGTCTCCGTATTTCGGTACTGGGGCGTGACACTTCGTCTTTGGCTTTCAGCAAGTAGACGAACGCATACTTTGAGAAGTCATCGATGAAGGTTATGAAATACTTCATCCCGGCCTTTGTAGATAACTGTTTGAAATTACAGATATCAGAGTGTACCAACTCCAGAATATCTGTACTTCGATTAACCCGAGTAAAGGGTTTCATTGTGATCTTCGTTTGAGCACAAACTTCACATTTCTCTATCTTACCCCCACACTTGGAGATAAGTTCTAGACTAGACATTCTGTTTATTCGTTTACAATGAACATGTCCTAGCCTATTATGCCACAACTCAAGAGTATAAGCAGAAAGAGTGATTGTATTAATTACATTGGACTGATTTACAACCTGAATTTTGAACATTCCTTTGGTACAAAAAGCTTTTCCGAAATATATTCCCTTAATGGACATCACCATCTGGCCAGCATTGATGTCTATCCTGAGGCCTGCGTTGCAGAGTAGGTCACCCGAGATCAGGTTCTTTGCGATAGCAGGTACATGTTTTACACCTTTAAGCGTCAGAGACTTCCCCGAAGTCGGTTTCAAAACCACCATCCCGATCTCGAGCACTTCAGCTTGTGCCTGGTTTGCCACCATAACCACTTCAGAAGTTGGTGTATAGGTGGTGAACCACTCCTTGCTGGAGCAGACATGGCAGGTAGCCCCAGTGTCTACCCACCAGTCAGAGTCGGCCCCCACCGCATCGACCTGCGCAATCATTGCAACAACGTCAGTGATCATAGAAACCTTGCTAGGCTCTCCTTGCTCTGATTGCTTGGTCTTTGTTTTGCATTCACTCTTGAAGTGGCCCTTCTTGCCACACTTGAAACAAGGCATCTGAGACTTTGCCTTCTTTTGCTTGAAGGAAGTCCCCTTCACGTTCAGATTGTTAGGGTCCTTCTTCTTGCTGTGGGAAGCCGCATGCTTTCCCCTTGGTTTCTTGGTATGAACTAAATTGGCGTTAGCCAATTGCTTGAACAGTGCGTCCATCTTCAGTTGAGCCCGCATCTGGTCCTCAACATAGACTTCCTGCAGGAGATCTTCCATACTGATCTCCAACTTCTTCCTATGCATGTTTGCATAGAACTTGCTCCATCTAGCGGGGAGCTTAGAAACGATCCCTCCAACAACAAACTTGTCGGGGAGGGGCATCGCCTCGTCTTCCAACTTCTGTCGCAGTTTCAGGAACTCCTTCACCTGCGGCAGCATTGGCTTCTCGTCTTCAAAGAACCACTTGTGATATTTTTCAACCAAAAATATCTTACTACGGTTCTTATTATCCTCGTACAATTTCTCCAGAGACTTCCAAATCTCTCTGGCAACAGTCTTCTTTGAATATGATTCTGCAAGGGAATCTGCTATAGTATTTAGGATCATAAGCCTACAAATGCTATTGTTCCTTCTCCACTTGGTCTGGTTCTTAGTAGCCGCAAAAATTGCGGCTGCAGATCCAGATTCTGGAACAGTAGGTTCCTTCTCAAACAGCACGTAATCAATATCAGAGAACTGAATATTAAGAAAAACCTTTCTTTTCCAGATTTGATAATGCTCACCATCAAATTGCTCTAACTTTGAGAAGTTAGGATTGACTAGCGAAGCACGAAAGTTTTCCATCTTTCAATTAAGTTTTGAGATTGTTATTTTCGAGACGCAATTTTCGATGGAAAACTGAGAAAATGAAACAATTGTAAGAACAACGTTTCTAGCAACACTCCAAAGAAGGTGCTTGACAGAGATCCTTGAAGGATTCTGGATTACGAAAATCTAAGAAGATTTCGTAACAGCAGCAGATGATTATAGTACTTCTAACAAGAAAGTACAAATTGAGTTGCTAGCAGCAGCAGCGAAGTGGATGACAGACGATAGATAGAAGAACAGCCTGCTGGGGTGAATTATCACCGTTGCTCAAAGTTTAATTCGTCCCACACGAACAACTTCCAGGAACCAGCAAGTTCGACGGAGAACTTTGGAATACTCCACTCTTATGACTCCTCGGAAGGCTCACTGACTCCTGCGCTAAGTGGCGTTGGTGCTATTCTTCTTCTCTCTGTCACTCTGTGGAATTGTGTTAAGAAACACTCGTCTATTCTTTGTTCTGAGAGAGAGAGAGAGAGAGAGAGAGAGAGAGAGCAGAGAAGCTTATATAGGCCGCACTGCAACTGTCCAGTTAGCAAAATGTTCGGAACGTGGGAAGAAACCGTCCCGAACATTCTGCAACTGCTCAAATCGTGCATAGACACGATTTGAACCAACTGGCGCACAGTGCGCGCCACCTGCGCCATACGCGCACCGCATGCACAGCGCCACCAGCATAACGTGCGCACCGCGCGCACCTGCGTACCACGCAACCAGCACAACTGCGCCAGTGGCTCGCCACCAGCGCAACCAGCGCTAGTGGCTCGCACAACTTAAGCACACTATGCGCCTATCGACGATGCTGTCGTGCTAAGTGCAAAGTGCGCCAACAAAACGCCACATTACGCCTCATGAGCCCGAGTCCGAGTCCGTGTCCGAGTCGCTATGGGGTTTAGCTCCATTGGAAATTAATTCCCAAGAGCAAAAAACATGAATGCTTCATTGTTGATTTGGCCTTTTTTCCACTAGAAAAATACCCCCACATGGCACACCCATGTGCACCTCCACACCACTTATGCATCTCTAAACAAGCATAGCTTGTATATAGAGATACATTTCTTTTGGTCTAGCCGATGTGAGACTAAAATTTCCAATGCAAAGGCCAAAATTCCAACATATTCAAATATAATAAGTCTAACCAAACAACTTGGTTTATCTGGGCTTTTCGGTTCCCTCTTATGTTGCCACCACATTTACTGCATTCATCAACTTACTTCTAAGAATATTTTATCTTTTCCTTACATTTTTCTTATTGCTTAGTACCTATGAAGTCTTCTATTACTGTTTTAGGTATTCTGTGGACTCACTCATGGGTGGGAAGCAAGAGACCTGCCACATTGCACGATTCGTCATCGGTAGACCAAGAGGAAGCTACTTCAGCCGAAAAGTACAATGAACTCATCACAGCAACGAAAGTAGACAATCCTCCTCCTATCAGTTCACGTTCATCAAGCTACTCGCCTTTTGAAGGCGATGGCATAACTATCGGGTCTGTTCTTACTGCTACGGATAAGCTTCTTAATGCAGTTCCATTTGATAACTCTACAGTCCTTATTATGATGGCGAACAAAAATCAGGGTTTCCAAGGTTTGATCATAAACAAGAGAATAAGCTGGGATATTTTTGGAGAACTTGACAAGGATCTGAAGCCACTAAAGCAGGCTCCTCTTTCCTATGGAGGTCCAGTCAGGGTTGATGGTCTGCCACTTGTTAGCTTGACTCGAAAAGCAAAAGAAGGGTTTAAAAATGTTTCTAGCAGTATTTATTATGGCGATCCAGTGGCTACAAGCCTGAAAATTGAAGGGATCAAATCTGGAGATGAATCCGCCTCGGATTATTGGTTTTTCTTAGGTTATTGTAGTTGGCATTGGAATCAACTTTTTGATGAGTTAGCTGAAGGAGCATGGTATTTGAGTGAGTCTTCGATTGGATATTTAGATTGGCCAGATAGATGAAGGTACACTCACCCAAAAATGTTTCTTGGATATTCAAAATGGGGTATTTCTGTGAATGGGTCATAGACAATGCAATTTGCAATGGCATGGAACTCCACATGAAGACTGAATATAGATTTTCTTACCTAGAGGTAGATATTCTTGTGATATTCTCTTTAAATTTATATACCTCTTGAATCCTGATTTTGTAAGCGATCGCAGCCTTATCAGTTTTGTAGATATGGTCTATATTCAAGACCCTATAAGAAATTTCAGTTCTACTGAGCTTCTAATAGTTCTGATTTGGATTCCATATTTTTTTACATGTTAATCACTCTTTAATCCCTTAGTTTAGTGATTCACTACTACAATAGTTTTTTTAACCATCATGTGCACCTTGCTTTTATGGTAAACTGGTATAGATAACTTTCAAGTGTCAAACTCCTCTGAGAACTGTATCAGTTTTAAATTTGTAATAAACAATGTAGATATGTCACTAACTTATTGAAATTAAATATCTAAATGCCAAACAGTTGTACCAAATGAGGTGTGCCTGATTCACTATTTTTGATGCATCATCATCGTCATCCAAGCCTTCTCCCATGATCCCATCAGAATGGAAAACTCCATAAAAGAATTAAAAGTTTTTATGATCGGTTGACGACCTGACGTTGATCCTCTAAATTGGTGCTATATTCTAGCCAAGTTAGTTATGAGCATGAGAGGAACATGTCATAGAACTTAGAAAGTCAGTTGGGGGCCATTTAGACCTACCTTTTGGTATATGCAGTTAAAGTTCATGCAACCAAGGAGCACCTGCAGAGTTCTCCTGGAGTATAAAGAGTCTAGATGAAGAGGTGAGATGGTACAATTGTTTCACCTCTATGATACATCGAGCCAAAGAGTGGAACGAATAGAATAACTATATTTGTTGCATTTTATATGAAATGATCACAAGTACATTTTAGAGTTATTCTTCTTTTGATGACACTTAGTTCTCATTAGGTTTTCTTCCATGCATGAACATGCGAAGATCCTAAGGTACGAATGCCCATGGTGAGTTATGATGAACATGCTCTTGGCCAAATACCATCTAAATCGTAACATATAGATCTATAGAAGTAGTGTTATTTCCTTCGGTCGAATTAACATAATTTGTAGCAGTAAGAAGAAAAATTGCACATGTTATAGTATCTTTTTCTGATATTCCAATTGCTTGATATGCTATTTTACTTTTTTTTTTTTTACTTTACTTCACTTGGTCCATGATCCACATTTCGAATAGGCATGAATTCAACATCTATAGGAGAACTTCCATCTTGAGAGTTATTCGTGGGGTTTATACGTTATCCACGATCTCTCTTGATTTGTAATCTAATACATACATGGATCCCCAATCTCACCCCCCCCCCCCCCCCCCCCCCCCCCCCCCCCCTCCTCCTTTTTTTATTAGAACTTGTGGGCAATGAGTATTTCTTGACGACTATCCTCCTCCAATCTTATTGGCATGCCAAATTAGGAACCCGGTGGATTCGTCATCCATCCTTTGTCTTTTGATGCGTATCTTCACTTGCTAGCCTTTCCTCCTTGAATAAGCAGCCATAATTTGGAAATTAGTTCATGAAGCTGTCTTTTCGCTGAGAAAATTTTGAACCAACCATTGGGATCATTTACCTCAAATTGTACTAGGATGTCATACTCATAGGATTCTACCATAGAGATTACCTTATCTGATTGTATTCTCTGCTTGTACATGCTTCATTACCAAGGGTCCAAATATCTCCTTTATTAAGGAACTAAATAACCGCATTTATGTTTTATTAAATCCTCTTTGAAGTACTCCAGATCCTTGTTAGCAATTCGGCAAACGGAAAAAAAAATCGGAACGGTAAAAGTACGAGTATAAATCGTCCAATGCAAATAAAATGCGTTCAAAATTTGGTCAAATATTTGAAAAGTAAAAATATTGAGATTAGAAACTTCACAATCTTAAATATGTTGTCAAATTTGGTTAATTAAACAGGTTCTCAGCATGTTTTTTGTGCCAAAATTTTCAATAATTTATACGAAACACGTTTAAAACTTCGCATGTTTGAAATTTACGTACTGATTTGAATCTGTCAAAAGTACGCAAGTATTATACGTTTCTGAATGATACAGAAAAATTCGTGTATAATACGAGTTTTATTTGGGTGTATAATACGAGTTTTATCTGTGAGTACGTAACACTTACCATTGCTCATCCCAAGTCTTGGAGTTCATCTGTTAGTGACAATTGATTGCAATGTACTTCAAATTTCTATGCAAATTCCACACTTCAAATATGAAAATTTCACATCTGACTTTATGATTAGGTATTAGTTTTCTGCAAGTTTACATCTAGCTTGAACTTTAGGAGTAAAAACACTTGAATGTCTTAAATCTATAACAACGAGAATATATCAAGAAAAAGAATGCAAGATTTTATTTGTTTGCAATGCCTGCTTCTTAGTTTTCTGCAAGTCTACATCTAGCCTGAGCTTTAGGAGTAAAAAAAATCCTGCACTTGAATGGCTTAAATCGATAATTATCATTATCATCATCCAAGTCTTCTCCCATTCTGGTCGACTATGGAGCATAAAAAGCTCCCTAAAAGAATTGAAACAGTTTGTATGACTAGAGGAAAACGTGAAAACAGATGGGAAGAAATATATGTGGTGTTTTATTGATTTGTTCAGTTGATTACAAGGCAATAGATAACTCCTATTTAAACACATATGGGAAGAAAAGGGATAACATAAAAGATACGTGAAGGAAGAGAGGGAATAACAAAAAAAGATATGTGAAGAGAAGGAATAACAGTAAAAGCCAGAAAATCTTTCTAAAATATGCAGGAAGAAGCGGTCTTTAGTTGTTTGCTGAGCTGTGTTGTGCTAATACCCTCCTGCAAACTGTGCCGGAGTTGGAGGCAGAGTTTGGTCTAAAAATAATTGAGCGTAGCCTTTGACATTGGCTTAGTGAAGAGGTCTGCAACTTGGTTGTCGGTGGAGACATATCGAGTGATAAGTAATCCAAGTGCAACTCGTTTCCGCACAAAATGGTAATCCAACTCGATATGTTTACTACGAGCATGAAACACGGGATTAACTGTCATATGAAGAGCACTAAGGTTGTCGCAGTAGAGTATTGGAGGAGATGGCATTGGAATACGAAGATCCTTTAGAATGAAGGTCATCCAAGTGAGTTCAGCTGCAGTGTTGGCCATGGCTCGGTACTCGACTTCGGTACTTGATCGTGAGACACTATGTTGTTTTTTTGCACACCATGAGATGAGGTTTCCTCCAAGGAATGTGCAGTAGCCAGTAGTGGAGCGTCTGGTAGTGGGACAACCTGCCCAATCTGCATCTGAAAAAGCATATAGATCAAGTGTAGTGTCGGTAGTAAAATGTAATCCTATATCAATAGTTCCTTTGACATATCACAGGATACGTCGAACCATTTTTAAATGTGCAACGACAGGAGCATGCATGAACTGAGACACATAGTTAACACTAGATGAAAGATCTCGACGTGTGAAAGTAAGGTACTGTAAAGCTCCAACAAGTCCTCGAAAGTAACTTGGATCATCCGAAGGGGTGTCATTTGAAGAGAATTTTATCTTAGCTTCAAGGGGTGTACTCATGGGTTTATAGTCTACCATGTTGGACCGTTCGAATATGGTAAGGGCATAATGTGACTGTGACATGTGAAGACCATTGGTAGTCTGGGAGATTTTGATGCCAAGAAAGTGATGAACATGGCTTAAGTCCTTCATTGCGAATTTAGTGCTCAGAAGGTGAAAAAAAGATGTCGTGAGTATTGAATTAGACCCTGTGAGAAGTATATCATCTACATAAAGAAGCATGATTAGTGAGCCATGATCAGAATGAAAATGAATAACGATGGATCTGCTAAACTACAAAAGAATCCATATTTAAGGAGAAAAGTACTAAATCGATCAAACCAAGCATGTGGTGCTTGTTTCAGACCATAGAGAGCTCTTTGAAGCTTGTAGACATGTGTTGGATGTTGAGGGTCCTGCATTCCTGATGGTTGTTCCATATATATATCCTCAGAAATTAGACCATGTAGGAAAGCATTTTTTACGTTAAGTTGACGAATAGGCCAATATTGAACAAGTGTTATAGTGATTACCATGCGAATGGTTCCTGGTTTGATAACTGGAGAGAATGTTTCGGTGTAGTCAACGTCATCAATTTGATGGTAGCCCTTTGCTACAACTCTAGCCTTGAGGCGATCTAGAGAACCGTCAGGTTTGAGTTTTGTTTTGAAAACCTATTTGGATCCAATAACGTGCATGTCACGTTTCCATGTCTTATTTTGATGTAGGGCCGTAAGTTCCTCGCCCATAGCAGTCTTCCAGCCAGGATCAACCAAAGCCGATGAAATATTATGTGGCTCACGAGAAATATTGATAGATGGTGTGACATTCAAGGCATACTTTGGGTTGGGTTTAAGTACACCAAGTTGAGATTGAGTGACCATAGTGGAAAACAGGTGCATGAGGTAGCTGAGTTGGTTGGGGCTCGAGTTGTGAAGGTTGTGTTTGTGGAGATAGTTCGAGATCCTGAGGCTCGTAAGTGAAGTTGGTATATGTGTGAGCCCCCTGAATTTTAGGGTTTATTTTAAATTTTTCTAAATGAATTATTTTTAATAAATATTTTATTGTAATTAGTTTTGATCATTAAATATACTTTCCAGTGACTTTGATTTTTGGAGCGTCAGAGATGTCAATCTCTCGAAATGTTCTTCTTAAGTTTTGATCTAGACAAGTTTATCTTCATGTTGATATATCATGCCCACTCAAACTTATTTTCTTGTATTCTATTTGCATCGTACAACTTTCAGATCAATTTAGGCCATTTGACCATCTACTGTAAAATCTGACCTAACTTCCAATTTAATTTCGGGGTCGACATCGGTCCAATCTAATTGACCCAATATATAGTTTCGATCTATTTTGAGTCCACTATGCACATGCCACTTGTGTGCCGTCCAATTGAGCCCTCGCATGCTACTTATTTATCCTTGATCATAAATGACTAAATTAAGCTATTTATTGCACCAAGTCCGATTTTGACTCGATCCGACTCAACCAAATCAAACCCAAACTACTTGTGACTCCCTCTTGACTACCCGAGCACACAACACACTCATCCCCCTACAAAACACCAAACACCATAAGCCTACACACTTCCAAATCCAATGGACAACTTTATTGATCATACTCCTCAAATATGACTTAACTTAGCACACACTCAATCCTAGCCCTTCATTTAAACTTCTACTTATTTCCAACCACTCATCTCTTCATGACAACCCACACACACTCCCATGGTAGCTGGCCCTAATCCCCACACACTTTTTCTCTCTACTTTTGTAGAGATTCTATAGTAATCTTTCTCTCTCTTCTTTTTCATATACTCACCACAGCCAACTCACCCCCAATTAAAAAATACCACACAACACCCAGTCTCATTAAAAACACACACACGCAGAGTTCTCCCTCCATGCTTGGCCGAACAAACATACCAACCCCCTTCTTCTTCTTATACTTCTTCACAACACTCCATTCTTTATTTTTCCTTTCTTTCTATTTCTTCTTCAACTCCTTCTCCTCCTCCACTCCATCATCTTTTCCTCAACCTCATCCTCATCTTCTTCTTCTCCTCCTTCCCAATGACACCAGCCATCGCGTGCGTGCCGCACACCTCGTTGCGACCACCGCCCGGCCCCTGCGCGCCACCGTACGGTCGCGTGCGGCCAGACATCAGTGCGCATGTCCCTGCAACAGTAGCGGGGCATGCTCGATAGCAGCATCAACACTGATAGCGCTGCTACCCGATGTCGCGTGACCACCCGCGCACAGCTTCGCCGCCACCCGCGTGAGCCGAATGCCACCGCCGGCGACCCCTAGAGATGCCCCATGGTGCTGCGTGACCACCCCGTGGCTCTGACGAACCTCCAACGAACACTCCTGAGCTGCCTCCTTCCTCCCCAACGCACGACACAATCGATTCGTGTGTTTTGCACGAGATCCCGTCGTGACGCTCGAGAAATCAAATCCAGAATCGCGTTTCGTAACAGCAACTTTGGACACATTTTCTGGACAATTCGACCGTTGGATTGTCAAACTCTTTCCTCCATTGCAATCTCAGTATATACCTCTACCTTCACCTAATGTTTCAGTCGTTAATTCGTTCATTTGATATGTCAAAATCGACCGCCAAATTGTCCGAATAATTGTATTTATTTTGGATAGTTTTGTGGAGCCAACTTCGTGGATTTGTATCTCCGCCATCGTAGTTCCGTTTGATGCGCCACCAGTTCTTGTGCACAACTGGTATAACCAACTTCTTGTCTTTAAAGTTTCATTTTATTGTGAGCTCGTTTGATTGGTTGAATTTGACGCCAAAATTGGCCATCCAAATTCGTAATTTTCAACTTGTAAAATTCTAATTTTGGATCCAGGACTCCGGATTCCAATTCTGACACCACCAGTGGACTCGTGGCATCGTTCTAGCACAAATTCATATAAAGTTTGCTAGATTTGGAGGACGTGGACCCCGACACGTATTTGGTGCAAGGCGGGCCCCATAGTCCGGGTCAACGGACCATTTTGAGATCGGGTCATCGGAATCCAATTTCGGATATACCGTTGGGTTCGTATCGTCATTCTAGACTCGTAAACATATAACTTGCTAAGTTTAGTGGACTTGTATCCTAGCACAATTTTTGGTACAAAGTGGGTCCAACGGCGGACATAATTTTAACCTGAAATTACCATTTTGCCCATGTATCCATATTGGACTTTGGGTTGTGGGTTGTGGACCCATTAGCCCGTTGGGCTTGGGCTATGTGTATATATGTATATCTATATATTCTTCTGTATGTATTTGTATATTATATAGGTATATGTATATATATACTATTATTAATATATATTCTGTATTATGTGTATATGTATATATATATATATATATAAATATATAAGTACTGTATACTTTACTATATAATATATACGTTATATTATTAGTAGTAAATATTATTTTCTATGTATAATTTATAATACTATTATATATTTATATTATTTTAACATGTTATTTTACTTCGTATTTTTACGTATTTTGTTAAATACGGCCACTATGAGCCCAAACCTTGCATGGGTTGTGTGGACTCATGTGAGTCTAAATACATCCAAGACCTGCACAAGTCATATTGGACTTAATTCATGGCCTTGGGTTCCGTATTTAGACTTCAGTTCAATTTCGTATACGTGGACAAATACATTAAATAAATAAATAAATAAATATTTTCAGAAACTGTACCTTGCTGTATTCCAATTTTTAAACAGTCTTTAAATACTGTAAAAATTCATAAAAAATATAATTAAATACTATGTTAATTTAGCTAATTTAATATAATTTTTTTAGAATTTAATTCAGATATTTATCAATGTGGAAAAATAGGTATTCAGAACCTACTTTTACGATACTTATGTATTCTGATTTTTAATAAATATCCACAGTAGTTTAAAAATTTCAAAAAAATTATAATAAATTATTATAAGTAATAAGGATGATTTTGGGATTTTATTTCTTATTTTTTGGAGCTTTATAACTACCTAAATAATTGTTGGAACACATTGGACAGTCTGAATTTTTATTGAACAATTGTGCTTTGTGTGGTAATTCATGTTTTTGGGTAATTAAGTGTCGTAGTTTTTGCCCACCATCATAGTGTTGTGTTTCTAAGGACTCTAAGTGTTGGTTTAGGTTTAGTGTCGCCCAAATTGGTCTACTATGCTAGGTCATCACTTAGCTAGGAGTCCTAGTTAGAAGTCGTGTCGCACGACTAGTATTAGAGTTAACAGTTTAGAGTCTTGAACATAGAAAAGAAACTGATATTATTATACCCTTTTTTGACGGTGACAGGACACCAGGCTTCTTCCTCTGCATTCTCACTTTATTGCCTTGCTCGAGGCAAGTACAAACTACAAGCTTTACTTACCATACATGATAATGAATTGCGTATGAACACTATTAATATAGCTATTTAATTAAAACTGAATCCATATCTCACATGTTTGTATGTACTTTCCATATGCTTTACATGTTTTAAACTGCTATTAGTATCTTTCACTTGTTTATAACTTGGGGATGGAGAAACTGCTAGTTGAGTACGTGATCAGACTGATTATATGTATCGAGCTCGGTCGCATCTCATGCAACCTTGCCGTGGGCCTTTATCCCACATATTTGTTCGTATGTACATCTATGCTTGTATACTTGTACGTATGTACATTTTATTACATGTAGACTTTTACATCGGTACATTTTATACCCATTGACCGATCACGTATCTACTAGAGTTTCAAACACTAGATATACATATGTCACCATGGTAAATGTATTTTCCATATGATAGACTATGATATGACATATTTCTTATTTAGTACATCTCTTTTCATTCCATGCTCAGTATGTTTAGTTTGTAGAACCAGTACTTGCTCTCTTCCTAACAGGAAAATGTTGCAGGCATACTTCCTGAGGAAGAAATGCTCTGTGACACTTACTATGGACCCACTGCAGAGCACAATGTCATTGCTCCCGAAGAAGTTCCTGCAGGGAACCTCGCTTAGTAGTCTTACTTTAGATTCCTTTTGGCTTAGTATGTTGAACTGTTTAGACTCTTATCTTTTATCACTGGACTTTGTCTCCAGTTTAATACTTTGGAAGTGTAATAACGAAAATCTGAACTTATTTGCTTTCGGTTATAGATCTGTGTTGTGATGAACATTTAAAATGTGATATTAGAACTGTTAGTATCTTAGATCCTTTACTGTCTTTACTTATAACAGCTTACTACGCTATGACACAAGCGTAGACTGGGCTTGGCCCGGCCCGGCCCAACAATTTGGATAACGGGTCGTGACAATATGGAACTGAGTTGGTTGAGGCTCAAAATTTATTGGTGGAGACAGTTCGAGATGTTGTTTTTCAGGTAACGAGGTTGGTGTTAGCTCTCTGTCCTCAGAAAGAGATATGTCCTCAATTATAGGCGATGGAGCATCAGAAAGAGAGATGGAGCAACCAGAGGGTTGTGGGTTTGAACTGTAGGTATTTGCTATTGGTAAAGGGCTTAAACATGGTGGCATGGTTGTTGGCAAAAGAGTCCCTGTAGAGGGATTGGTATTAG
This sequence comes from Iris pallida, assembly GCA_029216955.1. Classification (NCBI taxonomy): domain Eukaryota; kingdom Viridiplantae; phylum Streptophyta; class Magnoliopsida; order Asparagales; family Iridaceae; genus Iris; species Iris pallida. Next base: position 15,741,594 of record JANAVB010024000.1, on the reverse strand, counting down.
TATGTGGTATCCAAGTGTCAAAGATGCTGATAACATGTGGTGCAGTTGGAGTGATAGCAGGAGTGCGAGCATTCCTATATGGAAATATTAACTCATCAAAAACAACTTGTCTAGAGATAAAAAAAATTGCTTGAAGGATGAATACACTTGTATCCTTTATGTTTATCACTGTAGCCTACGAAGATGCACAAAACAGTTTTAGGATCAAATTTGTTTTGTCGTGTGTCCCAAGTGCAAGGAAAACATTTAGAGCCAAAAACACGAAGAGAAGAATAATTAGGATGGGCTCCATGTAGTATAAAGTAAGGGGTCTCAAAGCAAATAGCATATGATGGCAAACGATTATTTAGATATATTGTAGTAGTGGAAGCTTCTACCCAAAGAAATAGAGGGGCACCACAGTGAAATAACATAGTCATACCTACTTCTCTTATAATCCTATGACGCCTTTCAACCATACCTGTCTGCTCTGGAGTATATGGACAAGATACCTGATGAACAATTCCTGTGGAGCGGAAGTGAGACGATAGTTTTGAGTTGATGAACTCGCCCCCTCCATCTGAGTGAAAGTTTTTAATTTGTTTATTAAACTGCCTACCAACATACTGTTCAAAGGCTCAATATGCATTAAAAAAATCAGATTTATGTTGTAATGGAATTATCCATGTATACTTAGAGAAATCATCTACAAAATAATCATAATATCTGAACTTTCCAATAGATAAAGTGGAGCGGGTCCCCACAAATCACAATGAATTTTTTCTAAAATACCAGAACTTGAATTTTCAGAACAAGCAAATGATAATATACTGAGCTTTCCTAGTTGACAACTATCACAAAGATGTTGAGGTTTTGTAGTTCCTATAACATTAATTAGCCCTTTATTTTTTAGTAGCTGCAAAGACAAAAATTGAGGATGTCCTAAGCGTTGGTGCCAAACTTCTGCTGAGCCGAATTTGAAGCGATGGGAAAAATGTAGTTCCGACGAGGTGGGAAGGACATAAAGATCACCCTTGCGCACTGGTTTTCCTGTCTCCTGTTCCTTAGCACAAAAATCAACATTAGAGAATTCAAAAATTGACAGAAAATTGAGTAGTTAGCTGACTCACAGAGAGTAATTTTTTGGTTAAATCATGAACTAGTAAGACATCATGAAGAGGTAAGGCAATCTTATTGTGCTTTATATAAGAGTCACGAATACCGAGAATTGGTAGAGAAGATCCATCTCCAATTAGAACAGAATCAGTTCCAAAGTATTTACGAATATTAGTTAATATACCTGACTTATCAGTCATATGGTCCGAGGCTCCTGTGTCTGTTGTCCACTCAGTGCCTATGTTGCTGTTGTCCAAGGTAAGTGCTGCAAGTGTTTATGGAATTTCATCATGTTTAGTTGGTTTCTTGGGTACCCACCAACAGATTTTGGCAATATGACCCACTCTCCTATAGTACTGACATTTTTCTTCATGATATAGATCTCTCTCAGCAGGAGTCATACAACATTCATCGGGTGGAGGAGGACGTCGTTGTTGAATGGCAGAAGAGGGGTTGTCTGAGTAGCTCCGATTGTGGTCCCTGGGTTGTTTTGCCTGGAATCCACGCCCAATGGACGTGACCCTCTGAGAATTGCCATGATTCTCTAAGGGAGGTTGCTTGAAGCGTTGTTGTTGTTGGCCATAAAAAGCTAGTTGAGGAGTGAATTGGGAGGTTGGTGCTGTTAGGGTTATATACTAAAAGCATCACTTTTGTAGTAACCTTATTTCCTTAAATTTTGAATGAGAATTATATGGACAAATATTTGCATATTGTATTTGTTGCAAGTGTTAATGCAAATGTCTGATATTCTATATTGTAGATAATATGGTGTGTGGTATCACATAGAAGATCATATTATCAGTTCCCTATGGAGTACATAAATAGTTCACAACCCAGATGGACTTGGACAATCTATTGGAAAGGTTGTAGTGTAATCTGATATTAGTCTATCTTGGCTATAGGTTTACACTAGTACACTTTGTGTGTATTGAACATGACCACTTGAGGTTGTTCTCTTTGTACTGACTACATAAGAGAACAAACAGCTCTGTTATTATGGATGCTTGTGCTCTTAATCCGGATATAATAACAGACATGTATATGCAGTGTGCATTACTTTGACTCATGAAAGAATGAGATTCATTATGGATCAACAATCTCTATGAATTGGGTAATAACATTGTATGTATGATGGGCTGTTGATTATAAATGGAATCCATGTTTCGATACATCGGGTTGATGATGTCCCCTTAAGGAGCTCATAAGGATTGTCATGTAAACCCTGCAGGTGGATTATATCCGACATGACAAATAAAGTTGAGCGCTACTACTTAAGGATAAAAGATGTCGAATCAATATAGTTGTCAGTAACTTAATTTGATCGACGGACATACGATATCTTAACATGGGGAGTCAAACGAGCATATAATAAAAGGAGCCCATAAACATAATTTGGGATTAGGGAGGTAGTACAACAATAGCTCATTAGTGGACCGAGCTATTGTTAATGGGCCTGGATTGTGTGTTCGGGTTGAACACGGGATATCCAGATCCGTTAGGAGGCCTAACCCTAATTTCTCCTCATGGTCCCTGCCGTAGCCTATATATATCCTCTATTCTCTGGCCGCAAAATGACTGATCAGAAATCTGAAACTTTTTCTAAATTCGTGATTCACGTAAGGAGAGAAAGAGAGGGCTGCCAAGAAGAAAAAAGGTTGGGAGATCGTCGTCCACACGACGTCCAACTCGAGGAAGGAATACATGCAGAAGATCTTGGGGTCGTCCGCTCGATATTTGCAGGAATTACTTGTCTTCTTTCCGTCGCAGGTATAATTCATGAACCCTAGTTTCCGCCTATGAAGGGTTAGAACACGTACTAAATCTGTTTAACTTTCTATCGATCAATACGTACACCAAAGTAAGGGTCCTGGGAATCCCAGTTCCATCAATTGGTATCAGAGCCACTTTGGATCTGCGTATTGATTGATACGTCCATGTTGTCCAATAAAACCTGTGCTGTGTAATAGTCGGTAGATGTAGATCTGTTCTAACTCGGTTTTGCAAGCATCTTAGATCCAACTATTATGGTCCAATGCATGTTTTTGATTGTGTTGTTTAAACCACGAATATGTCGTGGATGTTGTTGTTGCTGTGGATGTAATTAAAATCACGAGGGTTGATCGTGCTTATTATTTAAATTTTTTAATCTAGATTATGTGTGAACTCTTTCGGGAAGCATAGGATTGATGTAATTTTAATTATTTTTGATCAATCGTGATGGCGGTGGTTGTTGTTTCTGACGCCAGACGAGATGCTGGTTTTAAGCAGTCCAGAGGCAGACAGATGATTTTCGATAAAGGAATCGACAGCCAAAACCTTACATAGGTCGAACCCCGAATAGATCTGTGCAGCGCCAGATTTTGAATTCGGATAGTTGAGGACGGAGCAGGAAAGATGACTATAATAGTTGGATATTTTTCTCTTATTTGTTGTCATTTTGCTTTTTCTGATTATGCATGTTTATTATTGTGTGGATGTTTTTTTTAAAAAAACTAGGCCTACATTAATAATGGACAACATGGACATAATATCAACTAGTAGAAAAACCATCATTGTTAAATAACTAAGTGGGAGAGGATATTTATTTAGTATAAATCCTATGATCTCCATTACTGGTTTGTAGGTGATGTAATTATACTTACGCGTTGGCTTTAGTACCTTCCTCCAAATCGAATAAGTATAATTATGGATCACCAGTACAAACTTCCTTAGGAATAATTGTAGAAAGTTACCTAGTATGTGTTCACTTCTCCATCTGAAGGAACTCATTACAAGGTAATGGACTTAGTATTAAGTAATGGTATACACTTAGATACAAATAATGGTATCCTTTCCATCGGAGTCACTGCTATTATTTGTATGACCAGAGCAAGACCAACATATTAATTTTATTTGTCATAAAGTTATGTTGACATGATAGTAAAATTAGTAAGAAAAACCTACTTGAACAAAGTTGAATTTGTATACGTCCACACTATCGTGGCATGCTAAATTCATGGTGTTCAAGGTATTGGTGAATTTATTATTATTGTTTTGAGGGAATCAATATTTAATTAATTCAAAAAGTTTTTTTTGTCCTACATAATTTTATTTATGTGATTCCGAGGATTTCAAAAATGGGTTCTTTCAGTCCACTTATGGTGATTCTTAAAGTAAACAAACATACTGGACCTAATTATATTGACTAAAAATGTAATTTGGACATTGTTCTGACTGCTGAGGAGTACAAATATGTACTTGTTGAGGAATGCCCACCTAAGCCTGATGCTAACTCTGATGAAAAGGTCAAAGTGGCTTATAAGAAGTAGAAAAAGGCATATGAGATGGCGCGGTGTTACATTCTGGCATCTATGTCAAATGTACTGTAACATCAGCATCAGGCCATGGCCATAGCTTATGACATGATGTATAACCTCAAGGAACTCTTCGGACATCAGAGTAGAGCAGCTAGGTAGTTTGCTATGAAATATTTGATGAACACAAAAATGGCTGAGGGTACACCAGTAAGGGATCATGTTCTCAAGATGATGGGTCATTTGAATGAGTGGAGATCCTTGGAGCTGAAATCGATGGGGAATCCCAGGTCGATATCATTCTCGGGACTCTGCCTAAAAGTTTTGACAATTTCTGCCTTAATTACAATATGAACAAAGGGTTGTATAGTTTTGGCAGAACTTGCAAAAGAGCTACAGGATGCTGAATCTCTCTTTAGGCATAGTAGTCTTGTTTTTGTTTCTGAAAAGGCTTCCACTTCTAAGCCAAAAGGCGGTAAGAAGAAGAATAACATTCAGAAACATGCAAACTCAGCAAAGAAGGGCATGGGACCTCAAGGTGCGGTGAAAAAGCCGAAAGGCAAATGTTTCAAGTGTAAAGGGTCAGGACATTGGAAGACTGATTGTCCACTTCTCAAACAAGGGAACAAAGAAGGTATATCTCATTTACTAGTAGTTGAAACATGTTTAGCGGTGTTATGTACCGGCACCTGGTGTGTAGATACATGAGCCACTAATCATGTCTGCAATACATTGCAGGGGTTCCAGGAAACCAGACGGCTCAGTGATGGAGAGATATGCTTATTCATGGGTGATGCTACAAAAGTAGCGGTCGTTGCATTATGAGATGTTACTTTATCTTTTGGTAGAAATAAGTCTTTGACATTGAAAGATTGTTTTATGCACCTTCACTTAGAAGGAATTTAGTTTCTATTTCTATGTTAGTTAAGGATGGATATTCAGTTTATTTTAATGACAATATTGTTATTAGAAAGAATAAATATTTTATCTGTTCTGGTGCATTGGTTGATAATCTGTATGTCATTAATCGTATTTTGCCAACAATACAACTTATGGAAATGAATAATATGTCATCTAACTTAAATAAGAGAAAAGAACCTTCTTGTATGAACCAAACATATCTTTGGTACTTGCGTTTGGGGCATATTAACCTAAAAAGAATTCAGAGACTGGTTGAAGATGGACCTTTGAGTTCATTGGAAGTGGAGGCACTACCAGTCTTTGAATCCTGCTTGGAAGGTAAAATGACCAAAGGCCTTTTACGACAAAGGGGTATAGGGCCAAAGATGTGATGGAATTGGTTCATTCTGATTTGTGTGGACCCATGACTATCCAAGCTAGAGGTGGCTTTGAATATTTTGTCATATTTATTGACGATTATTTAAGGTATGGATACATTTATTTGATGCGCCGTAAGTCTGAGTGCTTTGAGAAATTCAAAGAGTACAAGACTGAAACGGAAAAACGTCATAAAAAATGTATCAAGTCATTACGATCAGATCGTGTTGGCGAGTACCTCTTTAGAGAGTTTAGGGATTATTTATCAGAGGCTGGGATTGTATCCCAATTGACTGCACCTGGAACGCCCCAGCAGAATGGTGTAGCCGAAAGAAGGAATAGAACTCTTATGGAGATGGTGAGATCAATGATGAGTTATTCGGATTTACCAGATTCGTTTTGGGGATATGCCTTAGAGACTGCATCTTATATTTTGAACTTGGTTCCTTTTAAGTCAGTACCTCTTACTTCCATAGAGCTGTGGATTAGGTGTAAGCCTAGTCTAAAACATGTTCGCATTTGGGGTAGTCCAGCACATGTGCTGAATAGAAAAGCAGATAAGTTGGAATCTCGTACAGAAGTACGCTTGTTTGTAGGCTATCCAAGAGGAACGAAAAGAGGTTTATTTATAGTCCTAAGGATCAGAAGGTCATTGTTAGCACCAATGCCCGATTCTTAGAGGAAGACTATGTGATGAACCATAAATCCACAAGTAGAGTTGTTCTAGAAGAACTGAGAGGTGAGACACCAAGTACTTCAGTGCCGACAGTACAAGAGGATGAACCACAAATAACTGCACAACGTGTCACATATGTTACACCACAACCGATAGTGCCTCGTCGTAGTGGGAGGGTTGTGATACAACCTGATAGATATATGTTCATGGAAGAGTCGTCAGACTTCGTCCCTAAGGATCAAGATTATGATCGCTGTACCTACAATGAAGCACTCCAAGATAAAGATGCAGAGTCTTGGCAAAAAGCAATGATATCTAAAATAGAATCTATGGATTTTAATCAGGTCTGGGAGCTTGTAGAACCACCCGTTGGTATAAAAGCCATTGGATGCAAGTGGGTCTATAAGAGAAAAAGAGGATCAGACGGTAAGGTGAAACCTTTAAAGCTCGGCTTGTAGCAAAAGGTTTTACTCAAAGAGAGGGTATCGATTATGAGGAAACCTTTTCTCCAGTAGCCAAACTTAAGTCTATCCGGATTCTTTTATCTATTGTAGCTCATCTCGATTATGAGATTTGGCAAATGGATGTCAAGACAGTTTTTCTTAATGGAAGTCTTGAGGAAGACATCTATATGAAGCAACCAGACAGGTTCATTGAAAAGGAACAAGAGCATCTTGTTTGTAAGCTCAAGAAGTCCATTTATGGACTTAGCAAGCTTCCAGATCTTGGAACATATGTTTTGATCAGGTGATAAAATCCTATAGATTTGATCAATGTTAGGATGAATCATGTGTATACAGAAAGTGTGACGGAAACGTGGTGGTGTTCCTAGTGCTTTATGTGGATGACATCTTGCTCATTGGAAACAATATGAAGGTGTTATCTGATGTAAGGGTATGGTTATCCAAACAGTTTGATATGAAAGACTTAGGAGAAGTAGGTCACATCCTTGGGATCAAAGTTCTACGAGATCGCAAGAAAAGGATGTTGGGCTTATCCCAAGCTTCCTATATCGTTACTGTACTAACTCGTTTTAGTATGCAAAATTATAAGAAAAGTTTCTTACCTTTTAGACATGGAATTGCTCTATCAAAGGAGCAGTGTCCGAGGACACCCAAAGAGATAGAGAACATGAAGGCAGTTCCTTATGCTTCAGCAGTAGGAAGCTTAATGTATGCAATGCTATGTACGAGACCATACATCTGCTTTACCGTAGGCATGGTCAGCAGATATCAGTCTAACCCAGGACAAGAGCACTGGACTGCCGTAAAGCATATTTTGAAGTACTTGAAAAGGACTAAAAAGTATATGCTAGTTTACCAGACAGATAGTTTAGTTCCCTTGGGGTATACAGACTCAGATTTTTAGTCAGATAGGGATTCCAGGAAATCTACCTCAGGTTATGTGTTTACTTTGGGAGGTGGAGCCATTGTGTGGAGAAGTATCAAGAAAAAATGTATTGCTGATTCCACCATGGAAGTCGAGTATGTGGCAGCCTCTGAGGCAGCCAAAGAATTAAGCGGTTTGGCTCAGAAACTTTCTGTTGGACTTGGATGTGGTACCTAGTTTGCCTAAGTCTATTACACTTTATTGTGATAATAGTGGTACAGTTGCAAATTCGAAGGAACCACGAGCCCATAAGACAGGTAAATACATTGAGCGCAAGTACCACCTGATATGAGATTTCGTAAAGAAAGGTGTCACGACCCGGTCCCAAATTGTTGGGTCGAATCGGATCATGCCCAGCCTGCACCGTTGTGAGATAGCGGCAGTAAGCTGTATCCAATTGCAGGTAATCACAACAACACAATATATATTTGTCACAACTTCTAAAATTTTGAATATTAAAAACTTGTTTGTTCAACACAGAGAAAAATACAACTGACATAAATACTGAAATAGATTGTCTTCACTCCAACATAATGAAACTAGAAATGGAAATAACATCTATCTAAAAAGTCGGCTCATCAGCCTCGAGATCAACACCGTCCGATTGGGACTCTGGCAGCACAGCACGGTAGAGCTCAGGGTCGTAATAGCTATTAATCAATAGCTCTGCATCATCAATGGAACCTATTGGAGGTGGAGAATCCAGTCAGGAAAGGAGCAAAGTATAATTATGAAAATCTAACAATTCAACTAATAATTAGAAATTTGCAATTTAAACAGTTTGAAATACTTGAACAATATTTTCCAGCAATTTTCTACAATTGAAAACAATGTGATTTGAGTATGTAATGCTTATGACCGGCTTGGGTTGTACAATAGTATCCTAAAGATACGATACGGCTTATCCCCATGTGTAAGAGGGGTAAGCTCGCACAATCAATATGCAATATGAGGGGTATTGGTCATAATACACTACACTACTCCCCCAATCCCACAATCAATAACAATCAATACTCTAGAAGAGAGTTCCGTGTAGTAATGTGGTTTAATCTTGCAATATTATAATTATTAACTAAATTGAAAATAATCACAACCGTACTTGCCTTTGTTTATGACTGGGTTTGAAGAGTCGGTTCCGGGAAAGAAAATCAGACTCGTCCTCGAAATCCTACATTGAGAATCCCGACTTAGCATAAATGAGGAAACCATATCTAGGTGTGCTAGTTACAATCTCTAAAATTTGATCCTAGTCAAATTTTATGTTGTTATAAACAAAACACGTTTATCGATGCGATTTAAAGTTATTAATTTAACGAGGTAAAAGTCAAGTTAACATTTTTTATTGGGAAACTTTGCATTTTTTAATTATTTGGCAAAACTTTGTATTTTGTAATATATATATATATATATATATATATATATATATATATATATATATATATATATATATATATAAATTAGTTATTTTTCTTTTAATGAGAAAACATGAAATTGTCTAAGTTACAAACTTGAAATCTTATTATTTTATTTAATCTGAGAAAACTCTTATTAATTTTCTATAAAAGATAAATATCCAGTTTACTATTTATGCGTTTACCTACAAAACAACAATCCAGAAAAGAAAAGGAAAAACTAAACTACTTATTACAGGTCCACATGAAAATAGAAAAGAAAACTTGGACTTATGTCCTTACAAATTTTTTTACATAAATTAATTTAATTTAAAGGCGAGCTCGGAATACCGCGAACGGTCCAACAGTAGGCCGAAGCCTTGCACCAAAATACTAACGGCGGTAACCCATTCTAAAAATAATAATAAATTAAAGATAACTATAAAATGCGTCTCAGACTTGGTCATTCAAAAATTTATGTTTTAACTAATGCCTCAACGTCCGGGTTGGCCGATTTCGTTTGCATTTAGTTAGGGCCCATGGACCAATATGGTCGTCGTCCAAAAAGATACAAAATCTATTTTAAAACCAACACTCCAAGATATAATTTGTTTTGCAAAGATCGAATTTTTAAGATAGTTTTAAAATATATATTTACAAAAATTTGGGCAGCACTTCCTCTATAATTGGGACAACCCAAATCCCGGGAAAATGCCAACACCCACAATATTACAAACCACAAAACATTCCCAACCAGAAATTCTAATTTATCCAACCCAAGAGTAGTTTTATATTCCAAAAATCATAATCACAAGAAAAGCTTCCCGAAATATAGAATTCGAAAAATCGAAAAAACTACAGAACCAATCTAAGGAGAATGGCCACAGAACCATTTTTCGAACTTATCTCGAAAATTCTGAGAAACCACAGAACCATAAAACAACAACATCCAAGCTACAAAAATCATTCCGAAACTAAGTTCCAAAAATCCGAAACCAACATCGTAATTATCAATGTTGAATCCCATGACGGGATCGGGGACCGCGTCATCATCGACACTAAGAGAGGGACACGAAGATACGAAAATATACCTCGGGTGCTCGGCTAGAGCTCTCAGATGAAAATAGGAGAAAACGGAAAACCCGCGAATCTCAAAAAAATCCAAAACACACGGACAGCAGAAAGTGCCACGGAAAGAACAGATCTGGATAGCAAACCGGGGCACGGGGACAGCAACGCACAGAGGGAGGTGCGTACGGTGTAGAGCGCACAGGCACCGGCGAGGATCGGGCGGCCGCACGGGATCGGGGTCGGCGGCGGGAGCCGTTCGGTCGGCCGAGAGGGGCGCTGGCCGGGGTGCTGCGGGGCCTGGAAGCGGGCGGAGGGCGCTGGGTCGGGATCGGCGCCGGAGTCAGGGGTGGTCGGCCGGAGAGTCGCAGCAAGGACGCGGCTAGGTCAGCTAGGGCTTGTAAAATTGGAAAAAGGGTTTTGGAGGAGTTGTTGGAGATTGGAGAAGAAGATGGGGTTATATAGAGGTGAGCACCTGGAGTTACGGGAGGGGAAAGGTCGCCGGACGTTTCGTAAAGGAAGGGTGGCGGCCGGATGTTTGGGAGCCGGGGGGGGGTCGGCTGCGACCGTTTGAGTGCGGAAAGGAAAGGTCTTCCTTTCCTGGCTAATGAGAGAGAGAGAGTGAGTTAATGAGTGATTTAATAAGAGTTTTAAAGGAAAAGATTTGCTTTTTCTTTAATAAGGAAAAATGATATTTATATATGTGGTTTCGGGACGGGTCAGGACGGGTCAGGCCCAACATTCAAATTCCAGGATTAATAATTTTTCTAAAAATATGATTTTTCATAAAATGATAATAATTAATTTAGCAACAAGTTATACAATTAAATAAAAATAAAATTTTACGGGTTTGACCAAACACTAAAATTCCAGAAATAATAATTTTTACCTAATTATAATAAATAAAAGTAACACTGAATTAATTAATTAAAAATTATGGGTTTTACAACCTTCCCTCCTTAGGAAATTTTGTCCTCGGAATTAAAGGATAGAGTTAGGAATTACCTCAGGTCTCAAATAGATACGGATACTGTTCTCGTCTTCTCGCTCCCAGGTAGACTCGCCTGGGGAATTGTGTCGCCACATAACTCTGACTGTGGGCGTCACAGAGTTTCTGGTTTTCTTCCCACTTCTGTCTAAAATTGCCACTGGCTTCTCTGGTTCTGTGAGGCTGGGTCCAATCTCCAGCTCTGAATGGTCCAAGATGTGGCTTAGATCCGGGATGTAGCGTCTGAGCTGTGAAACGTGAAAGACATTGTACACGCTTTCAAGATTAGCTGGTAGAGCTAATCGGTACGTTATTTCTCCAATTTGGCTCAAAACTTCGAATGGGCCGATGTACCTGGGGCTCAGCTTTCCTGCTCTGCCAAATCTGATAGTTCCTCTGGTATGAGAGATCTTGACGAAGACACTATCTCTTGCTTCGAATTCCAATGGTCGACGACTGCTATCAGCCCAATGTTTATGCCTTTTCTGAGCTATCCTGAGCTTGTCTCTAATCACCTTTACCTTCTCTGCTGCATCGGTCACCATTTTAGGTTCAAGCAGTACTCTTTCTCCTATGTCATCCCAAGCAAGTGGAGTGCGGCAACGACGTCCATAAAGTACCTCGAACGGAGTTATACCGATGCTAGCTTGGTAGCTGTTGTTGTAGGAGAACTCTACCAAGTGCAAATGGTCTTCCTAAGACCCTCCAAATTCTAAGACGCAAGATCTCAGCATGTCTTCTAGTGTCTGGATTGTTCTTTCCGATTGTCCGTCAGTTTGGGGATGATAGGCGGTGCTGAACTTCAATTGTGTTCCCAAACTGTCGTGCAAGCTCTTCCAGAAGTGAGAGGTGAATCTGGTATCTCTGTCAGATACAATACTTACCGGAACTCCATGAATCCGGTAGATATGTTGCATGTACAGTGCTGCCAACTTCTCGGTGGATAGACCAACCTTGAAGGGAATAAAGTGAGCTGACTTTGTCAGTCGGTCCACAATAACCCAAATGGCATCCTTCCCTCCTTGGGATCAAGGCAGTCCTGACACAAAGTCCATCGTTATGTGTTTCCATTTCCACTCCGGGATGTCTAGCGGCTGCAACTGTCCTGCTGGTCTCTGTCTGCTGGCTTTCACTTGTTGACAAATCAAGCATCTGGCCACAAACCTGGATACACCCTTCTTCATTCCGTACCACCACACTATAGTACGCATATCCTGATACATTTTATTAGCTCCTGGATGTATGGAATAATGCGACTGGTTTGCTTCTTGCATCAGCTCGTTCCTCAGTTCGTCAGTTGGTACGTAAAGTCTTGTACCATGCCTCAGTGCTCCATCGCTGGAATCCTTCAAGTGTTCCTGCTAGCACTTGATCTCCGAGTTTACAAAGCGTTTCGTCTTGAAATCGTGTCTCCTTGACTTTGTCCATCAGACTTGAACGCACTTGCAACTGCATCATTGATGATTCAACCCCTGGTACAATTGCTTCTCTTCCCAGCTTTTTTGTTTCCTCTTTAGGCAGTACAATCTCAAGTCCAAGCTTCTCTATGTCTTCCAGCAAATGCCGCTCCTTGGTCAAAAATATTGCCACCGGGTATCGACTAAGTGCATCTGCAACCACATTAGCCTTACCCGAATGGTACTGCAAGTCGATGTCGAAATCTTTCATCAGCTCCAGCCATCGTCTCTGTCGCATGTTCAGCTCTTTCTGAGTAAAAACATATTTAAGACTTTTGTGGTCTGTAAATATTTCTACTTTCTCTCCATAGAGATAATGCTTCCACAGCTTCAGTACAAAAATAACTGCTACAAGCTCCAAATCACGCGTAGGATAGTTCTTCTCATGAGTCCGTAATTGCCTAGATGCACAAGTAATTACTTTCCCGTGTTGTTGAAGAATACAACCCAATCCTTTACCAGAAGCATCATTGTAGATTGAGAAACCGCCGGTACCTGCCGGTAGTGCAAGTATCAGTGTCGTTGTAAGTCTCTTCTTCAGTTCCTCAAATGCTGACTGGCAAGCTTCAGTCCACACAAATTCTTGATTCTTCTTTGTGAGCTTCGTCATCGGCTCAGCAATCCTGGCGAAGTCCTACACAAATTTTTGGTAGTAGCCAGCTAAGCCTAAGAAACTTCTGATTTCAGCAACTGAACTTGGTGTACTCCACTTCTCAATAGCAGCTATCTTCTTTGGATCCACCGAAATTCCTTCGCCTGTGACAACATGGCCCAGAAAATTCACCTTGTCTAAGAAGAATTCATATTTAGATATCTTACCATAGAGCTTCTCCCTCCTTAAGGTTCCCAAAACTTTCCTCAAGTGCTTTTCATGTTTTTCTTCGGTCTTCGAGTAGATCAGAATGTCATCGATAAAGACAACAACAAACTGATCCAGATATTCATGGAAGACCTTGTTCATAAGGTTCATGAATACCGCAGTGGCATTCGTTAATCCAAACGGTATGACAAATAATTCATACTGACCATATTTGGTGTTGAACGCCGTCTTTGGAATATCCTCCTTCCTTACCTTGATTTGATGGTAGCCAGATCGAAGGTCTATCTTCGAGAACACCTTAGCTCCACTTAGTTGATCAAACAGGTCATCGATCCGGGACAGAGGATACTTGTTCTTGATGGTGATGTTGTTTAACGCCCGATAGTCGATGCACATCCGCACAGTCCCGTCCTTCTTGGGTATGAACAAGACAGGTGCTCCCCAGGGTGAGGCTCCATCTCGGATAAATCCAGGGGCTTTCAACTCATTGATCTGGTCCTTCATTTCCTTGGCCTCCTTACGTTTGACTCTGTAGCATCCCCAAGAAATAGAGGCAGAGCCGAGAACTAGGTCGATAGTGAATTCTACATCTCGATCCGGGAGTAATCCTGGAAGACTATCAGAAAAGTCATCCATGAATTCTGCTATGATAGGATACGGAGGCCCGGAGTCTTCGGTGATAGAGGAGTAGGTAATACCCTCCATATCTTCCGAAGCTCGAGAGATTTCAAACTCTGGCTCTCCAGGTGGGCTGAAGACTACACATCCTCTGAGACAATCTATTAACGCATGCTGCTTACTTGACCAGTCCATTCCTAGGACTACATCCTAGTTAGGTAAGGGCATCACAAGTAAGTGTGCTAAGAAATTGTGTCCTGAGATAGTTATAGGGCAGTTACAGGTCTCAGTGATGGGTATGGGTCCACCACCAGTCATAACTCTACATATCTTCAAATCTCGTAATTAGGTGGTGTGCAGAGATGAATTTTGTTGCTGTAAAACTGTGTGAAGCACCCGAATCAAATAATGCTAAAGCAGGATGTGAATGCACATAAATAAAACTTGCGATGACATCAGCGGTGGGTTCCTGCTCTTGCTCTTGCTCATCTGCAGTTAGGGCAAAAGCTCGCCCAGTCTTCTGTTGGTGTTGCCCAAACTATTGTTGCTGAGTGGGTAGGGGAGCCTTCTGCTGTTTTGTTCCAGTCCGGTTAAATTCCGTAGGGCAGTCCTTCACTTGGTGGGTGGCAGACCCACAAACTAGGCAGTATCCTAGCCTTTTTCTGCAGATGTTCGCCTGATGCCCTGGTCTCTTGCAGAAATCGCAGACAGGAATCTGCCTCTGAGGCGCTCTGTCATTGGTCCTCGCCTGATGGTGCTACTGCTGGTGGTGAGAAGGCTTATTGTTATTGTTGACACAAAGTCACAGTCAACCAAATATTGATAACATTGACTAAATAATACTTGTAATAATTCAATATGACACACGATGACTACATCCAGCTCAAGTCAGACGACAGCTCAATTTTTGCAATGCAAGTCATTTTTGAGTCTGTATTTTATAAATTTATTGAGTCTAGACTGATGTAAGCTGAGTTGTGCTGAGCTCTTGAGACTTAACCTATAACCTACCCAAAATCCATAAGCTCCACATATCCAAATAAGCCCATTGGACCATAAGACCTATTCTGTGCTCTGGAGACAGCGTTCGGGCCGAACTCTGCCTCCACACAAAGTTCGGGCCGAACTCTGTCCCCTAAAAATCAGCACCCTAATTTTTAGGGTTGGCTGGTTGCTAGTTGTCCAACGGCCAAATATTTGAAAATTCCTACCAGAATTCTGGCCGAATTCTGCCTACTGGTATCCTATAAATAGGCCATGAATTCTCTCATTTTCAATCATCCAATCTTCTCTTCTCTTCTCTCTAAAGCTCAATATAAGCCATACCCTTCTTCATCCACTAGCCACAAGCCTCCTAAGCCTCAAGTGCTCAGCATCTCTCGGTTAGGAGTTTGTGCAAGAGTTCAAGAAGTCGCTTGGAAAATTCTAAGCATCGCCACTGCGATCCTTTGTAAGAAGTTGACGTGCTCTTCTGAAGAAAAGGCACGAGATGTAACTACTATTTCACAAATAGTAGATTTAATCCTGAGCTAGAGTTCTCATGCCTGGACTAGTCCTCCACGAGGGAAACCAGGTTAAAATTGGCTGTGTTTGCGTATGCTTTCTTGCTCCTTATTTATTTCCATATTTACTCTGATTATTTTTAGCTTGTGAAAGAGTTTAATTTTTAATTGGTTATTATCGCTATAAACTCTATTCACCCCCCTCTAGAGTTGCCATATGTTCTTCAATTGGTATCAGAGCTCTGTTCTCTCAACAAGGACTTACATCCTAGAGCTGATCCATGGCAACCACACAATCCTTGATTTCCAATCACGGTGAAGGACAGTCCACTCATAGGCCTCCCATATTTGATGGAACTAACTACACATATTGGAAAACAAGGATGAGCTTTTATCTCAAGTCGCTAGACTTTGACCTGTGGACTATCGTCACTGACGGTTACAAAAAGCTCGCCAGAATAGTTGTCAATGGTGATCTCGTTGAGAAATCACAAGACAAATATTCTGACGAGGAGAAGAAACATGTAAGTCTAGACGCGAGAGCTATTAATGCTTTATTCTATACTGTAGACAGGAATGAGTTCAACAGGGTCTCTACATGTACCACCTATCACAAAGTATGGAGACTTCTAGAAGTGACGCAAGAAGGAACCACCCAAGTCAAGGAATCAAAGATAAGCCGTCTCACTCAAGAATATGAGGCTTTCAAGATGAAGCCAAATGAGGCGATCACGCAAATGTTCATAAGATTCATCGACATCATGAATCCCCTGTCTTCGCTCGACAAACAATATTTAAATCACGAGAAGATTCACAATCTACTTAGGGGGCTCCCACAGATTTGGAACCCTAAGGTGACAGCCATCATAGAAGGAAATGATCTCACAATCATGTCCATGGAGACCTTGATGGGAAAGCTGATGACTCATGAGCTTGACCTCAAGGACTTCGAAGAGCCTACTCCTAAGGCTAAGGAGATCGCACTCAAAGCTCACCGACGGAGGGCTGACCCCGATGAGACAGATGACGACAACTCGGAAGGTGATGATCAAGCTCTCCTTGTCCGCAACTTCAAGAAATTCCTTCGCTTCAACCGAAGAAAGAAAGAACCACAAGAAGACGACGAAGAAGAGCCAACCTGCTACGGTTGCAAGAAGACGGGACATGTTCGAAAAGACTGTCCATACTTAAAGAAGAGCAACCGCTATGAGAAACCATACAAGAAGGCCTCCTCAAAGAAATATGCCAACACAAGCATTTGGCATGAAAGCAAAGCTAGTGACTCCGAGGAAGAAAATGACTCTCCTCAAGATACTACAAATGTGTGCCTAATGGCAACGTCCGACAAGGTATCAAATGAAACTCTTGATGACTTCACTTTTGATGAACTTGGCGATGCTTTCACCGATTTACTCGATGATCACAAAAAGGTCATTGGTAAATACAAACATGCCAAGGAAAAGATCAAAAGTCATGAAGTCAAAATTCAAAGACTTTCTTTATTGCTTGATAACATTAGAGACACTTCACCCACGGAAGTCACAGATGAGGTATCTAAGCTTAAACTGAGCCTTCATGATGCCGAAGTACGTATTGAGCAACAAACACAAGAAATCACAGTACTCAACACGATGCTTGCTGAAGAAAAGAGTAGACATAAGATTTCTATGACTAAGATATATGGTTTGAATGCTAAGGTTACTGAACTACAGGCTGTCTCTAAGAGATTAGAGACTAAATTGGGAAAACAGGTTGCTCAACCTCAAACCCAATCACATGAGACACACACAAAGCATAACACTACTCATACTAGTCAACCACGTCATCCAACTGCAGCACGTAACCATACTTACATGTACACACACTTTCATAAAGCACACAAACCACATGCACGTAGAAATAACTCTCATATGTCACAAAATCATCATGCCACACATAGATACAATCACCACTATGTTGCACAAAAACAAAATCACTCTACATATAGACATCATCACCATGCTATTCCATATAGACATCATCACCATGCTATTCCATATAGACAATATCACCATGCCACTCCACATCACTCTTTATATAGTCATCATCACCATGCTAACTCTACATATCATCATACTACTCCTCATCACCATACTTATAGACATCATCAGCATGCTCCTAATGTAAATAGGAATGCTACATGTACTTATTGTGGTTTACATGGACACATTTCACCACAATATAGGATTAGAAGATTAGTAGATAGAAAGATATATGCATGGTTTCCAAAAACTAACTTTTCAGGACCCTCAAGAACTTGGGTACCAAAGGTCACATTTACTCTTGATGTAGGTGGACCTTCCCTCCTCAACTAAGAGTAAGTGGATTCTCGATAGTGGATGCTCGCGGCATATGACGGGAGACGCAAATCTTTTCGCATCACTATCGATGAAGAGAGAAGGATATGTATCCTTCGACAACAACCTAAAAGGTTATATTATAGGTAATGGTATTATTGGTCATCCTCCCTCTCCCGTAATAAAGGATGTCTGCCTAGTGATCGAGTTAAATCATAACCTGCTCAGCATTAGTCATCTTGCTGACCATGGATATGACATTAACTTTGGACAAAATAAATGTTTTATTTATGATAGGTCAACAGGAGACATCGCTTTTGAAGGGATAAGAGAGAATAACATTTATATTTTCTATTTGTCTAGAGATACTAACAATGCAGGTAGATGCCTATATGCTCATATAGATGAAAGATTACTATGGCACCAGCGTCTTGGTTATGCCAATATGGATACTATATCCAGGCTATCGACCAAGAAGCTAGTTAGAGGCTTGCCCGATATCACATTCAAAAAGGACACGGTATGTGCCAAATATGAATTGAATAAGGCAACCAAGTCCTCATTTCATTCCATTAACTCTGTAAGTACTACTAGACCCCTGCAACTACTCCATATGGATTTATTTGGCCCTAGTAGAGTAGCCAGTCTTGGTGGAAAACTCTATGCCTTTGTTATTGTTGATGACTTTTCTAGATTTACTTGGGTTTTCTTTCTTACAAATAAAAGTGATGCTATTTCGGTTTTCAAGATTTTTGTTAAGAAAGTTCAAAACGAAAAAGGCTACATGATTACTCGAATCCGAAGTGATCATGGAGGCGAATTCGAAAATTCTGTTTTTGAAAAGTTTTGTGATTCTAATGGTTTTGATCATGAGTTTTCTTGTTCAAGAACTCCTCAACAAAATAGTGTTATGGAGCGGAAGAATAGGACTCTTGGCGATATGGCTAGAGTCATGTTGAACAAGTTTTCACTTCCGAAATACTTTTGGGCTGAAGCTGTCAGTACAGCATACCACATTTTAAATAGGGTACTTATTCGTTCTATTACGAAGAAAATACCCTATGAGCTTTGGTTTGGGAGAACCCCAAATATTTCTTATTTTAGAGTTTTTGGTTGTAGATGCTTTATCCTTAACACCAAAGACAACTTAGGCAAATTTGATGCCAAAGCTGACGATGGTATTTTCCTTGGCTATGCTGCCAAGAGCAAGGGATATAGAGTTTTTAACAAACGCTCATTAATTGTGGAAGAGTCTACAAATGTGACTTTTGATGAAGATAACAGTGCAGCAGCTACTCTTGATGATGATGTTGAGCCATCAACTTCTACTCCAATGAATACCACAACCGAGACCAATTCTCTGGAGGGCTTGCCAAAGAAATTCTCTTTCAAGCCTTCACATCCAAAAAATTTGGTAATAGGTGAGGTTTCACATGGAGTAACTACTAGATTATCACTAAGAGACTCTATTGCTAGCACTGCCTTTATTTCACAAATTGAGCCGAAAAACATTTTCGAAGCTTTCAATGATAAATTTTGGATTTCTGCTATGCAAGAGGAACTCAACCAATTCGAGAGGAGCCAAGTATGGGAACTCGTTCCTAGACCGGCTAATCACTCGATTATTGGTACTAAATGGGTTTTTTAGAAACAAAGTAAATAAAGATGGTTTAGTTACACGCAACAAAGCTCGTCTAGTAGCCCAAGGATACAACCAAGAGGAAGGTATCGACTACGATGAGACGTATGCTCCTGTTGCTAGATTGGAATCCATTCGGATGCTCTGTGCATTT
This sequence comes from Iris pallida, assembly GCA_029216955.1. Lineage (NCBI taxonomy): Eukaryota > Viridiplantae > Streptophyta > Magnoliopsida > Asparagales > Iridaceae > Iris > Iris pallida. The sequence goes on along the minus strand of JANAVB010024000.1, from coordinate 15,721,890 downwards.
GCAAACTTTCAAAATTTCAAAATATTTCAAATGGATGTTAAAAGTGCTTTCTTGAATGGATTTATTAAGGAGGAAGTTTATGTAAAACAACCCCCTGGTTTTGAAAATCACAAATTTCCCAACCACGTGTTCAAGCTAAAGAAAGCGCTGTATGGCTTCAAACAAGCCCCTAGAGCTTGGTATGAACGGCTAAGCAATTTCTTGCTTGAGAAAGATTTTTCAAAAGGGAAAATTGACACCACACTTTTCATAAAATCTTTCAAAGACACTATTCTTTTAGTACAAATATATGTAGATGATATTATATTTGGTTCTACTGATGAAACCCTTTGTCAAAATTTTGCCAAGTGTATGCAGACCGAGTTTGAGATGAGCATAATGGGGGAGCTCAACTACTTTCTTGGGCTGCAAGTCAAACAAATGTCAAATGGAACCTTCATCTGTCAGTCGAAGTATACAAAGGACATGCTGAAAAAATTTGACCTTGACAACGTCAAACCAATCAGCACTCCAATGGCTACTTCAAGCAAACTTGAACCAGACGATAGCGACAAACCCGTAGATCAACGTAAGTATCGAGGTATGATAGGCAGTTTACTCTATCTTACTGCTAATCGCCCTGATATTATGTTTAGCGTTTGCCTGTGTGCTAGATATCAAGCAAATCCTAAGGAATCACACATGACCACTGTTAAGCATATCTTTCGATACCTTAAGGGTACGATTACAGTGGGCCTATGGTATCCCAAGTCAACATCATTTGACATCATTGGTTACTCTGATGCTGATTTTGCTGGATGCAAGGTCGACCGTAAAAGTACGAGCGGTACGTGTCATTTATTAAGAAAGGCTTTAGTCGCTTGGTTTAGCAAGAAGCAGAATTCTGTCGCACTATCCACAACAGAAGCTGAATACATCGCAGCCGGGCGTTGTTGTGCACAAATTCTGTGGATGAAGCAAACCCTTGAAGACTACAACTTATCTTTCATGCACATTCTAATATTTTGTGACAACACTAGTGCTATAAATCTCACTAAGAATCCCATTTGTCACTCACGCACGAAGCACATTGAAATACGTCATCACTTTTTGCATGATCATCAGCAAAATGGCACGATTAACTTAGAATTTATTGACACTGATCATCAGTTAGCAGATTTCTTTACAAAACCATTATCCGAAGAGCGCTTCAATTTTCTTTGTCGTAAACTTGGAATTTTAGATGAAGCTGTTATAAATTAAAATCAACCTGCGTAAATATCGAGTATATCGTGATTCTCTTATGATGAACTTGCTATGGGTACAAGCCGAAAGGGTCCTTCTGACAACAAGGCGTAAAAGCCTAAGCGACACGGTGTACTAGTCCTCAGGACTACCGCTAGCTGGGATCCGGCCCCTGCAGCTAACCCGTGGCAGCTTTAAAATATTGAATTATGATATAATTCCTTGTTTATTACACGGTTCATTTTTATTTATCACTGGCTGAAATACTAATTTTTCAACTTCACCTTGCTACTTCGAGTTCACTATCTGTTATTCGTTGTTTATCACTTGGATCTTTTCTTGTATTTATACTCACTTGGATCTTTTCTTGTATTTATACTCACTTGGATCTTTTCTTGTATTTATACTTAACCAATTTTTTCTTCATATCAGCCTGATTCCTGTTCTGTGACCAGAATCCGGAATTCGGGCTGAACTCTGCCCTTACCAGAGTTCGGGCCGAATTCGGCCTGACTGTTCCAGAACCGGGAACAGTCTCAGCCGCTGATCTTATTTTGATCCAATGGCCATTATTTGCTCCGACCAATTGGAACCCTTCACATATTTTCGGGTTCTCCTCCCTCTTCTTCTCCATTGCCACCTTTTCCACTTCTCCAAAATCTTTTTCTCAAAACCCTAACCCTAATTTCTTCCTTCTAGAGCTCATCTCTTCCCCAAACTCAAGGAGAAGGCTTCTTTTTCAATTCTCCTTCATTGTTCATCACTACTTTGAGGTATAATTCTATACTTTTCTATATCTCAATTTCCTTCATTATCTTTATTGTGTTATGGCTCCACGTTTGTTCAACCGTGGTAAGAGACTTCGGACCGAGGGAGCAACCTTGTTGACTGCTCCTTCTCGCGTTGAACCGTCCGTTGCACCACCCGTTGCATCGACCGTTGAACAACAACCACCTATCCATCCGTTGTTCAATCCTCCACGTCCACTCGACCCCAACACATATGACGACCGAATTTTTGTATCACTTGACGCTTCAAATGCATGGTTTAGTAATTTTCGGACACGTCCGGTATTTGCGGATCACCCTATCAACTTTACTATATTTTCACAACATGACTCACTTTTTCATGATCTTTGTCTTGACGAACTTGTCACCACAAATTCGGTCATTTATCGTAGTGCTATTCAAATGTTTTACTGCAACTTAACCCATGATGAGACACATATATTCTCCCGGGTTGCAGGTATTGACATCTCGTTTGATGATTTTGATTTGGCCGAACACCTTGAACTCCAAGAGCCAAACTCATGGGAAAAGCTTGTTGAAGCTCTATCGTTTCAATTTCCCGAAGGGATTTCCCTTGAAAGCTTCAAGGACGACTTGTGTAGCCCTAACACACGTCCTCGTAAGCTTTTGGCTAAATATCTCAATCCCTATTTTTATGAACTTCATCGGATCATTTTCAATACCATTCTACCCAAAGTGGGTTCCACCGATGAAGTCACCTATTTTGAAATCTCGGCCTTATATCATCTCCACTTTCATGTTCCCTTTAATCTTTCACGTACTATGATGGACTGGATGATTAACTGTAGGAAGAAACCAAGATCTTTGGTTTATGCATTATACCTTCCTATGATCTTTCGTACGTTTCATGTACCCCTTGATGAGTGTCCATTCTTACCTGCCCCTTCCTTCCTCTCTAAGGCAAGGAGGCTTCAGGCGGCCGTTGGCTCACCAGTTGTGTCTGAGCATTCTGATGATGAGCCAGATGCTCCTCCTCTTGGACATGATCCTCCTCCTCCTCCTGCCACTCTCGATTCTCTTCAGTCTATGCTCCGAGATCGCTTCACCTTAGAGGACGATCGTTGGACTCAGCTGGATTACCGTACCACCTTGCAGATGAGTGCCATCAGCAACTCGCTGCACGATATTCGGTATTCCATGTCTCGCCATCCTTCCATGCCCATTCCTATGGAGCGGGACCCTGGTCGTGAGGGATATCGTATCGATGACCCTTGGGTCGTTCGCTACTTGGATCCAGATACGGCCTTCGTGGACCCACGTCGTTCCTTCACTGATCCATCGAACGATGCTGGGCCTTCACGAGCTCGATGATGGATATGGACCGCTACTTGTTGCTGCTACTGAGGATCATAGATTATGGTTTATGCATTTTGATTTTAGTTGCTTTTATGTACTTGGTTTGTATTAGACTTATTACGAGTTGTGACTCTTGAGACTTTGGTAGTTCTATCAGTTTATATGCCATTATGACTCTTGAGACATTTGGTCGTTATATTAGTTTATATGCAGTTTCTTCTCTTATCTTTTGGTGTATTTGCCAGTTATTAATTGTTTATCTTAAATTACTAAATGCCAAAAGGGGAAGATATGTATATTTTATATTCTTTTTGTCTATGTATATGTGCTTTTGGAAGAATGTTCTTATCAGGCCAACAAGGTTCAAAGCATTATTTACGGGGGAGCTATTTTTTAAGCTCGGCACTGATTATGGAGGAGCTATGCTTTTTGTCCTTAAATGTGTCCATGTATGAATATTGAATATACAATTGTTATTTTGTCAATTATCAATATGGGGGAGATTGTTGACACAAAGTCACAGTCAACCAAATATTGATAACATTGACTAAATAATACTTGTAATAATTCAATACGACACACGACGGCTACATCCAGCTTAAGTCAGACGACAGCTCAGTTTTTGCAATGCAAGTCATTTTTGAGTCTGTATTTTATAAATTTATTGAGTCTAGACTGATGTAAGCTGAGTTGTGCTGAGCTCTTGAGACTTAACCTATAACCTACCCAAAATCCATAAGCTCCACACATCCAAGCCCATTGGACCATAAGACATATTCTGTGCTCTGGAGACAGAGTTCGGGCCGAACTCTGCCTCCACACAGAGTTTGGGCCGAACTCTGTCCCCTAAAAATCAACACCCTAATTTTTAGGTTTGGCTGGTTGCTAGTTGTCCAACGGCCAAATATTTGAAAATTCCTACCAGAATTCTGGCCGAATTCTGCCTACTGGTATCCTATAAATAGGCCATGAATTCTCTCATTTTCAATCATCCAATCTTCTCTTCTCTTCTCTCTAAAGCTCAATATAAGCCATACCCTTCTTCATCCACTAGCCACAAGCCTCCTAAGCCTCAATTGCTCAGCATCTCTCGGTTAGGATTTTTTGCAAGAGTTCAAGAAGTCGCTTGGAAAATTCCAAGCATCGCCACTGCGATCCTTTGTAAGAAGTTGACGTGCTCTTCTGAAGAAAAGGCACGGGGTGTAACTACTATTTCACAAATAGTGGATTTAATCCTGAGCTAGAGTTCTCAGGCCTGGACTAGTCCTCCACGAGGGAAACCAGGTTAAAATCGGCTGTGTTTGCGTATGCTTTCTTGCTCCTTATTTATTTCTGCATTTACTCTGATTATTTTTAGCTTGTGAAAGAGTTTAATTCTTAATTGGTTATTATCGCTATAAACTCTATTCACCCCCCCTCTAGAGTTGCCATCTGTTCTTCAGTTATTGTTGTGGTTAGGCCTCTTCTGGTTACTCTGGAAGTTGCTAGTTCCAGAATACTCCCTCTTTGAATGAGCAGGCTGACTCTTCTCTATATCCTGAGCTCGTATTAGTATCCTCTCGTACGTCGTGGCGCCGCCTGCGATCACAGGAGTGTGAATCTCTTCCCTCAGTCCATACCTGAATCTTTCAGCACGATCGGCGGGGTCGGCAACCAAGTTCTTTACAAAGCGACTAAGTTGACCAAACTCTGTCGCATATTCACCAACCGTCATGTTCCCTTGCTTCAGATTCTGGAACTGTCTTTCCATCTCCCGCAACTCTGATGTTGGAAAGAACTTCCTGCGGAACAACCTCTTGAAGGTGTCCAGTCAAGCTGCATGTCCTGGAGTCGGGGTTCATTCCGATACCAGGTACTGGCTACATCTAGCAGTTGGAGTCTCACAGCTTCAACTTGGAGGTCATCAGGAAGTCGAGCAACACTGAGAAGACGTTCCATGCTGTCGAGCCATTCGTCAGCATAAATGATTCCCTCGATTCCTTTGAAAGGTCGAGGGCCCAACTTCTTGAATTTCTCTATATCGCCGACTTTAGCCGGCCTTGGTTCAGATTGGGCTGCTTCTCCTCTCTCCAGTGCAGCCATAGCCACATTGTAGGCATTCTCCATGCCTTCTCTCATAATCGCCGTCTGTTCGCGATGAGCTTTAGCTTGAGTTCTCTGTGCCTTAAACACTCCTCGTAGCAGGCCTACGAGGTCAGTAGGGTTTACGGGCACTGGTGGGGCAGTTGGATCGGGCACTTCTGCAGGAGCTTGTTGTTCAGTCCGAAAAGATGTAGGATCTAACACTTGAGTAGTAGTTGTAGGAGCGTAAAAAAATGCTTCACAGAAAGAGTCAAAGTGATAGACCATTTTACTCAAATTGATCCCCTTTATGCCAAGGAGAGGCTAATCATTTTACGCCTGAAACAGGATGATCATTTTACGCTCGGGTCTACACCCATCGTTTTACGCCCAGGACAGGCTAGCCTCTTTTACGCTGGACAAAGCTGTCAAGTCTCACATTTAAGGCAAACTCTGACATGAAGATTTTAATGATGGCATATGCCACAGAATTCAAAGGGATTTGTTTTTACACAGAGACCAATGTTGTCGTTTAGTATGTGGATTGAGCTACTTTACGCTCACACTATGGCTTCTTTTACGCACGAAGACTATACGAGCTTTTATGCTCAACAGCTGACGTGTGCGTAAAGTCTATTTGAGCTACTTTTACGCTCAAGGTTATTTAACAACCACTTTACGCGGGAAGTCTATGTCAAGGCTATTTTACGCCTAATCTACTGCTTTACGCTCAGAGTACATTGGGGCTATTTTTACGCCCTATTCTCCTCCACCAGTGTGGAATGTGGTTTGCCTACGTGGCTTTCATGCCATTCTTCTCGAAGAACGTGTGTACATGCATCTTATTCTTACTGAAATGATGGGACACGTGTCAATATATGCAGAGGATGGCTTCGATCGTGGGTGGCAGTTGTTAGCGTAAAGATGGAACTTTTGCTGAGTTTTTACGCACAAGAGCCTAAGTCTATTAATAGACTTATTTTTCTCATAACACACAGACAGAGACATGAGAGAATACAGAGATCAGAACTTTGAGATTTTGATTCTCCAGAGCATTCTTCTTCAACTTTTCTTTCAGAACAGAGTGAAGCAAAGCAGGAAAGCATTCGGCCTCGCCATCAGTGCCCAAGTACGTCGATACCTTTCTGGTGACTTAGTTCTTCCAGTTGTTCTACTTCAAGCAGTGATCTTCATCATCATCATATGGTCCAAGGAACAAAGTGATCATTTACGAATCAGACTTCCATAGCAATATTTCCCCAGAATCAAATTTGTACTTCCTGTACTTTTTCCCGTTTTATTTTCAAAAGCCAATTTCTCCAAGGCATTTTGTTAAGTGAAACAAAAATGGCGACTCTGCTGTGGACGACCTTCTCCTCTGACGAGGAGGCAATTGTTCAATATGATGATGTTTCGGTCGGTTCGACCAAGAAGACTCTGGTTGTGCACTTCGACCAGACTGCCTACGAAGAATCGCTCCGAACTGGGGGTGGTTCTCGCTGCTCCAATGTTCAAAAGTCTCGCAAAGCGTAAAAAGTTTGGATCCCTAAATCCAAAGTAGCTGCTGATCTCTCTGTTGCTTCTGATAGCAAAGGAATTCTTCCCACTCCTGTCGTAGGGGCTCCCGTTCATAACGAGGCAGTCCTTACATCGACGTCGCTCTCTAAGTGTGACAATTTGTCTCCCGTCTGTGATGGTGTAGATGATCAGGTTCCACGCCCACTGCGTAAGAACCAGGTTTTACGCCAGTGGGTAAAAACCAAGTTTTACGCTCAAGGCATAAGAATGAGTCTCCCATTTGTAATGTGGTAGATTCTAATGCTTCTGAGTGTAAAAATAAGTCTCCCGTCTGTGACGTGGTAGACACACATAAATTACGCTCCTCGCGTAAAACAAAATCTCCCGTCTGTGACGTGGTAGATAATCAATTTTTATGTTTTACGCGTAAAGGTAAGTCTCCTGTCTGTGACAGTGTAGATAAAATTCATAACGATGTTTGCACATCTAATGTGAATGTACCTAAACGCATACAGCGTAAAAATGTTGTTGGTAAAACTTCTGTCCTACACCAACAACCTTCTTATACTGCTTTACGCAAAGTACCAAACTTGTAAATTATGCGCCATGAAAATGGAGTCCTTCGTGCTCAAAAATCTCAAGATTTACGCACACAACTCCAAACGCGTAAAAATGTACAGTTTGATTCTGCGAATGCAGCCAGTAATCTTCTTTATACACAAGGGACTAAACATTTTTCTACTCCAAATGTAATAAAGAAGAATACTCCCTCTACTCCTTCTGATTTACGTGAATTGCTAATGCAAAAGTGTAAGAAGAGACAATCTCCGATGACACTCCCCCAAGAAAAACATCATTGTGAATATCACCAGGTTGTGATCAACTGTTGTTGTTCAACTTCAAAACGGTCAGTTTTTGATCGATTGAGTTTTAATGTACCTCAACAACAAGCTGAAGACCAAGAACGTGAGTTGTCATATGTGTCAGTCAATATGGTATCTCATACTAACAGAGGACGACGTCCGAGACGGAACATGTCCCAAACTCCAGGTCAACAACAGTTCAACAGACTTCTTAATTCCTTTGAAGGAGTATATCAGAATACTCGATCAAGAAGACAAAGGCAATTGCAGACTTCTGATTCAGAAGCTGGGGGTACTCAATCTTTTGAGTCTGATACCGATCGTATGGATTCATACTTCTATACAAATCCTTCTATATCTTCAAGAGAGGTTGAATCCTACGCTGTTGGAGATGAACCAGAGACGTCATCTACTAATACAGAACAACGTCTCACTGCCGTGGAGCAATCACTGAAAGACATGCTTAACATGGTGCAAAGCATGCATCAGATAATTTTGAATCAGCAAACTGCTCAGCCGACGGTAGTAACACCAGTACCAGTAGCAGCACAAACTCAAGATAGTCAAGGGGCTGAAATACCTTTGAATATTCAAGAGCCTGCTGTTAATCAAAATTCTGCATCTCCGGATCCCATCATTCCTGAAGATGTACCACCTCCAGTGGGGGTTTCGGTACATCCAACAACCATTCAATCAAATATGCTTCCTCAGACCAGTGAAGCCATTCAAGCAGTCCGTGAGCTCAAAGCACAGTTTGAAGTTCTGAGGCACAAAGTTCAGCTCCATAGGTTAGGGATTAAGCAACCTTATCCTCCTCATTGGAATGATGTACCCTTTCCACCAAAGTTCAGCTTACGATTGGTATCGTAGTTTACCCGATAATTCTATTTCATTTTTTGACGAATTCAAGGCAATATTTCTCTCCCGTTTCTATGAAGGAGGTATGGACATGAACATGTCCTCCTTGATAGAAATCAAACAAAAGGAGAAAGAAGATACTCGAACGTTCATCGAACGTTTCCGACAGGCTACTTTAAAGATGCCTCCTGGTATGCCAGATTCAGCGTTGATTGATACATGCAAGATGAATCTGCGACCATCCATCGCTGTTTTCACGGGTTCCCAATTCTCAGATTGGGCTTCGTTTATCATAGCAGCAGTTTCTGCCGAGACCAATAGTAGGTTGACTCGAGAGCATGGGATGATTTTTGCTTCAGAAGATAAAGGAAAGAAAAGCAATCCTAGTAATAATCCTGACAATCGTAATATGAAGGGAAAAGATACTCTTATGGTTAATCTTTCCAAGAACAAAATGACGCCGAATAATCAAGAATCTTCCAGGCCAAAGGAAGAATACTCTTTTGACGAAAGTGATATCCCAGGGATATTTCAATGTCTGGTAAAGAGTGGTTTCAGATTCCGGAGCCAAAGAGGCCTAATGAAGTGAATCTGACTGACAATCCCAAATATTGTATCTATCATAGGTAAATTAATCATCCTACCAGTGCTTGCTATGTCTTGAAAAAAAAAATCCAAGAGCTGATAAATGGTGGTGCTATTGCTTTAACCAATGATGACCATACGGTTACGACCAATATGGTTTCTCTTCAGTTCGGAGATTTTCCTCCACAGCAAGTCCTAGATGGAATTATCCCAATCCCGAAGGCGATGATGAAGATTGTGAATATCCCGCCTACCAGAAAAGAAAATACAGGATTGTTGTCGCTCACACTTAAGAATGGTGAAATCATGTGGGTACATCCTGACTTAGTGCCTGAGTTGGAAAATGAAGATAAAACTTCAAAATCCAAGAAGAGCAAGAAAGTCAAAACCTGCAACATGATTTCTTATGTTATTCCAGATCCTGATGACTTGGATCATTTATGGGATGGCCTCCCTTTAGAAGATAGACTGAAAGGGCTGAACATTTGTCCTCCAAGTCTAGCTCCTCCTATCAAGCTCAAGCTTACTCATCAGCAGTGGTTAGCTATGAATAGTGTTCCTTTATATCGGGCACAACAAGTCTTTGCTGCTTATGAAAAAGCTCCGACAGGGATTTTTCTTCGTATCCCGAATCCTTCTCCTTCCGTAACTACAGAGACATCTGCTCTTCATTCTCCTGTGGTTACAGAAAGTCCTGCTTCTTCCTCTTCTGTTGAAACACTTGTTAAAAGTCCGTTGCCCACTCACTTGTATAGTCAGCAATCTGTTCATCTCATAAAAAAATGGGTTATGACTTTCAAAAGGCAGAAGGTTTGAATTATGATAAAGGAATACGACTTCCTTTACAGATTCAAAATCAAAATTCCACTGTTGGATTGGGTTCTGAAGCTCCTCGTAACAATCCGCACAAGAAGAAGGCTAAAAAGGGAAGACAAAATCCTGCAATATGGTACTTTCTTCTCCTGAGTCCGAGGAAGAAACCTTTGCTGGTACAAGATCTGGAAAAGAGTACCATAAAGACTATGAGGGATCCTCCAAAGAAGCAGAAGACGTAGTGGAGACACTACTAGCTCAACTTTCTCCTGTTCCTGCTAAACCTTCTGTGGTTGAAAAGGAGAAACAGAAAGTAGTACGCTTTGACGTCCCATTGAAGTCTGCTTCCAGTCAGGGGGTGGTGATGAAGCCTTACAAGTTTGATATTCTAGCTTAGTTAGCCAATACTCCGGCTAGACTATCTATATTTGAGCTGCTTCGCCTTTCTAGAGAAAGCAGAGAGACTTTGAGTGAAGCTTTACTTCAAGCAGATTCATGCTTGGCTCAACTCAAGAGTCCCGATAATACTCCAGTGTCATGTTCGCAATGTCATAGTGTGATGGAAGCAATTCCCAACATCACCTTTACACAAGAAGATATGTTGTTGAAGCATAACAATCATGACAGACCTTTGTGCTACACTGGGTATATCGGATCCACTGAAATTGACAGGATTTACATTGATCCTGGGTCTTCAATTAACATAATTCTTCAGAGTATGCTAAGACCCCTGAGGATTCCTACTAGTGAGCTGACTTACACTAGTACTACAATAGTCGGTTTTAACTCTGGCAAGAGCAAGCCACTGGGGAAGATTCGTCTGCAGATTCAGATTGGTGATCTTCGAACCATGGTAACTTTCTATGTTATCAACTCAGACGTCTCCTATAATATCCTTCTGGGGAGACCGTGGATTCATGAGCACAATATTGTTCCTTCAACTCTCCACAAATGCTTCAAGTATGTGGATTCCCAAGGAGTTGTGAAGATTGAGTTTGCTGATATCAATCCTTTCAAGGGTGTCAAAGCCTATTTCTCTGATTCAAGGCTTTATAAACAAGAGCATATGAAAGAGATATCAGACATAGCTGAAGATCAAACATCTACTGAGGATCAGTCTATTAATGAAGATCCGTCAGAGGAGCAACCTTTGAAGTTCATAGTCAAAGGACGAATCCAATCCCAACCTGTCAATGATCAACCTTTGATAATCAAGGTTAAAGGAAGAACTCAAACTTCATCTGAGGAATCAATAAATATTCCTACTAAGAGCCAAGTTCAACCTTTTATGATCAAGGTCAAAGGGCATACTTCTTGTACGAATGATCCAAAATCACCATTGATTGTTAATCTTGGTAAAACTACGCAGAAGACGGATAATGGTCCACTGTTGATTAATCCGAAGCGTAGCGATCAGATTGTAAATGATGTAAATATTGATCATTCTGTACCTTTTGATATCAATGAAGATTTCCTTTTCGAGTATATGGCTGTCAAGTTTATTGAAAGAATGACCTTATCTTCTGATAATCAAAGTCATCAATATAAAAGCGATATTGAGCCAGAAGAAACTTTATACGTCGATCATAAGGAAAATTCTTTTTCTCCTCAGGTTGATGTTGGACCTTATGCTCAAAGGTTCCTAAAATCTTCTCCCTATCTTCTACCTGTAGCCACTTCATCACAAGCTTGCGTAACCTTTAGACGTCACGAAGAATCTTTTTTCGTGGTTCCGTCTGATAAGAAAAACAAGCGCCAAATTGTGTTTGGCTTAGCTAGAAATATCCCTGTTGCTCATACAGATGATCTGAAAAATAAAGATAAAGGAAGAATCTGAATTGACAAATATAGTCAACAATCTATCAAGATTATCCAGAATATGGGATATGATTTGAAGACTATGCAAGGTCTCAATCAAGGCAAGGGTAGACGACTACCATTATGTGGTGATCCGTTTTATCAGAAGACTCGTCATGGATTGGGATATGATCCGTCCTACATGTTTAATGACGATATACAAGAAGAATTCTCTTCTAGCTCTTCGCAATCATCAGATTCAGAGGAAATTCAATCTGAAGATGAATCTGGACAAATATTCTCAGTCAATATGGTTCAAACTGATAATGAATCAGAACCATTTGAGAATGATCCTTGGGCACAACAGATGGATACTCAATGGGAACTTCGTTTTGAACAACGACAGCCACCTACAGAGGATGAGGTTATCCAGATTGATGTTGGAGATGGAACTACGTCCAAACCAATATTCATCGGTAAAAATCTTTCCGAAGATGAAAAAGAAGAGTTGATAAAACTTATCAAAGATTACATTGACATCTTTGCATGGAGTTATGAGGATGCCGGGTCTAGATCCTAAATTTGCTACTCATAAGCTCAATATTTAAACCTAACGCCAAGCCTGTAAAACAACAGCAACGGCGCTTTAGACCAGATATGATGGATGCAATTGAAGCAGAAGTCAAAAAGTTAATCACATGTGGATTTGTTCGTGAAGAGCAACACCCGGATTGGGTTGCCAATATTGTTCCTGTCATGAAGAAGAACGGAAAAGTTCGAGTTTGTATCGATTACCGAGATCTTAATACGGCTTGTCCAAAGGACGAATTTCCACTTCCCATCACTGATGTCATGATAGACAATACATGTGGTTTTGAACGCATGTCCTTCATGGACGGATTCTCAGGATACAATCAGATCAAGATGCATCCAGAAGATGAGAAGCATACCGCTTTTCGTACACCCCTTGGGGTTTACTGCTATACGGTTATGCCGTTTGGTCTTAAAAATGCAGGTGCCACGTATCAGCGGGCTATGAGCAACATCTTTCAAGAACATCTACGGAAGATAGTTGAATGCTACGTAGATGACATTGCTGTTAAAAGTCGATCAAAGGATGATCACATTCAGGACTTGAGAACAATATTTGAATTGATGCGCCAGCATCAATTGAAAATGAACCCTACTAAGTCTTTCTTAGGGGTTTCCAGTGGCAAGTTTTTAGGATTTGTCATTACTTCTCAGGGTATCCACGTTGATCTTGATAAGGTTAAAGCAATTCTTGAAATGCGTCCTCCTCGTAACTTGAAAGAACTACGTGGCTTTCAGGGTCGTATTGCTTATATCAGAAGATTTATATCTAATCTTTCTGGGAGATGTCAACCTTTCTCCCGACTATTAAAGAAAGGCGTATCATTTGTTTGGAATGAAACATGTCAGAAAGCCTTCAATGACATCAAGCAATACCTTACAAACCTGCATGTTCTGGTACCTCCAGTGGTAGGAAAACCATTTTTGCTATATGTTCGAGCCTTGGATCATTCACTTGGCGCTCTTCTTGCACAGAAAAGTGATATGGGTCATGAACAAGCAATATATTATCTGAGCAGAATGATGGTCGGAGCTGAACACAGGTATACTCCTGTGGAAAAGGAATGTCTAGCTTTGGTTTTTGCCGTCCAAAAGACAAGACATTATGTGACAGGACCGACTATTCATATCATCTCCAGAATAAATCCCATTCGGGTATTGATAAGAAAACCGAGCATTCCTAATTCCAGGTTAGCTACCTGGGCGATGTTACTCACTCCTTATGACATGGTTTATGTACCTCAAAAATCAATAAAGGGCCAAGCATTAGCTGATTTCTTAGCTGCCCACCCTATACCTGAAACTTCGAAGTTATATGAGGATATTCCAGATGAAGTCATGGATTGTAACATGACTTTGAAGAATGACATATGGCAATTATATTTTGATGGAGCATCACGAGTAGGACCTAAAGGCAATATTGTCTCTGGGGTAGGAATCGTCTTGGTTTCTCCTGACAAAATGGTCATATACCGTGCCTATTCTCTCAATGAGCCATGCTCCAACAATGTAGCAGAATATAATGCTCTATTGATCGGTCTCCAAGTAGCAAAACAATTGGATATCGAGTTCCTAGAAGCTTATGGAGATTCTCAATTGATTGTTAATCAAGTTAGAGGGACTTACAAAGTTAGGAATCCTGATCTCATCCCTTATCTTCAAGTGGTAGTCGAGTTGGTCCTTTCATTCAAAGGATTCTTCATTGAGTTCATACCAATCTCTCAGAATGTGGAAGCTGATGCTCTTGCAAGCTTAGCTGCAGACCTTGAAGAACAGTTTGGCAACTCTAGAGGGGGGTGAATAGAGTTTATATAGAAAATAACCAATTAAAAATAACTCTTTCACGAATAATAAATAATCAGAGCAAAGTGCGGAAAATAAATGGAGAGCAAAAGAGCATACGCAAACATAGCGATTTTAACCTGGTTTCCCTCGTGGAGGACTAGTCCAGGCCTGAGAACTCTAGCTCAGGATTAAATCCACTATTTGTGAAATAGCAGTTTACAACCCGTGCCTTTACTTCAGAAGAGCACGTCAACTTCTAACAGAGGATCGCAGTGGCGATTTGCTTGGATTTGTCCAAGCGACTTCTTCGACTCTTGCACAAGAATCCTAACTGAGAGATGCTGAGCACTCGAGACTTAGGAGGCTTGTGGCTAGTAGATGAGAGATGCTGAGCACTCGAGACTTAGGAGGCTTGTGGCTAGTAGATGGGAAGGGTATGGCTTATTTGAGCTTATAAGAGAGAAGAGAAGAGAAGATTGGATGGTTTGAAATGAGAGAATTCATGCCCTATTTATAGTATTTTTATAGGCAGAATTCGGCCAGAATTCGGGTAGGAAAATTCAAATATTTGGCCGTTGGACAACTAGCAACCAGCTAACCCTAAAATTAGGGTTCCTGATTTCTAGGGGACAGAGTTCGGCCCGAACTCTGTGTGGAGGCAAAGTTCGGCCCGAACTCTGTCTCCAGAGCACAGAGTGGTTCAAAGGGGACCATTGGGCAATTTCTGGTTTGGTGGAGCTTAGGATTATTGGGTAGGCTATAGTCTAAGTTTCAAGAGCTCAGCATGACTCAGATACATTAGTCTAGACTCAAAGAAAATGTAAAATACAGACTCGAATCAACTGAGAAGCGGAGGCTGAGCTGTCGTCTGTCTTGAGCTTAATGCAGACGTCATGTGTGTCGTATTGAATTATTACAGATATTATTTAGTCAATGTTGTCAATATTTGGTTGACTGTGACTTTGTGTCAACATTCTCCCCCATATTGATAATTGACAAAATAATATATGTATATTCAACATTCATACCTGGATACAGTTGATTATAGCAACATAGCTCCCCCATAATCTATGCCGAGCTAGAAGCAGTAGCTCCCCCGTGATCAATGAACGGTGCTAAGCTAGAAGCAATAGCTCCCCCGTAAATAATGCATCGAACCTGTTGAATATCTCCAAAAAGCACAGACAAGCACAGATATACGAAAGAAACAAATATATCACAGACAAGCACAGATATACGAAAGAAACAAATATATCTAGAATATACATAGTTCTCCCCCTTTTGGCATTTAGCAATATAGATTGCAGATAAATGAATAGCATAGAAACTGCAGTATAGACAAGTAATAGTGAAGCAACCACACCAAGCAGAGAAGAAACAGTATATGAATAAGCAAAAGGAGTCACTAGCATAAAGTATAAAACTACGATAAGTAGAAAATGTCAGAACCAAATGTCACACAACTAGAGTTTAAAAGAAATATCCAAGTACATAAAAACTAAATAGCTAGAAATCAACATGCATCAACTAAGATCATCATCATCAACAGCAGCAGATAGTAGCCAATCTCCATAACGGAGCACGAGATGGTCCAGGAGTGTCTGAAGGACCAGAGAAGGAACGGCTGGGGTCCACAAAAGCAGCATCTGGATCCATGTAACGCATGACCCACGGATCATCAATGCGATGGCCCGCGCACGCTGGATCCCGCTCCATGGGAATGTGCAGATGATGAGACAGGGAGTACCGTATATCATGCAGGGAGTTGCCGAGGGCACTCATCTGCAGAGTAGTACGATAGTCCAGCTGAGTCCTGCGATCGTCCTCAAGAGCAAAACGATCCCGGAGCATAGTCTGAATAGACTCAAGAGTGGCAGGTGGTGGTAGTGCATCCTGACCGAGTGGAGGGGCGTCAGGCTCCTCATCATCAGACTGCTCAGAAGTCTCAAGAGAGGCGATGACTGCTTGAAGACGTCGTGCCTTGGACAGAAAAGTAGGAGCAGGCAAGAACGGACAGGTATCAAGTGGTATACGGAACGCACGAAAGACCATAGGAAGGTATAATGCAAAAACCAAGGCTCGTGGTTTCTTCCTACAGTTAATCATCCAGTCCATCATGCTACGTGGAAGATTAAACGAGATACCGAAGTGAAGATGATACAGAGCTGAGATCTCAAGATATGTAACTTCAACGGTGGAGCCAGCTTTTGGCAGAATAGTGTTGAAAATAATCCGATGAAGATCAGAAAAATAAGGATTCAGAAAATTAGCCATAAGCTTGCGAGGACGTGTGTACGGAGTGCACAAGTCATCCTTGAAGCTCTCAAGAGACATTCCGTCGGGAAAGCGGAACGACCGGGCTTCAACAAGCCTTTCCCAAGAGGTGGGCTCTTGTAGATCAAGATATTCAGCTAAGTCAAAGTCATCAAAGGATATATCAATACCCGCAACTCGGGAATAGATGTGAGTGTCATCATAAGTCAAGTTGCAGTAGAACATTTGGATGGCATTGCGATAGATGGCAGAAGTCGCAGTTACTAACTCATCAAGATGAAGGTCGTGAAACAATGAGTCATATTGAGAGAAAATAGAAAAATTAATTGGATGCCCCGCGAATACCGGACGGTTCCGAAAATCACTAAACCACTCGTTGGAAGCGTCTAGTGATATAAATAATCGGTCGTCATAAGTCTTAGGATTGCGGGGACGAGATGGATTGAACAACGGATGAGGTGGTTGTAGTTGTTCAAATGGTTGCTCAACGAGAGAGGGAGAGTCTGACAATGAAACACCCTCGGTGCGAATTCTCTTCCCACGGTTGAACAAACGAGGAGCCATTTGCAAGAAAATAGAGAACTTGAAATAGAGAGAAAGAAGGAGATATACCTGAAATCAACAACAAACAGTGGAAGAGAATGATGAGAAACCCCTTTTCCTTGATTTTGAGGAGTAATGTAGCACTCTTGATAGAAAACTAGGGTTAGGATTTGTAGGAAAAAGTTTGGAGAGGTGGAGAAGAAGGAAAGAATGAAGGAGAGAGATGAAAACCCAAAAATAAAGAGAGGGTTTTCTTTGGTCGGAGGGAATCTGAACCGTATGATCTAAAATGATCAAACGGCGGAGGCTGTCCCCGACGCTGGAACAATGGGACCGAACTCGGCCCGAACTCTGTTAGGGGCAGAGTTCGGCCCGAGTTCTGGGTTTATGTCCCAGAACTTAAGTCAGGCAAAAATAGAGAAAAATGGTTAAGTGTTGAAAAAGAGTTAGAAATGAAGATAAAAGCTTGATGAAATCAATCAGATAGATAGAAAGGTATACTAAAAACAGAATGAACTTAGAAAATATCAAGTAGGCAATAATAAATCAAAACGAACCATATAATAAACAAGGAAATATAATATAATTCAATAGTTTGAATTTGCCATGGGTTAGCTGCAGGGGCCGGATCCCAGCTAGCGGTAGTCCTGAGGACTAGTGCACCGTGTCGTTTAGGCTTTTACGCCTTGTTGTCAGAAGGACCCTTTCGGCTTGTACCCATACCAAATTCGTCGTAAAAGAATCATACTATACTCGATATTTACGCAGGTGAGTTTTAATTTATGACCGCTTCATCTAAAATTCCAAGTTCACGACAAAGGAAATTGAAGCGCTCTTCGGATAAAGGCTTAGTAAAGAAGTCTGCTAGCTGATGATCAGTGTCAATAAATTCTAAGTTAATCGTGCCGTTTTGCTGATGATCACGCAAAAAGTGGTGTCTAATCTCAATGTGTTTAGTGCGTGAGTGACAGACAGGGTTCTTAGTCAAATTAATGGCACTAGTGTTGTCACAGAATATCGGAATATGCATGAAAGATAACTTATAGTCTTCAAGGGTTTGCTTCATCCACAGAATCTGTGCATAACAACGCCCAGCTGCTATGTATTCAGCTTCTGTTGTGGATAGTGCGACAGAGTTCTGCTTCTTGCTAAACCAGGAGACTAAAGCCTTTCCTAATAAATGACACGTGCCGCTTGTACTTTTACGGTCGACCTTGCACCCAGCAAAATCAGCATCAGAGTAACCAATAAGGTCAAATGATGTTGACTTGGGATACCATAGGCCCACTGTAACCGTACCCTTAAGGTATCGAAAGATACGCTTAACAGCGGTCATGTGTGATACCTTAGGATTTGCTTGATATCTAGCACATAGGCAAACACTAAACATGATATCGGGACGACTAGCAGTTAAATAAAGTAAGCTGCCTATCATACCTCGATACTTACGTTGATCAACGGGTTTGTCGCTCTCATCTGGTTCAAGTTTAGTTGAAGTAGCCATTGGAGTGCTGATTGGTTTAATGTTGTCAAGATCGAACTTCTTCAGCATGTCCTTGGTACACTTCGATTGACAGATGAAAGTTCCATTAGCCATTTGTTTTACTTGCAGACCAAGAAAGTAGTTGAGCTCTCCCATCATGCTCATCTCAAATTTTGTCTGCATACACTTGGCAAATTCTTGACAGAGGGTTTCATCAGTAGAACCAAAAATGATATCATCAACATAAATTTGAATTAACAGAATAGTGTCTTTAAAAGATTTTATGAACAGTGTAGTGTCAATTTTCCCTTTTGAAAAACCTTTCTCAAGCAAAAAGCTACTTAGCCTTTCATACCAAGCTCTGGGGGCTTGTTTGAGGCCATAAAGCGCTTTTTTCAGCTTGAACACGTGGTCGGGAAATTTGTGATTTTCAAAGCCAGGAGGTTGTTTGACAAAAACTTCCTCCTTAATAAAACCATTCAAGAAAGCACTTTTCACATCCATTTGAAATAATTTAAAGTTTTGATGATTAGCAAAAGCACAAAGCATCCGAATGGATTCTAGTCTAGCAACAGGAGCATACGTCTCATCGTAGTCGATACCTTCCTCTTGGTTGTATCCTTGAGCTACTAGACGAGCTTTGTTACGTGTGACTGAACCATCTTCATTTACTTTGTTTCTAAAAACCCATTTAGTACCAATTATCGAGTGATTAACCGGTCTAGGAACGAGTTTCCATACTTGGCTCCTCTCGAATTGGTTGAGTTCTTCTTGCATAGCAGAAATCCAAAATTTATCATTAAAAGCTTCAGAAATGTTTTTAGGCTCTACTTGTGAAATGAAGGCAGTGCTAGCAACGGAGTCTCTTAGTTATGATCTAGTAGTTACTCCACGTGAAACTTCACCTATAACTAAATTTTCTGGATGAGAAGGTTTGAAAGAGAATTTCTTAGGCAAACCCTCCAGAGAATCAGTTTCGGTTGAAGTATTCATTGGAGTAGAAGTTGATGGCTCAACGTCATCATCATGAGTACCTACTGCACTGTTATCTTCATCAAAAGTCACATTTGTTGACTCTTCCACAATAAGTGAGCGTTTATTAAAAACTCTATATCCCTTACTCTTGGCGGCATAACCAAGAAAGATACCATCGTCAGCTTTGACATCAAATTTACCTAAGTTGTCTTTGGTGTTAAGGATAAAACATCTACAACCAAAAACTTTGAAATAAGAAACATTGGGGGTTCTCCCAAACCAAAGCTTATAGGGTGTTTTCTTCGTAATGGGACGAATAAGCACCCTATTCAAAATGTGGCATGCTGTACTGACAGCTTCTGCCCAAAAATATTTTGGAAGTAAAAATTTATTCAACATGACTCTGGCAATATCGCCGAGAGTTCTATTCTTTCGCTCCACAACACCATTTTGTTGTGGAGTTCTAGGACAAAAAAATTCATGATCAAAACCATTTGCATTACAAAAATTTTCAAAATCATAATTTACGAATTCGCCTCCATGATCACTTCGGATTCGAGTAATCATGTAGCCTTTTTCGTTTTGAACTTTCTTTACAAAAACTTTGAAAACAGAAATAGCATCGCTCTTATTTGCGAGAAAGAAAACCCAAGTAAATCTCGAAAAATCATCAACAATAACAAATACATAAAGTTTGCCACCAAGGCTAGCTATTCTACTAGGACCAAATAAATCCATATGAAGTAGTTGCAAGGGTCTAGTAGTACTTACAGAGTTGATGGAATGAAATGAGGATTTAGTTGCCTGGTTTAGTTCACATTCGGCACATACCGTGTCCTTTTTAAATGTGATGTCAGGCAATCCTCTCACTAACTTCTTGGTAGAAAGCCTGGATATAGCATTCATGTTGGCATGACCAAGACGCTGGTGCCAAAGTAGTCGTTCGTCTTTGTGGGCATATAGACATCTACCTGCATTGTTAGTATTTATAGAAAGATAGAAAATATAGATGTTGTCCTCTCTTTTCCCTTCAAAAGCAATGTCTCCTGTTGACCTATCATAGATGTAGCAACTGTTTTATCCAAAGTTAATATCATATCCATGATCAGCAAGATGACTAATGCTGAGCAGGTTATGCTTTAACTCGGTCACTAGGCAGACATCCTTTA
This sequence comes from Iris pallida, assembly GCA_029216955.1. NCBI lineage: Eukaryota > Viridiplantae > Streptophyta > Magnoliopsida > Asparagales > Iridaceae > Iris > Iris pallida. Next base: position 15,701,246 of record JANAVB010024000.1, on the reverse strand, counting down.
TTACAGGAGAAGGAGGATGACCAATGATACCATTACCTATTATGTGCCCTTTGAGATTGTTACCGAAGGATACGTATCCTTCTCTCTTCATCGATAGTGATGCAAAAAGATTTGCGTCTCCCGTCATATGTCGCGAGCATCCACTATCGAGAATCCACTTACTTTCAGTTGAGGAGGAAAGGTCCACCTACATCAAGAGTAGATGTGACCTTTGGTACCCGAGTTCTTGAGGGTCCTGAAAAGTTAGTCTTTGGGAACCATGCATATATCTTTTTATCTACTAGTCTTCTAACTCTGCACTATGGTGAGATGTGTCCATGTGATCCACAGTAAGTACAGATAGCATTCTTATTTATACTAGGAGCATGAGAATAATATCTATAAGCAACAGGATGTGGATGGACATGATGTGAAGAGTTAGCATGGTGATGATGATTATACATAGAATGAGTGGCATGGTGATGGTGTCTATGTGGCATAGCATGATGATATTGTCTATGATGTGTGACATGCTGATATTGTCTATATGGCATGGCATGATGATCTTGTCTATGTGGCATAGCATGATGATGTGTGACATGCTGATATTGTCTATATGGCATGGCATGATGATCTTGTCTATATGGCATGGCATGATGATGATTTCTATGTGTGGAGTGATGTTGATTGTGTCTTTGTGCAAAATGATGATTGCGTACTGAATGAGAATTATTCTTACGTGTACGTGGTTTATGAAAGTTAGTGTACATGAAAGCATGGTTACGTGCAGCATGAGAGTGACGTGGTTGACTATCATAAGTGGTGTTGTGCCCATGTGATTGGGTTTGAGGTTGAACAACCTGTTTACCCAATTTGGTTTCTAATCTCTTAGAAACAGCTTGCAGTTCATCAACCTTAATATTTAAGCCATATATCTTAGTCATGGAAGTCTTGTGTCTACTCTTTTCTTCAGCAAGCAACGTGTTGAGAGTAGTGATTTCTTGAGTTTGTTGCTCAATACGTGCTTCAGCATCATGTAAGCTTAATTTAAGCTTGGATACTTCATCAGTGTCATCAGTGGGTGTCGTGTTTCTAACATTATCAAGAAGTAAAGAAATTCTTTGTATCTCATCTTCAAGACTTTTGATTTTGTCCTTGGCATGTTTGTATTTACCGATGACCTTTTTGTGATCATCGAGTAAATCAGTGAAGGCATCGCCAAGTTCATCAAAAGAGAAGTCATCTAAAGTTTCGTTAGATACCTTGTTGGAAGTTGCCATTAGGCACACATTTGCTGTATCTTGAGGGGAGTCCTTTTCTTCCTCAGAGTCACTCGCTTCACTTTTATGCCAAATGCCTGTGTTGGCATACTTCTTTGATGAGTTCTTTTTGTATGGCTTCTCATAGCGTTTGCTCTTCTTCAAGAATGGGCAGTCTTTTCGGACATGTCCAGTCTTCTTGCAACTGTAGCAGGTTGGCTCTTCTTTATCGTCTTCTTGTGATTCCTTCTTCCTTCGATTGAAGCGAAGGAATTTCCTGAAGTTGCGAACCATGAGAGCTTGGTCTTCATCATCCGAGTTATCGTCCTCGGTCTCATCGTGATCAGCCCTTCGTCGATGAGCTTTGAGTGCGATCTCCCTGGTCTTCGGAGCAGGCTCTTCGAAGTCCTTGAGGTCAAGCTCGTGAGTCATGAGCTTACCCATCAAGGTCTCCATTGACATTGTTGTGAGATCGTTTCCTTCTATGATGGCTGTCACCTTAGGGTTCCAAATCTTTGGTAACCCTCTGAGTAGCTTGCGAATCTTCTCGTGGTTTGAGTATTGCTTGCCAAGCGAGGATAGAGGATTGATGATGTCGAGGAATCTTGTAAACATTTGAGTGATCGTCTCATTTGGCTTCATCTTGAAAGCTTCGTATTCTTGAGTGAGACGGCTTATTTTAGATTCCTTGACTTGTGTGGTTCTTTCATGCGTCACTTCTAGAAGTCTCCATACTTCATGAGCAGTGGAGCATGTAGAGACCCTGTTGAACTCATTCCTGTCTATAGCACAGAATAAAGCATTAATAGCCCTAGCATCTAGACTTGCCTGTTTCTTCTCCTCGACAGAATATTTGTCGTGTGGTTTCTCAATGAGGTCACCATCGACAACTATCCTGGCGGGCTTTTTGTAACCGTCAGTGACGACAGTCCACAGGTCAAAGTCTAGAGACTTAAGATAGAAGCTCATCCTTGTTTTCCAATATGTGTAGTTAGTTCCATCAAATAGGGGAGGCCTATGAGTGGACTGACCTTCACCATAATTGGAAATAAAGGATTGTGTGGTTGCCATGGATCAGCTCTTAGGATGTTAGTCCTTGTAAAGAGAACAGAGCTCTGATACCAATTGAAGAACAGTTTGGCAACTCTAGAGGGGGGTGAATAGAGTTTATATAGAAAATAACCAATTAAAAATAACTCTTTCACGAATAATAAATAATCAGAGCAAAGTGCGGAAAATAAATGGAGAGCAAAAGAGCATACGCAAATACAGCAATTTTAACCTGGTTTCCCTCGTGGAGGACTAGTCAAGGCCTGAGAACTCTAGCTCAGGATTAAATCTACTATTTGTGAAATAGCAGTTTACAACCCGTGCCTTTACTTCAGAAGAGCACGTCAACTTCTAACAGAGGATCGCAGTGGCGATTTGCTTGGATTTGTCCAAGCGACTTCCTCGACTCTTGCACAAGAATCCTAACTGAGAGATGCTGAGCACTCGAGACTTAGGAGGCTTGTGGCTAGTAGATGGTGTCACGCCCCAGAACTAGAATACTGGAGAGCGGGGGGAGACATAGCCAGCTACGTATATTGAAATGGAAACCACCTCGATATACGGTCACGGCTGTCTAGATATGTGAGGGTTTTCTACAAGCCAACAGTCTCTTATGGTCATGAACAAGCCTAATGTCTCAATCACAAGCAAGTAAGTAAGGTCGTAAGATGTATGATCATTAAATATACAATAATAAGGCGTCCCAAATATTACATATTCAGCTGATCATGAAGCTAGTCGTTACAAAATGTTAGGACTAGTAAGAGTTTAGTCGTACATGATCAACCCTAGGATTTGTTAATCATGTTTACAGCCCGTAGGCAGACAGTAAGTAAAAGTACATCGAGCTAACAGGTGCTCGTCGGCTAAACGCCTCAAAGAATAATTTTACAGTAGAGTGAGCGAAACAAAATAGAAAACCCACTCGTAGCCCGGGTTCCTTCTAGTCTCCACCATTGGGCTGGAAGCTTGGTAGATCCTCGGGAGCTGCTCCGAAATCTGGCCACACAAAACCAGCTGGGTCAACCCCAGAAAGAGCAAGTGCCACAAGGGGGCCACGAAATAAGAACAAAACCAGCAATCAACACAAGAAAATCTAATATTAAAATTTAAAACTTACGAAAACATGGCAGGGTGATATACGACGAGATAACCATGGAACTATTTCGATAGCCAGGTTACAACCCGTAAACCAAACAAGGACCGGGGTTGTAACCCTTCGTCTGAACAGAACTTGGTTTTCCACCATTTATCGGCAAGATAATAATGCAAGAAATCAAGACAGGAAGCAATCTTGTACTGGATCAAGACATGACTAGACTGGTTATACCTCATTCAATCAATCACGGCCAAGCAGATCCTACGGCTTACTACTTTAACTAACTAGGGTTATCACAGGCCTAATTACTAACAAGATGCAGTGAGATTGTTCTACAGCCACAAGCCCTGCAGACCATCCAGGCTACCCAGGACGAAAGATTAGGGTTGAATTCAGGTGGGTACATCGCCCGGGAGACAAATGTACCCTTAGGTGACTTAGAGGGTGCAACACTCGACGGTGCGCTGAAAATGTGCCCTACTCGATGGCAGGCTACAGATCCCAAGAGCGCCCAGGTAACGGGATTGCCTGTAGCTGTGTCATCTCTTCAAGACTACTGTGTTAATCTAGTTATTAACCTTAATCCATTTTAGTAGGTACTCCTGACCGTGGTACTCAGGAGTCCCATCCTAGACATGATGCAAGACTGGACAAGTGGATTTAACAAGCAAGCAAGAAAGAACCACCCACGGTGTCAAGACAGGTCAAGCTAAGTTATCAGGTCATGTCAAGTCAGGAGTGCGCCGCCACGGGCCACTGTCAAGTTATCAAGATAAATCATGTCAGGTTGGTCATGTCAGGAGTGCACCACTACGGTTCACTGTCGTGTTATGCTAGTTCCTTGCCATATCAAGCCATGTACCATAGTCATTCCAAACATGTTAAGTAAAATCAAGTTCATGACAAAAGGCGTAAGGATATAAAATGGACATAAAATATCTAATAAAATATCAAAATACTGGTCAGGGGGACGCGTACGCACAAAAGCACGCACGCAGGGGGAATGCATACGCAATAAAACACGCTCGCAGGAGGGCAGCGTATGTGAAAGGTCACGCACGCTCAAGGGGCAGCGTATGTGAAAAGTCACGCACGCTCAAGGGAGCAGTGTACGTGAAAAGTCACGCACGCTCAAGGGGCAACGTATGTGAAAAGTCACGCACGCTCAAGGGGCAGCGTATGTGAAAAGTCACGCACGCTCAAGGGAGCAGTGTACGTGAAAAGTCACGCACGCTCAAGGGGCAGCGTATGTGAAAATCATGCACACTCAAGGGAGCAGTGTACGTGAAAAGTCACGCACGCTCAAGGGGCAGCGTATGTGAAAATCACGCACACTCAAGGGAGCAGTGTACGTGAAAGTCACGCACACTCAAGGAAGCAGTGTACGTAAAAGTCACGCACACTCAAGGGGAGCAGTGTACGTGAAAGTCACGCACACTCAAGGGAGCAGTGTACGTGAAAGTCACGCACACTCAAGGGAGCAGTGTACGTGAAGTCACGCACACTCAAGGAGACACGCTTCCAACAGGAAGCGTACTCAAGCCTGCGTACGCAGCGCTAAAGAGCGCACGTAGCTCAGGGTGCGTAAGCTAAATAGCTCTGCACACTGCTCACTGTCTTCCCCAAACAGCAAGGACACCATGGATGAACCCAAAGCTTCAAAGCATCACAACTTGGCCATCCGAACTCCAAATTCGGATTTCCAAGGCTCCAACTGGAGTGAAACTGAATGTTCTTCCACATGAAAACATCAAAATCCATAGAAATCCAACTAAAATAGCTCAAATCATGCAAAACCCAAAAATAGGAAAACTTAGATCTAGAGCCAAGGAGACTCCAAAATATAAAACACCAAGTTCTAATGTTGATCACCATATCCTAATCTAGCAAATGGACAAATAAAAGAGGGCTCTCATGTAGTGGCAAGGTACACTTACCTAGGGTTAGGAGAGTTGTGGAGGAAGGAGAAGAAGAAGAAGAAGAAGGAAATTAATGGTGGTTATGAGGAGAGAGAGAGTGGTAGGTGGGGATATAAAGAGGGTGAGTTGTGGTGGGTTGAGGGGTAGCATAGGTTAAGGTGTTCCAACACATAAAACTGAACCAACCCCAATAAAATCGAGCCATGTCAAAAACCCAAATACGAGAAATACCGAAATCCCACAAGTTTGAGAAAAATAAAAATACATGCCAAAAATCCAGATACGAGTAAAAATACGAAATACGAGAAATACGGGAAATGAGGGTGACAACTCTACCCACCTTAAAAGAATTCCGTCCTCGGAATTTAATCAAGGAGCTAGAGATTGCCACGACAAGCTACACTAGGCACAGGCAAGCTACACTAAGCAGTCCAATCATACAATCATACAATGCAAGCAAGGAAGGAAAAATGTAAGGCATAAGAAAGACATTATACCTCATGAGTCAAACAGGTAGGGATATCGCGATCGAATGTCGTCCTCACGCTCCCACGTTGACTCACCCAGAGAGTGATGACCCCAAGCAACACGGACTAATTTAATAGTCTTGTTCTTGAGTATCTTTTCCCTCCGGTCCAATATAGACACGGGCCTCTCCTCATACGAAAGGTTGGTACCAACAACCAATTCCGAATGGTCTAGGATGTGGCTCGGGTCTGGAATATACCGTCGTAATTGGGACACATGGAATACATCATGTACCTCACTTAGCGACGGCGGAAGAGCGAGACGATAGGATACATCTCCTACTCGCTCTAGAATATCGAACGGCCCTATATACCTAGGACTAAGCTTTCCCCGCACGCCGAAGCGAATGACGTCACGGTTAGGCAAGATCCTAAGGAATACATGGTCGCCGACAACAAATTCTAAGGGACGCCGATGAGCATCGGCACAATGGCGCTGGCGGTCCTGGGCAACTCGGAGGTGATCTCTGACCTTCCTGACCACTTCAACCGTCTGGGAAATCAATTCGGGTCCGAGCATCTGCCTCTCCTCGACATCGTCCCATGCTAGCGGGGATCTGCACTTCCTGCCATAAAGAGCCTCGAAGGGAGCCATCTGGATACTGGCCTGATAACTGTTGTTGTACGAGAATTCCACCAGGTGTAGATGATTCTTCCATGAACCACCGAAGTCAAGGGTACAGGATCTCAACATATCTTCAAGAGTCTGGATTGTGCGCTCTGACTGACCATCCGTCTGTGGGTGATAAGCTGAGCTGAACTGAAGGCGAGTCCCCAAACTCTTCTGCAAGCTGCGCCAAAAGTGTGATGTGAATCTTGAATCCCTGTCCGAGGTGATGCTGACTGGCACACCGTGGAGCCTGATGATCTGCCTGAGATACATCTCTGCTAGCTGCGCCGTCGATTGTCCAACTCTGAATGGGAGAAAGTGTGCCACCTTGGTAAGCCCGTCCACAATTACCCAAATAGCATCTCTGCCGACCGGAGATCTGGGCAATCCGGTCACGAAATCCATGGTTATATGTTCCCATTTCCATTCTGGGATCGGTAAGGGTTGAAGAAGTCCTGCGGGCCTCTGATGTTCAGCTTTAACCTGTTGGCAAACCAAACACCGAGAGACAAACCGGGCTATCTCCTTCTTCATGCCATTCCACCAGAAATGCTGACGAATATCATGGTATATCTTCGTACCACCCGGATGAATAGAATATTGCGAACTGTGGGCTTCTGCCATGACTTCCTGTCTAATATCTCCACTGGGTACACAAAGACGCTTACCATGTCGAAGTGTACCGTCTTCATAGATACATAACTCTGGCCTTCTGCCTGTTTCACACTCTGCTCTGAGTCGCCGGATCTTGGAATCTGTTGACTGCGCCATCCGGATCCTCTCAACTATGCTGGACTGAACCTGTAGACTAGCCATCAATGCCACACTGGTTGGAAGAACCACTTCAATTCCCATCTTCTGAAGATCTGCCAATAATTCTGGTTGTGCCGTCAAGAAATAAACTCCGGCTCTCCTGCTCAACGCATCTGCTACAACGTTGGCCTTCCCGGGATGATACTGCAAACCCACATCATAGTCCACTAGTAGCTCGAGCCATCTTCTCTGTCGCATATTAAGGTCCTTCTGGGTGAAAACATACTTCAGGCTCTTATGATCAGTAAAGATCTCCACTTTATCTCCGTACAAGTAGTATCTCCACAACTTCAAAGCAAACACTACCACCGCCAATTCCAAGTCGTGGGTCGGGTAATTCTTCTCATGATCACGAAGTTGACGTGACGCATAAGATATTACCTTCCCATGCTGCATCAAGACACACCCCAATCCTCTGCCTGAAGCGTCGCAATAAACTGTGAATCCTCCGGTCCCATCTGGAAGGGTGAGAATGGGAGCCGTTATCAAACCTCGCTTCAACTTCTCAAATGATTCCTGACACTCTGCTGTCCAAACAAACGGCACATCCTTGCGGGTCAACTGGATCATCGACGCTGAAATCCTTACGAAATCTGAAACGAACCGCCGGTAGTAGCCGGCCAATCCAAGGAAGCTGCGAACCTCTGCCACTGAGCTGGGTACCGGCCATGACTCGATAGCCACAATCTTCTGGGGATCCACTTCCACTCCTCCTCGGGTAATGATATGACCCAAGTACGAAATGCGATCGAGCCAGAACTCGCATTTACTGAACTTGGCGTACAACTGATGCTTCCTAAGCGTCTGTAGGACAACTCTGAGATGCTGCTCATGCTCTGCTTCACTCTTGCTGTAGACCAGGATGTCATCTAGGAACACGATCACAAATTGGTCCAAGTAAGGCATAAAAATGCGATTCATGAGGTCCATGAATACGGCCGGCGCATTGGTCGCCCCAAAGGGCATAACAAGGAACTCCCAATGTCCATACCTCGATCTGAATGCTGTCTTCGGGATGTCCTGTTCTCTGACTCTGATCTGGTGGTATCCTGACCGCAAGTCGATCTTCGAGAACACTGAAGCCCCTCTGAGCTGATCAAACAAGTCATCTATCCTCGAAAGAGGGTATCTGTTCTTGATTGTCACCGAATTCAAGGTACGATAATCAACACATAGCCTGGACTTACCATCCTTCTTTTTCACAAGAAGCATCGGGGCTCCCCAAGGCGATCCACTTGCACGGATGAATCCCTTGGTCCTCAGTTCTTCAATCATCTTGTATAAAATCTCCAACTCTGAAGGCGCCATCCTGTAGACTCGTTCTGATACTGGTGCTGCCCCGGGAATCAAGTCTATAGTGAACTCAATCTCCCGCTCTGGCGGCATCCCTGGAAGCTCCTCTGGAAAGACATCTGAAAACTCTTCAACTATCCGGGGTAACTGCACTGCTGCTACTGCCATCCGCAATGCTGGGGAAGACGGCTCCACTGTGCCTCTAGAAAACGAAAACTCTGGCTCGCGGGGGATACTAAAGACAACTCTGCCAATATGGCAGTCTATCCTAGCATACTGGTTCCTCAACCAATCCATGCCTAGGACTACATCATAGTCTGCCATAGGAAAATCTATGAATCTAGCGGGGAACTCCCTACCGCTAACTACGATCTGACACGAGAAAAACACTCGATCTACTCCCACAAGGCCATTACCAGTAAGAATATTGAGCCTCACTGATAATGACTCAGGCTCCAATCCTATCCGTGTCGCGAATCGTGCAGACATGAAGGAATGCGATGCACCAGAATCAAATAATACCGAAGCTGGAAAGGAGTTGACGAGAATAGTACCTGCCACAACCTCACCTGGTGTAACTTCTTCTTCCATAGCCATTATCATGGCCTGACCTTGTCCTCTGGCTGCTGGTCCCCTCTGCTGGAAACCTCTCTGCCTATTCTGGGTCTCAGCTTGGGCTTGTACATACTGCTGGGGGTGTTGTTGCTGGAATGCCTGAGACTGAGGCGGCAAGGGCCTCGAAGACTGATACTGCTGCTGCTGAACTGGTACTGGGGCCGGTCCTCTCACCGAAGAGCTAGAAGGGTTGGATGCAGATGAACCACCCCTATTCGGGAAAGCTCTAACCCTATGATCTGCTGCTCCACAAGCCAGGCACAATCTCTGTGCCCTGCGGCAGTCTGCCACCACATGCCCTGGCTTCCCGCAATGAGAACATCCCATCGCAGAAGTCTGCTTCTGCTTCTGCTGCTGCGGGTACATCGGGGTCGAATGCTGAACCGACGTCACTGAGGCCGCCCGCCTCGGAGTTCCAATGGTCAATCCCCTAGCTGCCGGGGCTGGAGCTGATGATTGGTGCATCTGACTGTGGGACCGCTTCCTTCCTCCGGTCCTATCCACGATCCTCTGGGAGGTATACCCATGCTGTAGTGCCCCATCCCGCTCAGTCAATCGGAGGAATCGAAATGCCAACGGCGTTCGGACTTGGCCTTGCAACTGCCGTTTGAAGACATCGCTCAGGTGGGGTAGTTTCGGTGAACTTGCCTCATCTTTGCCTTCACATAATAAATCGTGTTTTCAACTTGCACAAGTAGGCTTAATAATAAAAGAGATGAATCCACATAGCTAAGGGAATAATCCCGATGGGTCAAAATGAGTTAGAACATGGAAAATGTCCCACGGTCGGCTTAGAGTTGGTGCACGGCGTGCTTTGAAAATGACCCTCGATCCTTCGTCCTGTGGCTTGGGAGAAGGGAAGCTGGTCTTCGACACAAAGTTATGAAATAGCCTAAGTCATAGGCGTCGCCTGCGTGAATGCTTGTTAAAGCATGCACGGTCCCGTCGAATTATCCCGACACTTGAGTTGGCCTAAGTTATAGGCGTTGCCCACGTAAATGCTCGACAAAGCATGCACGTTTCCATAACGCAAGGCTTGGCATAGCCTTTGCTCGTCCCTTGAGTCAAGTTATAGGCTCGATTAAGTTCGGCAAAGTTGCGCCGATCGACCTAAGTCATTTCTAGCGCTGTCCCGCTCTTTCTGCGGTTGTCAAGTTAAATAGTCCCGCGATCCCAAGGCCCGTCATATGAAGTATGACTTGTGCGATAGCGTCGGGTAGATCAGAAGTCGAGTTGAGGCACGATTGCACGATCCTAGAGTTTTTAAAGGCACGGGCCACGATTGATTAGTTGAGTTTTGGAAAGTGTCTAAATAAGTTGTTGTCTTGAGTTAAAAGAAAGGAAGTAAGAAAGAAATGCTCACGACTGGGTCGTTGAGGCAAGAAAGAACAATGCTCGCGACTACGGGTCGTCGAGGCAAGATCTCAGATGTGAGAAATGGCACTAAAAGAGAGGAATGGCACTAAAAGAGATGGTAACACCAGAAGTGAATGACTATGTGAGACGTCAGTTTGAGTCGGTCTTGCATGGTCATGGACAACTTGTCGACAAGGTAGAGTTTCCCCGAATCGGCAACCTGTGGCGCCACGGGACCGATTGCGGCCTAAGGAAACATAAAGGCTCTGGGAGCCAAATAAGCTGAGCCTGGGGCAAAGTATTCGGTGGACGCGGAATAGGGCTAGCTACCCAAAGAAGGTCCATCCTATACTCAGCAAAAAGGAGTCCACTATGGCTCGGGGAGTCAGTGACCAAATCATATAGATGAGTCGGCATAGCGGCAGATCCGCGGGTATGCCCTTGGATTGAGTTGAGTTGTCGAAGGTGTATACAAGTTAGAGTACACATGTTTGGGCTTAAAGAATGGCTACAACATAGGCGACGTGCTTCGGCACGAGATGTGGCATTGAGTCTTGAGTTGTCGGCATATAGTTGCATAAGTGGGTTGAGTTGTTTGAGTTTAAGTCAAGGAAACCGCCGCAAGGCAAAGTCGGTTGGTGATCAAATGGCACGAGCCGCGAGGCGGCGATATGGTTGAGTCGCACTGAGTTGCGAGGCACGACACAAAGGAGTTATAGCACGGTCGTAAGGAAATTGGGCACTACCGCGTAGTTGCGTCTCTGATTCTGGCCGAAAGGCAAGCACGACCTGATAGGTTAACGTTGTGGCACGAGGAGTGGTCTAGAGGCAAAGTATGAGTAACGTTGACATTGCAAGCACGGGATGGTTTTGACACACAAGTTGCGCCAAGGCGTCGGTCCTAAAACTGAACCTAAGGCAAGAGTAGAAAGACAATCGAAAAGGGATTTAAGCTGCACAAAGTGAATGAACGTGTAGGTTTTGTATGGGTGGGCGAGAAGCTCACTCCACCAGTACAGTGGTACTGACACCCACACAGTGTTTCATGTGCAGGCACAGGTAGAAGCTCGTGGCGCAGAGTTCGCTTGGATGCGTCGAGGCACGGAGTTCCTTGGCGATTCGAAGCGTGCGGCCGCAAGAAGTGAAGACTTATACGGGACATAATGTATGGACATCGCCTTCCGAAGCTTCCGCTGGATCGACAAATATTGAGAGAGAGAGCAGAGTGAACTCGTAATGAGAGAAAAGTGAGCTTGAGTGAGCTTGAGAGACTTGTAACATTGGCCTTGCGCCCCATTGTAATCTTTGTTTCAATATCAATAAAGATCATCTTTGAATGACTTGTGTTTTGTTCTAAATTCCGCTGCTAATATTCAATGTCTCTGCTCGGGACTTCTGTGCGACGACCCAAATCGGCCGTTATGGAACCCGCCTTGCACGAGCGCAATCTAGGCTCATGCGGCATCACGCCTTAGCGAGGACGATCGCTCCTACGGGAGCGGGGCGTGACATAGTGGTATCAGAGCACGGCTTTACGTTCTTGGACCGTCGATTGAATTCTTTAACTTTGATGTTTCCACAAAACTCTGTTGCTTCCGCAAGTTGTTATCATTGGTGCGCTCTCTCTCAAATGTTCCTCGGCATGTCCATACAATAAGTCTAAATATTTTCGAAAGCTCGTACAAGCGTTCAATATAACGCATCGGTAGGCTGTTGCCAAATACGTCGATAGGGCCTTTGTGCCGAATGTTGCAGAAGTTGACTCGATAGAAAGTGGGTGCCAATGTTAGCAAGTCACGCGCATGCCTAATTAGTCCAATATCGACCCTAGCAATCGAGCATGCAAACTCGAAATATGTCCGCACAAGATGGCTATGCACACGGCCTTTTGGCTAAGTTGTGTTTCGCGTCGCGCACCTTGACCCTTGGTGCAAACGAGTTACGAGCGATATCAAGTACCGCTCGGTCGGGAACGGAGATATACTTAGAGTGTCTATCGATAGGAACGCTATCGGACTAACGCTTAGGCGTACACGGAAGATTGATTTGGATTTTAAGGAAATAGTGCGAACGACTTAGTGCGTCGATACGACGCGAGCGACTACGTTAGCGATTCGTCAAACGAATCTGAAGGATATCTTAGCGCATGACGCGAACGTGATTGAGGACTAGATCTTATGGCTTGAATCTGAGTGGTGTATATGATAGGTTCGGAGAAGAATAAGAATGAGTGTCGACGATTAGTCGAGTGGCTCGAGTCCGAGTGGTGTATGGTTTGTCTTGGAAATTGTTCGAGTGAATATTGAGGATTACGAGTATGTCGGCAAGGCGATGCGATCGCACAAAGCGTTAGAATGCGTCACGCTTAGTTGGTCGTGACTTCGAATGTCCCGAACGAGCATTTCGTTCGGACAACTTGTGAATGAGCAATGCGAGTTAGAAAACGATTCGGAACGATGAATGAAAATGAATGGTCTTGATCGAGGAAACTTAGAGGATCGTACGTGCGATATCGGATTGATACAACTGAAATGCGACTTGAGTTTTGAATAATGATCTTGAAACGAGCTTGAGGAAAAGCGACTGAACTTGATCTTGAGTATTGAGAAAATTGAGGAATATCCAACTCGGACAACAGCATCAACGCACGACTCGAAATTTGGTTGCAAAGGAAGATCGTCAGGTTACGCATATCGTCGATGGTATTGAGGCGTATCAAAGATCGATATGCGATAACTCGGGGGCACTCTGACTCGGCGAAAGACGATCGTGCAAGTGTTATTGTTCGATTGGATGCTATGTTTTGGATTTTGATTGAGATGAATGTTGGATGAAAGTGATCGTGTCTTGATGGTTATGCAGATGGCCACAGCGTCGACGATCTTGTCTTGCGCGAGCGCAACTCTAGCCTCGCACATGCGTTGCGTCGGATTTGGGGCGATCGTTCCGCGTGAGCGCTGACATGGTGATTCATGTCGCGGGAATGATCGAACTCGAAAAATCAGGACGCGGCAACTTTGATTGTCTCGACTTGTCGGTTCGATGCAAATGAAGATTCGAGGATGTTTTGACTTGTGATCGATGAATGAAATGAACTTGAGGATTGAGTAGGTCCAATCCGCGCATCGAGAATGAATTAGTCTAGACACAAAACAAGAGTTACGTCCCGATGAGAATGACTATCTCGCGGGAGCGTGCATGGTGATTCATGCCCACCGCGGTTAATCTGACTCGCGTGAGATCGGGGCGCAACATGTTGTTAAGCTAGACGACCTTGTGATCGATTTCGTGAATTGGAATAGATGACTTCGGAAATGTGGATTATGGTTTAGCGGTGAATTACGTAGTAGTGTGCTTGACTTGGAAGGGTTTGATAGGCAGATTATGTCGAACGTGTTCGAAGAGATAGACCATGCAAGATGGCTTGTTGAACGGGCGATATTGATACGTCGGAGAATTTGGTTGAACGTGAGTTGTAGGACGGCTTTGCTAAATGACTCAGGCCCCGTGCGGCGAATGTTGGAATGTGTGTAGGAAATCTATGCTCGATGATTAGAAAATCGGAGTGATGCGAGCTTGGGTAGAAAATCCCGTACTATCAACTTGGTTTGACCTTAGGATGGGGTCAGTGTTGATATTATTGTTTGGGAACTATGATTCCAATACTGAAGAAAAGACATAGCCTAGCGGTTAGGCAGACGTCCGAGTGTGAAGTGGTAGGATTTGTGGAGGTACCACTCGCAAGCTCGGTTGACATGCATGTATATCAAGGACGCTTGAATACGTGCACGATCCGACTCGAGTGGTGATGTCGGATTCGCTATCACAAGGCTTGGCTGAAATGCATGTATTTTGGGGACGCCTGGAATATGTGCACGATCCAACCAAGTGATACGTTGAATCAAGTGAGACTTGAGGAATGGAAAAGTGTTGAGGATTTTGAAATAGAGATTCGAAGAAAAGATTGAGGGTAGCGCGAGCGTGACTCGGATTGAGGAAACGTATAGGCGTAGCGTATGCGAGAGTTCTTGAATGTTGAGTAAAGTGATAAGTCAATAAGTAAGTACTCAGTAAGTCTCGAGGACGAGACTTGTTCTGAGTGGTGTATGTTGTAGTGCCCCGTCCCGCTCAGTCAATCGGAGGAATCGAAATGCCAACGGCGTTCGGACTTGGCCTTGCAACTGCCGTTTGAAGACATCGCTCAGGTGGGATAGTTTCGGTGAACTTGCCTCATCTTTGCCTTCACATAATAAATCGTGTTTTCAACTTGCACAAGTAGGCTTAATAATAAAAGAGATGAATCCACATAGCTAAGGGAATAATCCCGATGGGTCAAAATGAGTTAGAACATGGAAAATGTCCCACGGTCGGCTTAGAGTTGGTGCACGGCGTGCTTTGAAAATGACCCTCGATCCTTCGTCCTGTGGCTTGGGAGAAGGGAAGCTGGTCTTCGACACAAAGTTATGAAATAGCCTAAGTCATAGGCGTCGCCTGCGTGAATGCTTGTTAAAGCATGCACGGTCCCGTCGAATTATCCCGACACTTGAGTTGGCCTAAGTTATAGGCGTTGCCCACGTAAATGCTCGACAAAGCATGCACGTTTCCATAACGCAAGGCTTGGCATAGCCTTTGCTCGTCCCTTGAGTCAAGTTATAGGCTCGATTAAGTTCGGCAAAGTTGCGCCGATCGACCTAAGTCATTTCTAGCGCTGTCCCGCTCTTTCTGCGGTTGTCAAGTTAAATAGTCCCGCGATCCCAAGGCCCGTCATATGAAGTATGACTTGTGCGATAGCGTCGGGTAGATCAGAAGTCGAGTTGAGGCACGATTGCACGATCCTAGAGTTTTTAAAGGCACGGGCCACGATTGATTAGTTGAGTTTTGGAAAGTGTCTAAATAAGTTGTTGTCTTGAGTTAAAAGAAAGGAAGTAAGAAAGAAATGCTCACGACTGGGTCGTTGAGGCAAGAAAGAACAATGCTCGCGACTACGGGTCGTCGAGGCAAGATCTCAGATGTGAGAAATGGCACTAAAAGAGAGGAATGGCACTAAAAGAGATGGTAACACCAGAAGTGAATGACTATGTGAGACGTCAGTTTGAGTCGGTCTTGCATGGTCATGGACAACTTGTCGACAAGGTAGAGTTTCCCCGAATCGGCAACCTGTGGCGCCACGGGACCGATTGCGGCCTAAGGAAACATAAAGGCTCTGGGAGCCAAATAAGCTGAGCCTGGGGCAAAGTATTCGGTGGACGCGGAATAGGGCTAGCTACCCAAAGAAGGTCCATCCTATACTCAGCAAAAAGGAGTCCACTATGGCTCGGGGAGTCAGTGACCAAATCATATAGATGAGTCGGCATAGCGGCAGATCCGCGGGTATGCCCTTGGATTGAGTTGAGTTGTCGAAGGTGTATACAAGTTAGAGTACACATGTTTGGGCTTAAAGAATGGCTACAACATAGGCGACGTGCTTCGGCACGAGATGTGGCATTGAGTCTTGAGTTGTCGGCATATAGTTGCATAAGTGGGTTGAGTTGTTTGAGTTTAAGTCAAGGAAACCGCCGCAAGGCAAAGTCGGTTGGTGATCAAATGGCACGAGCCGCGAGGCGGCGATATGGTTGAGTTGCACTGAGTTGCGAGGCACGACACAAAGGAGTTATAGCACGGTCGTAAGGAAATTGGGCACTACCGCGTAGTTGCGTCTCTGATTCTGGCCGAAAGGCAAGCACGACCTGATAGGTTAACGTTGTGGCACGAGGAGTGGTCTAGAGGCAAAGTATGAGTAACGTTGACATTGCAAGCACGGGATGGTTTTGACACACAAGTTGCGCCAAGGCGCCGGTCCTAAAACTGAACCTAAGGCAAGAGTAGAAAGACAATCGAAAAGGGATTTAAGCTGCACAAAGTGAATGAACGTGTAGGTTTTGTATGGGTGGGCGAGAAGCTCACTCCACCAGTACAGTGGTACTGACACCCACACAGTGTTTCATGTGCAGGCACATGTAGAAGCTCGTGGCGCAGAGTTCGCTTGGATGCGTCGAGGCACGGAGTTCCTTGGCGATTCGAAGCGTGCGGCCGCAAGAAGTGAAGACTTATACGGGACATAATGTATGGACATCGCCTTCCGAAGCTTCCGCTGGATCGACAAATATTGAGAGAGAGAGCAGAGTGAACTCGTAATGAGAGAAAAGTGAGCTTGAGTGAGCTTGAGAGACTTGTAACATTGGCCTTGCGCCCCATTGTAATCTTTGTTTCAATATCAATAAAGATCATCTTTGAATGACTTGTGTTTTGTTCTAAATTCCGCTGCTAATATTCAATGTCTCTGCTCGGGACTTCTGTGCGACGACCCAAATCGGCCGTTATGGAACCCGCCTTGCACGAGCGCAATCTAGGCTCGTGCGGCATCACGCCTTAGCGAGGACGATCGCTCCTACGGGAGCGGGGCGTGACACATGCCTCCTAGCTGCTCTCAAGACTGCGTCGAATGTCTGATGCTCGAACTGCTCGACCGCCAACAAGATCTCCAAATGCAGTCCCTGCTGGAACCGCTGGGCCCTTTCAAACTCGGTCGCCACCAAGGTGGGGTCAAACCTACTGAGTCTAGAAAACTCCGATGCATAACTGTCGACTGATCTGCCTCCTTGCTTCAAGTTGGTAAATCTGGTCTGCAGGTCGTACCGAGCCACAGCATCAAAGTACTTCGTCTAGAATCTCTCCCTAAATACTGCCCAAGCAATGGGTGCCACTAATCCCATGGCCTGCGTCGCCCACCAATTGCGAGCTAAATCCAACAACTGCAGGCATACCACCGCCACCTTCTCATTCTCAGGTGTCCTAGCTGCTTCCAGAATCACCTCGGTATCCTGAAGCCATGCATCCGCGGCCACCGCATCCTCGCTGCCGTCGAAGAAAGGAGGGTTCAATCGCTTGAAGCTGTTGGCCGCCTGGTTCCCTGGATGTCCGCCTCGGGTCAAAGCATCTTGAACTGTCTGGTGCAGGGCGTCGCTTCGACGATCCTGGGAAGCTATCAAGGTTCTGATGAGGCCTACTAAGGTACCATCATCTGGCTCTGCGGGCTGGACGGGCCGAACTGGTGACTCTCCTCCAGTAGGCACAACTCTGGAGGCTGCCCCGGAATGCTGGACTTGATCTCCAGGTTGCTGCTGGTCCACGGGAGGTGCTCCTCCTTGCTGATCGGCAGGGTCAGGTACAGTGCCGCTGAAGAAGACGACACAGGAAACAATAAAGAAAGGACCAGGACAGATCAATGATAAAAGCACAGGATCAGGACAAGAATCCAGGGATTCAGAAGATACGAACAGAGATCAAGGACGAGTACTGATTGAGACATCTATCTGGTAAACCCCCACACATCTTGATTTACAAGACCTGTATGGGCCACCACTTAAACCATGTCACGCCCCAGAACCAGAATACTGGAGAGCGGGGGCAGACATAGCCAGCTACGTATATTGAAATGGAAACCACCTCGATATACGGTCACGGCTGTCTAGATATGTGAGGGTTTTCTACAAGCCAACAGTCTCTTATGGTCATGAACAAGCCTAATGTCTCAATCACAAGCAAGTAAGTAAGGTCGCAAGATGTATAATCATTAAATATACAATAATAAGGCGTCCCAAATATTACATATTCAGCTGATCATGAAGCTAGTCGTTACAAAATGTTAGGACTAGCAAGAGTTTTGTCGTACATGATCAACCCTAGGATTTGTTAATAATGTTTACAGCCCGTAGGAAGACAGTAAGTAAAAGTGCATCGAGCTAACAGGTGCTCGTCGGCTAAACGCCTCAAAGAATAATTTTACAGTAGAGTGAGCGAAACAAAATAGAAAACCCACTCGTAGCCCGGGTTCCTTCTAGTCTCCACCATTGGGCTGGAAGCTTGGTAGATCCTCGGGAGCTGCTCCGAAATCTGGCCACACAAAACCAGCTGGGTCAACCCCAGAAAGAGCAAGTGCCACAAGGGGGCCACGAAATAAGAACAAAACCAGCAATCAGCACAAGAAAATCTAATATTAAAATTTAAAACTTACGAAAACATGGCAGGGTGATATACGACGAGATAACCATGGAACTATTTCGATAGCCAGGTTACAACCCGTAAAGCAAACAAGGACCGGGGTTGTAACCCTTCGTCTGAACAGAACTTGGTTTTCCACCATTTATCGGCAAGATAATAATGCAAGAAATCAAGACAGGAAGCAATCTTGTACTGGATCAAGACATGACTAGACTGGTTATACCTCATTCAATCAATCACGGCCAAGCAGATCCTACGGCTTACTACTTTAACTAACTAGGATTATCACAGGCCTAATTACTAAAAAGATGCAGTGAGATTGTTCCACAGCCACAAGCCCTGCAGACCATCCAGGCTACCCAGGACGAAAGATTAGGATTGAATTCAGGTGGGTACATCGCCCGGAAGACAAATGTACCCTTAGGTGACTTAGAGGGTACAACACTCGACGGTGCGCTGGAAATGTGCCCTACTCGACGGCAGGCTACAGATCCCAAGAGTGCCCAGGTAACGGGATTGCCTGTAGCTGTGTCATCTCTTCATGACTACTGTGTTAATCTAGTTATTAACCTTAATCCATTTTAGTAGGTACTCCTGACCGTGGTACTCAGGAGTCCCATCCTAGACATGATGCAAGACTGGACAAGTGGATTTAACAAGCAAGCAAGAAAGAACCACCCATGGTGTCAAGACAGGTCAAGCTAAGTTATCAGGTCATGTCAAGTCAGGAGTGCGCCGCTACGGGCCACTATCAAGTTATCAAGATAAATCATGTCAGGTTGGTCATGTCAAGAGTGCACCACTACGATTCACTGTCGTGTTATGCTAGTTCCCTGCCATATCAAGCCATTTACCATAGTCATTCCAAACATGTTAAGTAAAATCAAGTTCATGACAAAAGGCGTAAGGATATAAAATTGGCATAAAATATCTAATAAAATATCTAATAAAATATCAAAATACGGGTCAGGGGGATGCGTACGCACAAAAGCACGCACACAGGGGGAATGCATACGCAATAAAACACGCTCGCAGGAGGGCAGCGTATGTGAAAAGTCACGCACGCTCAAGGGGCAGCGTATGTGAAAAGTCACGCATGCTCAAGGGAGCAGTGTACGTGAAAAGTCACGCACGCTCAAGGGACAGCGTATGTGAAAAGTTACGCACGCTCAAGGGGCAGCGTATGTGAAAAGTCACGCACGCTCAAGGGAGCAGTGTACGTGAAAAGTCACGCACGCTCAAGGGGCAGCGTATGTGAAAATCATGCACACTCAAGGGAGCAGTGTACGTGAAAAGTCACGCACGCTCAAGGGGCAGCGTATGTGAAAATCACGCACACTCAAGGGAACAGTGTACGTGAAAGTCACGCACACTCAAGGAAGCAGTGTACGTAAAAGTCACGCACACTCAAGGGGAGCAGTGTACGTGAAAGTCACGCACACTCAAGGGAGCAGTGTACGTGAAAGTCATGCACACTCAAGGGAGCAGTGTACGTGAAGTCACGCACACTCAAGGAGACACGCTTCCAACATGAAGCGTACTCAAGCCTGCGTACGCAGCGCTAAAGAGCGCGCGTAGCTCAGGGTGCGTAAGCTAAATAGCTCTGCACACTGCTCACTGTCTTCCCCAAACAGCAAGGACACCATGGATGAAACCAAAGCTTCAAAGCATCACAACTTGGCCATCCGAACTCCAAATCCGGATTTCCAAGGCTCCAACTGGAGTGAAACTGAATGTTCTTCCACATGAAAACATCAAAACCCATAGAAATCCAACTAAAATAGCTCAAATCATGCAAAACCCGAAAATAGGAAAACTTAGATCTAGAGCCAAGGAGACTCCAAAACACAAAACACCAAGTTCTAATGTTGATCACCATGTCCTAATCTAGCAAATGGACAAATAAAAGAGGGCTCTCATGTAGTGGCAAGGTGCACTTGCCTAGGGTTAGGAGAGTTGTGGAGAAAGGAGAAGAAGAAGAAGAAGAAGGAAATTAATGGTGGTTATGAGGAGAGAGAGAGTGGTAGGTGGGGATATAAAGAGGGTGAGTTGTGGTGGGTTGAGGGGTAGCATAGGTTAAGGTGTTCCAACACATAAAACCGAACCAACCCCAATAAAACCGAGCCATGTCAAAAACCCAAATACGAGAAATACCGAAATCCCACAAGTTTGAGAAAAATAAAAATACATGCCAAAAATCCAGATACGAGTAAAAATACGAAATACGAGAAATACGGGAAATGAGGGTGACAGATGGGAAGGGTATGGCTTATTTGAGCTTATAAGAGAGAAGAGAAGAGAAGATTGGATGGTTTGAAATGAGAGAATTCATGCCCTATTTATAGTGTTTTTATAGGCAGAATTCGGCCAGAATTCGGGTAGGAAAATTCAAATATTTGGCCGTTGGACAACTAGCAACCAGCTAACCCTAAAATTAGGGTTCCTGATTTCTAGGGGACAGAGTTCGGCCCGAACTCTGTGTGGAGGCAGAGTTTGGCCCGAACTCTGTCTCCAGAGTACAGAGTGGTTCAAAGGGGACCATTGGGCAATTTCTGGTTTGGTGGAGCTTGGGATTATTGGGTAGGCTATAGTCTAAGTTTCAAGAGCTCAGCATGACTCAGATACATTAGTCTAGACTCAAAGAAAATGTAAAATACAGACTCGAATCAACTGAGAAGCGATGGCTGAGCTATCGTCTGTCTTGAGCTTAATGCAGACGTCGTGTGTGTCGTATTGAATTATTACAGATATTATTTAGTCAATATTGTCAATATTTGGTTGACTGTGACTTTGTGTCAACAGACCTGGCTGTTCCAATCCGAAGGCAAAATACAATTACTTTGTTGGATCGAGACTTGTTCTATGTCAAAAATAATTTGTATATTCAACAAAGTTATACTACAGAGTCAAGTTCCCAGCAGAAGGATTGGAGAGCTCTATTTATTGATTATGCAGTCCATAGGATTTTGCCTGAAGATCCAAAAGAAGCTGCATCAATCAAAAGACGATCATTTCGATTTTATTATGATTCGTCTTTACATATGCTATACCGCCGTTCTTATGATGGACTCTTGCTGCGTTGTCTCTCAGAAAGTGAAGCTAAACAAACACTGCGAGAAGCTCATGATGGTATTTGTGGTGCTCATCAACCAGGTCCTAAATTACAATATCGCATTCGAAGAATGGGGTATTATTGGCCTTCTATGATAGCAGACGCTGTAGACTATGCCAGAAGATGTAAAGCATGTCAGATTCATGCTAATTTTATTTATCAATCGTCTGAATTTCTACATCCTACAGCAGCCTCTTGGCCCTTTGAAGCTTGGGGTATGGATGTCATTGGTCCTATTAATCCGCCTTCTTTCAAGGGACATCGGTTTATATTAGCTATAACCGATTACTTTTCTAAGTGGGCAGAAGCAGTTTCCCTTACTGAAGTAAAAACATCTAACGTGATCAGCTTCATCAAGCACCATGTCATTTATCGCTTCGGGATCTCTCGACGAATAATTCATGACAACGGTCCACAATTTGCCAGTCAGGCATTTTATCGATTCTGTGATAAGAATCGAATTTAGAATTTGGTTTCTACAGCTTATAATCCAGCTGCTAATGGTTTAGCTGAAGCTTTCAATAAGACGATCATTAAACTTCTCAAAAAGTTTGTCTCTTCTAATAAACGTGATTGGAATGAGAAGCTTGGAGAATGTTTATGGGCTTATCGAACAACAGTCCAAACTCCTACTGGATTTATACCATTTTCATTGGTTTATGGATGTGAGGCTGTTCTTCCCTTGGAAATCCAGATCCTATCTCTACGAATAGCCATTGCTAATGAGTTAACTACAGAGAATAATGATCGCTTACGACTCCAAGAACTTGAAGGATTGGATGAGAAGCGTCTTCAAGCACAATAGCATATCGAGCTATATCAAGCCCGTATATCTCGAGCTTTCAATCGTAAAGTGAAAGAGAGGGTATTCAAGGTTGGCGAACTTGTATTAGCTGTTCGAAGACCGATGGTGATGACTCATAAAAGCAAAGGGAAATTCCAAGCAAAATAGGAAGGCCCTTATGTAATTGAGTCCGTATTTTCCAATGGCGCCTATCGGTTATCAAAGCCCAATGGAGATCTACTCATGATGCCAATCAATGGCAAATTTCTTAAGAAGTACTATGTATAAAAAAAAGAGAGACAGAACGAAAATAAAGCTCCTTTTATTATTTTTGTTCAAAGACAAAAGATTAAGGACGAGGGCCACTCCCTCCCTTATGGAATACATAGTCAGTTAATGTCTCGAAGGCATCGTTGCCTGAGTTTATAAAAAATTTGCAGACAGCCATCCTCAATGCTTCTTCTTCAAGAGTTTTCCCTGGCTCTACTAAGAAAGCAAGGATGCCTTGGGGTGACTTGGGCGTAGAAGAGCTATTGCCTACTTGAGACGGGCCTGTCACTGTTGGCTCAATGGGACACATCTCAGTGATGTCCTTAATTTTCCTGGAGGCTTCATTCTTTTGCTGTACATCCTCAGAAGATATTTTCAATGGAGGAGTAGAAATAAGAATGAGATGATTACAGAGAGTTCTTGCGTATTTATAGAAAAGGACTATTGATGAACCGGTCTTTGAAGATTGAGAACAACCTTTCATTCCCGAAAAGACCTGTCCGTTTGTTCTATCGGGTTCATTCATTTCATTATGGAATAGAATCGATGTTTTCTTTTCCCGAAAAATACGTTGGTTCGTCCATCGTTTTGACGTATATGCTCACAACATCTGTCTTCTTATTCCCCAGCTACCAAGGTTTGGTTAAGCTGATTTCTTATCTCCTGGGAGAGGGATTTTAAATCTTCTATTTTATCAATGGGATTCGTTATTTATCATGTTTTCATAACCTCTGGATAAATACTAAATCCACCTACTTTTTCTATCTATCATTTCCATTTTGACCTCTGCATAGATATTTATCTAATTTTCTTTTGAGTTCATATATACTATCATGTCCATATTACCTCTGATAGTTTATATACTCTAAAACAGAAAACAAGATTTTATTTATCTATCATGTCCATATTACATCCAGATAGATACAAATAATTGAGCATAGAAGAATTATCATTTCCATCCTCATATCATAAAAGTCTATTACATTTTTTAGACTTTCTTACAAATCATAATGGAAATCTATTACATCTTAGATTTTTATTTCTATACACACAACGATAACCTAATGGAGATCTATTTCTTCTTTGGATCTTCTTCGTCGGATTCGTTGTTGGTGTCAATTCCTTACTGTCTGAGCCTCAGTGGCGACCAGAACAGTAGGAATCAAACTCTGGTCTTCTCTCTCAGACGAGAGGAGAACCCCAGGGTATGGCAGCCCGAAGGCGTGTTGCTGCCAATACAACTGGTGGATTAGGGGCGGCCTTCCAGAGGAGATAGGAATGTATCCAGCATTGGGATACGATTCCTAGTTCTGCCGTGAAAGGAACTCTACTATCCGATTTCTCGGGGTAGAGTTGACTCCACCATCCAACTCTCCGTGTATAAAGGCTCTTCCTACCAACAGAGGAAGACCCTTCTATCTCACGAAGAGTTCTGAGTTGTCTGATTTGCGCGTCAAAAGCGCATGAGCTCCCTGATGTTGATGTCAGAAGAACATGCTTCACAACGTCAAAGTCACCAATACCGATTCTGGAAAAGCTGCTCAGCCAAACTTCTGCAGAAAAACAACAAAGAAGAAGTGTTTTAAACAGAAGTATCATCAGATGCGTATTAAACGCTAACTAAAAACAGATGACAAGGCTTTTACGCCAGTGCTTCAGCAAGGCTTTTACGCCAGTGCTTCAGCAGGGCTTCTACGCCCGTGCTTCAGCAAGGATTTTACGCCAATGCTTCAGCAAGGCTTTTACGCTAGTGCTTCAGCAAGGCTTTTACGCCAGTGATTCAGCAAGGCTTTTACGCCAGTGCTTCAGCAAGGCTTTACGCTCATAAATAGCTGTTTTCAACAAAAAATTCGAAGACAGATATTTGCTTACGATCGGACTTACCACTTAAGTCGAATGGTTTGGCTCTAATGGTGGTTGAATCTACATCTAATGACTGGGTGTACAAAGGAACGCCGTTGGAAAGCTTCGCCATTATCACTTGTTGGAGAACGACATTGCAGAAAGTTATCTTCAGAGGAATGAGTATGAGAATATATGAAACATTCTCGGCTATTTATAAAGACTGAAGAAACTGTTGGGATGAGTCTATTTCGGAAGAAGATCCTATTTAAAGGCTCTCGTAACCACAAGACAGATGCCATGTGTTGGTTTGTTTCTTGGGAATTAACAACCATAGAAGCAGTCAAAAGAAGTGCATAAACAAGTGCGCATCAATAGATGAAGTTAACAGCAAAATTTTATTTATAAAGGGGGAAGTGGACCCCTACAGATGAAAGATTCGCAATACATAAAAACATTATTTCTCTCATTCGTTGGGCTGACGAAGGGAGACACCTAGTTCGTGCATATTACGAATCCCGGAGCGGCGCATCAGATTAAGAAACACTTCGGCATCTCCCGGCCCTTCGTACGCAGTTGGGGGACCACCATCAATGCGACTAAAGACTGCAGGAGTCACTCCAAAACACTCTAAAAGGTTGTACGCTCGCTCGAAATCAAGCCTGGAGCTCGAAGCCTCTTTGTTGGTAATCTCGTTCTTCGGCGCCATGACAAAACGAGGATGAATGTCAAGAATAAAAAATTTGTCCTTATTTATACAAATCAAAGCAACTCTTCACATTCCTCGTTGGAAACTGCTCACTCGGGAAGATGAGGAAACATTCAAAAGTTTCGAGAAAGAAATTCATTGTGACGGTTAAGTGTTGACCGACATTATTTTTCTTGAAAAATTATGCCGACTGTTGGATATCCCCGCTTTTACGCGGATGACTGTTGCACGCTGACTGATCAAATCTTAACTTTTACGTTTCTGTTCAAAGTGTTTCAAATTTTGGAGATATTTAAAAATTTTGAAGGGGGTCTTGTAGGAGCGTAAAAAAATGCTTCACAGAAAGAGTCAAAGTGATAGACCATTTTACTCAAATTGATCCCCTTTATGCCAAGGAGAGGCTAATCATTTTACGCCTGAAACAGGCTGATCATTTTACGCTCGGGTCTACACCCATCGTTTTACGCCTAGGACAGGCTAGCCTCTTTTACGCTGGACAAAGCTGTCAAGTCTCGCATTTAAGGCAAACTCTGTAAGCCCCCTGAATTTCAGGGTTTATTTTTGCTTTTTTTAATGAATTATTATCAATAAATATTTTATTTATTTAATTGCTTTGATCATTTATGTGCCTTTCCGTAACCTTGACTTCTGGAGCGTCAGGGATGCCAATCTCTGTAAACTCTCTTCACGAGTTTTGAAGTAGACGAGATTATCTTCCTGTTGATATATCGTGTCCCACTTGAATTCGTTCCCTTGTGCTCTTTTTGTATCGCGCAAGTTCGGGTCAACTTAGACCGATTAATCATTCAATAATTATTCCCACTTTTATTTTTGATCATCGTTTGCACGTTGTCGTTGCTTTTAATTTAGGAGCACCAGATCAGCCATTTTCTCGAAACCAACTTCTCATAAATGATCTACTCGAGACGCTCTCCACCCATGACCTTCGTGTCCCACTCAGACACTCCATTTTGTGCTCCATTTCCTTCGCAAAACTTTCGGTTCAATTTAGGCCAATTAATTATCTGCCGTAAAACCTGATTTAATTTCCAATTTATTTCGGGACCCGACATCGATCCAACCTAGCCGACCCAAAGTATGGACGTGGCCCATACGAAGCCTACTACCCACATGAAACTTGTGTCCCATTTATTGGAGTTCCCGCATATTATTTATTTTTCCATGATTATAAATCCCTATTTTAATTCCATTATTGCACCCGGTCTGATTTTGGCCCGACCCGGCTCGACCGAACCCGAACCCAAGCACCATGTTGTTCTCTCATGACTGCCCGAGTACCCCACATAATTTTCCTATTTTTTTCCTATTTTAAAAATATCTATTTCTTTCTCCATGTGTATATATACACATATATATATAAATATACATATATATACAATCTATCTCTCATCCTCACCTCTCTCTCTCTCTCCTAACTCCCCCATATGTAGCCGACCTACACACCCCCACTCTCTCTCTTTCTCTCTCTTTATAAATATCTCTCATTCTCTCTCTTCTTTATATATATATATATATACCTACATATATATATATTATATATATAAATATCACTCTCTCTCTCTCTCTACTCACCCACACACCTCACCCTCTCTCTTTACAGCACACAACACTCCCCCCCCCTAACCGACTTCCTCTCTCTCTCCCTCTCTCTAAATATCTCTCTCTCTCTCTCTCTTCCTATTATTACCTACAGCAACAAAAAAACTACAAACAATACAACAACAACAACAGCTACTACATCACCTCCACCCCAATACACACACAAACCCGACCTCTCCTCCTCCTCACCCGAGCTCCAACCCGACCCCTCCCTCCGGCGTGGCCGAGCCACCACCCCCGGCCATCGCCGTCGACATCTCCTCCTCCTCCTACTTTCCTCCATCTCCTCCTTCACTTTCCCAGGCAAAACCGCCGCCACACCATACCATCCCGACCACCACTCCTTAGCCCGAGCCATCACCACCGCCTGACCGCCGCCGTGCTCGGCCTGACCCGCCCCAGCGCGCGTAAGCAGCAGCGGCAACACAGCAAAGAAGCAGCAGCAGCGGCAGCGCACGGCAGCGCGCGCACGCCGCCGGCCACGCGCCACCGCGCGGCCACCGGCCGCCGTGACCCCCCCCGCCGACGCGCGACCCCCCGGCGAACTCCCCTGGGCCACCGCCCGCTTCCCCGGCGCGACGCATGGGCTATTCGTGCATTTTGAACGAAATCCCGTCGGCGCGCGCGAGTTTTGAACTCAAAAATGGCGCTCCGTCGCAGCAAGTTCGTGCACGTTTTCTGGGAGATCCGACCGTTGGATCGGCGAACTCCTTGCTCCGTCGCAATCTCGGTATATCCGTCTTCACTCCCCTCAATTTTCGTCCGTTAATTATGTCGTTTGATACCTCAAAACTGGCCACCAAGTTGACGTTTTAAATTGAACTGTTTTTGGACAGTTTTGTGGAGCCGACTTTGTCAGCTCGTAACTTCGCCGTCGCAGCTCCGTTTTGCGCACCATCAGTCCCGGTGCACAGCTGGTATAACCATCTTCCTGTCTCCTTTATATTTCGTTTCATTTTAAGCACGTTCGGTTGGTCGAATTCGACGCCAAAGTTGGCCGTCCGAATTCTTTAAATCGCACTTGTTAAATTCCATTTTTGAACCCGGGACTCCGGATTCAATTTCTGACACCGCCACTAGATTCGTGGCGTCGTTCTGGCATGTTTTGATATAAAATTTGCCTAGTTTTGAGGACGTGGACCCGGGCACGCTTTTCGGTGCAACGCGGGCCCCACTGTCCGGGTCAACGGGACTTTTTGGCTTCGGCTCATCGGAATCCGATTCTGGATATACCGTTGGGTTCGTATCGTCATTCTGGACTCGTTGACATATAATTTGTTGAGTTTTGAGGACATTGGCTCCGGCACGTATTTCCGTGCAAACCGGGGTTTCAATGTTCTGGTCAACGGACTATTTTGAGTTCGGGTCCACGGAATCCAAAATTGGACACACCGTTGGAATCGTCTTGTCAAAACAAATCCGTAGACATGTAGTTTGTCGACTTTAGAGACCTTTGACCCTGGCACGTTTTTCGGTGCAAAGTGGGTCCAACGGCGGACATCATTTTGACCCGAAATTACCTTTTTGCCCTCGGTGTCCAAATTGGACTTTTGGACAGGCTATCCTAGCTGATTTGACCCTTCTGGACACGTTGGTGATATCTGTTTTATCATCCGACAATATCTGTAGTTTTTCCTTTTGTATCACCCTTAATTAATTAATATTGCTTAGTGTGTTCTATGGGTTTTTGGGATATTTTTAGTATTGGAACCTTACCCTACCTTAGTGTAGAGACACTAAGTATTGGTCTAGGTTTTGTAACACCCACTTTGGAATGCTAGAACATCACTTAGCTAGTATCCAGTTAGGACTCGTGTCACACCACTAGTGTAATTTGAACATAACTTAGAACTGAGATTATACTATTTTGACAGGACATCGGACATCAGTAGCTACATTTACATATCCTTGACTTGCTGGAGGCAAGTACATCTACAGACTCATTTACTGTCTTTTAATGCTAGAACATGTATTAATCCTGTTAAAATATTGATTCTTGAGGTAGCAAGCTATATCTTCACATGTTCCTTACTGGTTCTCAGTACATGTTTTACTATGCTTTATACTACTCGGAGTATTCACATGTTTCATACTGTTCCCAGTACCGGCCATGCTTATATTACTCCCAGTGTCTCTCACATGTTTTTACTGTTCCCGTATCTCTCACATGATAGAAAATGGGTTATGGGGAAACTGACAGTTGAGTACGTGATCATGCCCCCCCTATATAGTACCGAGCAAAGTTTCATTTTATATGTTACAGCACCGTAGGCCTTACTTACCAAGGCAGATTTGTGCGTATGTACATCTCTCGCCCTATCACTTGTACGGAAGTACATTTTATTTACATGTGCCTCAGTACATTGTACACCTATTGACCGATCACGTACCTGCTACAGTTTTAAACATTACATATACATCTGTCTCTATGACATATGTATCCTTGCCATGATAGATTATGAGATATACCATGATTCCAGATATGCCATGTTCCCTGTGTTACTATGATATTGTGATCCCAGTTGTACCATGAGGCCATGTTTCCAGTATTTCCTGTTTTATAGACTTATCACACCATGTTTCTTGTTGTACATCTCTTTCATTATATGTTCAGTACTTTAGTTGTAGAGGTTGTACTTGCTCCCGTCCTGACAGGATAACGTTGTAGGTTCACTTTTCGAGAAGGAAACGCTATGTCTTACATATTATGGTACTGCATTGAGGACCTGGCCTTAGCTCCAGAAGAGGCCCCAGCGGGGAACCTTGCTTAGTTATTTTCATGTTTTGAGACTGAGACTTAGACTTTGGTATGTTCTTATATTTGGATACTGGACTTTGTCTCCAGTTAGATACTTTGGTTATGTATTATTAAGTCTGTGTTTGTTTACCTTCGATTATAGATGCTGTGTTGTGATGAACTTTAAATGTGATTTTAGAACTGTTAGTAGCTTAGATCCTTTATTGTCTATTCTTAGAACAGCTCACTACGCTTTAACAAGCGTAGGCTGGACATGGCTCGGCCCGGCCCAACAATTTGGGTAACGGGTCGTGACATGTTTTTAGTGGCGGCCCATGCAGGTCCAGACTTAAGTTGTTTGGTTACGTTATTGTACCAAGCACGCCTGCAATTAGGATCTAGGATAACTTGATAACACTAGGATGACATTTAGAACACCTAGAGGATTTCTAGGAGTACAACATAGGAGAACTCGTCACAGCATAGGACCGTTAACTGTATTTAGTCTCTTGTTTGTATTTCAGTGGGTCAATTTAGACCAAGTTTGTACCCTTGGGATGACCCCTGAGGATCTCACTCTAATCTCACTCTAATCTTACCTAGAAATCTGTTTTCCGCTTAATTCCATTTGCTTTTCCTTAAATTCGTTGTTGAATTTAATTTCTGATTTTCGTTGTTAACTTTGATCTTGCATCGTGATAAATTTTGTGGATTGAGTTGTTATATATTCTGATAAGGTAAACGTCTGCTTTAGTTATGGAGTTTAGAATTTATCGCAGCCATATTAGCTGGTATGACAAAAACGTAGAGCTTGATTTTGGATATACTATCCTATTCATAGAATTTAGATTTTCTCGCAGCCATACCGGTTGGCGTGGCGAGGATTCTAGATAACATGATTATAGGGTGTATACCTTAGTTATGACTCTACCGTTTATTGCATCTAAGCTTACTGGTGTGGCGAAAATTCTGGCAACATGATTTCAGGAAGACGTGTATGGTTGTCAGATCATATCCCAACTTGGTTTACTTTCTTATTACCGAATGAGCAAGAATAAGTTCTTATCATTATTCTTCCCCGTCTTGATTAACTCCGTTCCATCTACATCTGCAACTAGGATTATAGGATCTCTAGGACTCTCCAACATGATTATTTTCATGTTATCTTTTGGACATAGTTTATGATAGAAGGACTTTGTTGAACCTGAACCAAAAAGATTGTAAAGAGAAACAGAAGAGATGATTACAAGGGTAGCAGATTGAGTATTGTAGCCAGAGCAGCTGCATGTTATAGTTTGACCTATTGGATGATTTTTAATTTCGAGGACGAAATTTTTGTAAGGTGGGTAGGATGTAAGCCCCCTGAATTTCAGGGTTTATTTTTGCTTTTTTTAATGAATTATTATCAATAAATATTTTATTTATTTAATTGTTTTGATCATTTATGTGCCTTTCCGTAACCTTGACTTCTGGAGCGTCAGGGATGCCAATCTCTGTAAACTCTCTTCACGAGTTTTGAAGTAGACGAGATTATCTTCCTGTTGATATATCGTGTCCCACTTGAATTCGTTCCCTTGTGCTCTTTTTGTATCGCACAAGTTCGGGTCAACTTAGACCGATTAATCATTCAATAATTATTCCCACTTTTATTTTTGATCATCGTTTGCACGTTGTCGTTGCTTTTAATTTAGGAGCACCAGATCAGCCATTTTCTCGAAACCAACTTCTCATAAATGATCTACTCGAGACGCTCTCCACCCATGACCTTCGTGTCCCACTCAGACACTCCATTTTGTGCTCCATTTCCTTCGCAAAACTTTCGGTTCAATTTAGGCCAATTAATTATCTGCCGTAAAACCTGATTTAATTTCCAATTTATTTCGGGACCCGACATCGATCCAACCTAGCCGACCCAAAGTATGGACGTGGCCCATACGAAGCCTACTACCCACATGAAACTTGTGTCCCATTTATTGGAGTTCCCGCATATTATTTATTTTTCCATGATTATAAATCCCTATTTTAATTCCATTATTGCACCCGGTCTGATTTTGGCCCGACCCGGCTCGACCGAACCCGAACCCAAGCACCATGTTGTTCTCTCATGACTGCCCGAGTACCCCACATAATTTTCCTATTTTTTTCCTATTTTAAAAATATCTATTTCTTTCTCCATGTGTATATATACACACATATATATATATATATATATATACATATATATACAATCTATCTCTCATCCTCACCTCTCTCTCTCTCTCCTAACTCCCCCATATGTAGCCGACCTACACACCCCCACTCTCTCTCTTTCTCTCTCTTTATAAATATCTCTCATTCTCTCTCTTCTTTATATATATACTAGTCATAACCCGTGCCCATAGGGCACGGTTCATTTAAGGTATTCTCCCTCAAAATCTTGGACCCCCAATTTTAAACGAATAATAATAATTATGAGGCCCCCATCAAAATATTAAATCCCAACCACTGTTGGATGTGAACTTTCTTTGGATTTTCCATAAAATCTCACTCTCAATAATGCTCATCCACAACC
Organism: Iris pallida; assembly: GCA_029216955.1. NCBI lineage: Eukaryota > Viridiplantae > Streptophyta > Magnoliopsida > Asparagales > Iridaceae > Iris > Iris pallida. The sequence goes on along the minus strand of JANAVB010024000.1, from coordinate 15,669,061 downwards.
ATTATGAGGCCCCCATCAAAATATTAAATCCCAACCACTTCTTTGGATTCCCCATAAAACCCCACTCTCAATAATGCTCATCCACAACCGTTGATTCACCAAAATTAAATCCCAACCACTCTTTATCTTGGCACAGTCAGCCCTAGGATTCAAAAACCTTTGTGTTTTGTCTAATAGATAATATTAATATTAATTAATGTCAATATTTTTATTAATATATAATATATAATATTAATATTAATATTAATGTTGTTATTGTTAACGTTAATATTATTGTTATTGTTAACATTAATATTAATTTAAATTTTAATGTTAATATTAATGTCAATTTTAATGTTAATTTTAAAAAATATTATGTCAGCTGGCACATCAACATGCTGCATCAACTATCATGTAAAAAGAAATAGTTTGAAAGAACAATTTGGAGAAACAAATAGCATTATTCATGTAGAATATAATTATTTTTTTTCTATTAAGAAATTCTACCATAAAAATAGAAGCTATAAATGCACATCAGAGGAGCTCATGTTGCAAAAAATAAATAAATAAATCTTTACTCTTTTCTTTAATATATTTAGAATACTTACGGAAAGAATAATCCATCCTCAAGATCAGTGGAAGGCAACCATTTTTCTTCATTCTTTTTTTTGGCTTTTTCTAAATGCACATCCACTTTTACTTAGAGCTATTCCAAAAAAAATTTAAAAAATTACAAATTTGTCATTAATTTCTTTATTTGGAGAAAGGCTAATTTTTTACAGTAAGTAGAACTGCTACTAAACTAAGTAAGTAGAACTGCTACTAAACTAACATAAATAGGACTGTCAACTTAATTACAATATGCGTCAACAAAGATGCAACAGTGCTTGGTAGCTGGCCTAATCTTGTTATGGTAGCTGTTGTAATTAAGTTGATTCGAGGAGGAGGGACAGTAGTATATCATAAAATTAAATTAAAACAAACAAAAACTGGAAGCAACTTTCTAGATATTTTTCATGCTCATAACCATATCATCAGTATTTTGTGTGCTTTCATGTTTTCGTTTGGTGTGGATCCCAATCAGTTTGAACAACATGTAATAGCAGATAACTCAGAAAAATTGATACCATCACAATAATAATTGAAACATCTACCAAAGATTCATAATCAACTAACACATATAGAGTAGGCAATCATTGCAGAACTTTTACTCTATAGAGTAATTTCCACAAACAGTAGTTGATCAACTACTACAAAGCTAACACTAATAGAACAGATCAGAACATAAAAAGGAAATAGAAACACTACATGTATCACCATCAATACATCTAACCAAAGGAGGACCATGGCCGAGTTCTAGCCTCCGAAGCCATAGAGGGTCCTTCCCTGCCTCTTGAGCGCATAGACGACATCCATGGCGGTGACGGTCTTCCTCCTTGCGTGCTCGGTGTAGGTGACGGCGTCGCGGATGACGTTCTCGAGGAAGATCTTGAGGACGCCCCTGGTCTCCTCGTAGATCAGACCGCTGATCCTCTTGACCCCGCCCCTCCTGGCGAGGCGGCGGATGGCCGGCTTGGTGATCCCCTGGATGTTGTCGCGGAGCACCTTACGGTGGCGCTTCGCCCCTCCCTTACCGAGACCCTTGCCTCCCTTTCCTCGACCGGACATTCTTGCTGCTGATGATTGTTTGGTGGAGATTGATTTGTTGACTTTGGTGTTGGTAGTGGAGAGAGTGGAGGGAGGAGGAAGCTTATACAGGAGAATGGGTCGGATTGGCGATCCGCGTGGAGGGAGCTGAGGGCATACTGGCCATTGGATATAATTTAATTGACGGATGGGATTTGAGAGGTTTGGATCGTGGATTTTGTTTTGGGCGGGAAAAGGGTGTCGTTGTGAGTTGTGTTTCTTCGTGTCCCAATTATTTTTGGGATGGGATTTCGAACCCAAACACACGAACATGATCAAATCTGCACTGAGTCCCCCATCAAAATATTAAATTTTAACCATCAAAATATTAAATTTTCATCTTTGGATTCCCCATAAAACTCCACTCCCAATAATGCTCTTCTCCATAAAACCCCACTCCCAATAATGCTCTTTCCCATAAAACTCCACAACCGTTGATTCACCAAGATTAAATTCCAACCACTCTTTATCTTGGCACAGTCAGCCCTAGGATTCAAAAACCTTTGTGTTTTGTATAATAGATATATACCTACATATATATATATTATATATATAAATATCACTCTCTCTCTCTCTCTACTCACCCACACACCTCACCCTCTCTCTTTACAGCACACAACACTCCCCCCCCCCCTAACCGACTTCCTCTCTCTCTCCCTCTCTCTAAATATCTCTCTCTCTCTCTCTCTTCCTATTATTACCTACAGCAACAAAAAAACTACAAACAATACAACAACAACAACAGCTACTACATCACCTCCACCCCAATACACACACAAACCCGACCTCTCCTCCTCCTCACCCGAGCTCCAACCCGACCCCTCCCTCCGGCGTGGCCGAGCCACCACCCCCGGCCATCGCCGTCGACATCTCCTCCTCCTCCTACTTTCCTCCATCTCCTCCTTCACTTTCCCAGGCAAAACCGCCGCCACACCATACCATCCCGACCACCACTCCTTAGCCCGAGCCATCACCACCGCCTGACCGCCGCCGTGCTCGACCTGACCCGCCCCAGCGCGCGTAAGCAGCAGCGGCAACACAGCAAAGAAGCAGCAGCAGCGGCAGCGCACGGCAGCGCGCGCACGCCGCCGGCCACGCGCCACCGCACGGCCACCGGCCGCCGTGACCCCCCCCGCCGACGCGCGACCCCCCGGCGAACTCCCCTGGGCCACCGCCCGCTTCCCCGGCGCGACGCATGGGCTATTCGTGCATTTTGAACGAAATCCCGTCGGCGCGCGCGAGGTTTGAACTCAAAAATGGCGCTCCGTCGCAGCAAGTTCGTGCACGTTTTCCGGGAGATCCGACCGTTGGATCGGCGAACTCCTTGCTCCGTCGCAATCTCGGTATATCCGTCTTCACTCCCCTCAATTTTCGTCCGTTAATTATGTCGTTTGATACCTCAAAACTGGCCACCAAGTTGACGTTTTAAATTGAACTGTTTTTGGACAGTTTTGTGGAGCCGACTTTGTCAGCTCGTAACTTCGCCGTCGCAGCTCCGTTTTGCGCACCATCAGTCCCGGTGCACAGCTGGTATAACCATCTTCCTGTCTCCTTTATATTTCGTTTCATTTTAAGCACGTTCGGTTGGTCGAATTCGACGCCAAAGTTGGCCGTCCGAATTCTTTAAATCGCACTTGTTAAATTCCATTTTTGAACCCGGGACTCCGGATTCAATTTCTGACACCGCCACTAGACTCGTGGCGTCGTTCTGGCATGTTTTGATATAAAATTTGCCTAGTTTTGAGGACGTGGACCCGGGCACGCTTTTCGGTGCAACGCGGGCCCCACTGTCCGGGTCAACGGGACTTTTTGGTTTCGGCTCATCGGAATCCGATTCTGGATATACCGTTGGGTTCGTATCGTCATTCTGGACTCGTTGACATATAATTTGTTGAGTTTTGAGGACATTGGCTCCGGCACGTATTTCCGTGCAAACCGGGGTTTCAATGTTCTGGTCAACGGACTATTTTGAGTTCGGGTCCACGGAATCCAAAATTGGACACACCGTTGGAATCGTCTTGTCAAAACAAATCCGTAGACATGTAGTTTGTCGACTTTAGAGACCTTTGACCCTGGCACGTTTTTCGGTGCAAAGTGGGTCCAACGGCGGACATCATTTTGACCCGAAATTACCTTTTTGCCCTCGGTGTCCAAATTGGACTTTTGGACAGGCTATCCTAGCTGATTTGACCCTTCTGGACACGTTGGTGATATCTGTTTTATCATCCGACAATATCTGTAGTTTTTCCTTTTGTATCACCCTTAATTAATTAATATTGCTTAGTGTGTTCTATGGGTTTTTGGGATATTTTTAGTATTGGAACCTTACCCTACCTTAGTGTAGAGACACTAAGTATTGGTCTAGGTTTTGTAACACCCACTTTGGAATGCTAGAACATCACTTAGCTAGTATCCAGTTAGGACTCGTGTCACACCACTAGTGTAATTTGAACATAACTTAGAACTGAGATTATACTATTTTGACAGGACATCGGACATCAGTAGCTACATTTACATATCCTTGACTTGCTGGAGGCAAGTACATCTACAGACTCATTTACTGTCTTTTAATGCTAGAACATGTATTAATCCTGTTAAAATATTGATTCTTGAGGTAGCAAGCTATATCTTCACATGTTCCTTACTGGTTCTCAGTACATGTTTTACTATGCTTTATACTACTCGGAGTATTCACATGTTTCATACTGTTCCCAGTACCGGCCATGCTTATATTACTCCCAGTGTCTCTCACATGTTTTTACTGTTCCCGTATCTCTCACATGATAGAAAATGGGTTATGGGGAAACTGACAGTTGAGTACGTGATCATGCCCCCCCTATATAGTACCGAGCAAAGTTTTATTTTATATGTTACAGCGCCGTAGGCCTTACTTACCAAGGCAGATTTGTGCGTATGTACATCTCTCGCCCTATCACTTGTACGGAAGTACATTTTATTTACATGTGCCTCAGTACATTGTACACCTATTGACCGATCACGTACCTGCTACAGTTTTAAACATTACATATACATCTGTCTCTATGACATATGTATCCTTGCCATGATAGATTATGAGATATACCATGATTCCAGATATGCCATGTTCCCTGTGTTACTATGATATTGTGATCCCAGTTGTACCATGAGGCCATGTTTCCAGTATTTTCTGTTTTATAGACTTATCACACCATGTTTCTTGTTGTACATCTCTTTCATTATATGTTCAGTACTTTAGTTGTAGAGGTTGTACTTGCTCCCGTCCTGACAGGATAACGTTGTAGGTTCACTTTTCGAGAAGGAAACGCTATGTCTTACATATTATGGTACTGCATTGAGGACCTGGCCTTAGCTCCAGAAGAGGCCCCAGCGGGGAACCTTGCTTAGTTATTTTCATGTTTTGAGACTGAGACTTAGACTTTGGTATGTTCTTATATTTGGATACTGGACTTTGTCTCCAGTTAGATACTTTGGTTATGTATTATTAAGTCTGTGTTTGTTTACCTTCGATTATAGATGCTGTGTTGTGATGAACTTTAAATGTGATTTTAGAACTGTTAGTAGCTTAGATCCTTTATTGTCTATTCTTAGAACAGCTCACTACGCTTTAACAAGCGTAGGCTGGACATGGCTCGGCCCGGCCCAACAATTTGGGTAACGGGTCGTGACAAACTCTGACATGAAGATTTTAATGATGGCATATGCCACAGAATTCAAAGGGATTTGTTTTTACACAGAGACCAATGTTGTCGTATAGTATATGGATTGAGCTACTTTACGCTCACACTATGGCTTCTTTTACGCACGAAGACTATACAAGCTTTTACGCTCAACAGCTGACGTGTGCGTAAAGTCTATTTGAGCTACTTTTACGCTCAAGGTTATTTAACAACCACTTTACGTGGGAAGTCTTTGTCAAGGCTATTTTACGCCTAATCTACTGCTTTACGCTCAGAGTACATTGGGGCTATTTTTACGCCCTATTCTCTTCCACCAGTTTGGAACATGGTTTGCCTACGTGGCTTTCATGCTATTCTTCTCGAAGAACGTGTGTACATGCATCTTATTCTTACTGAAATGATGGGACACGTGTCAACATATGCAGAGGATGGCTTCGATCGTGGGTGGCAGTTGTTAGCGTAAAGATGGAACTTTTGCTGAGTTTTTACGCACAAGAGCCTAAGTCTATAAATAGACTTATTTTTCCCATAACACACAGACAGAGACAGGAGAGAATACAGAGATGAGAACTTAGAGATTTTGATTCTCCAGAGCATTCTTCTTCAACTTTTCTTTCAGAACAGAGTGAAGCAAAGCAGGGAAGCATTCGGCCTCGCCATCAGTGCCCAAGTGCGTCGATACCTTTCTGGTGACTTAGTTCTTCCAGTTGTTCTACTTCAAGCAGTGATCTTCATCATCATCATATGGTCCAAGGAACAAAGTGATCATTTACGAATCAGACTTTCATAGCAATACTTTCCCAGAATCAAATTTGTACTTCTTGTACTTTTTCCCGTTTTATTTTCAAAAGCTACTTTCTCCAAGGCATTTTGTTAAGTGAAACAGTAGTGTAAAATCTACAGGGTGCTGGTGTATTATAGGGACGATCGGCCAACTGCCGAGGTGTAGGATCCGGACTCGATTGAGGAGGTGGGGTATGATCGGGTGATGACAACCCATCGCCAGCAGGATTGGTCTTGTCTGTGGCCATACTCTGGAAGGTTTAGGTTTGCAAAACATAAGCAAGGTAGCCTACCAGTCTATAACAAACAAAAATATTTATTTATAAATATATCGGTCCTATGTTGTGACAAATTAATGTTCTAGTGTTCTAAATGTTTCTAGATATGTTTACCTAAGTTGTTGATCAGACCTGCATGGGCCACCACTAAAAACAAGTCACGAACCGGTCCCAAATTGTTGGGTCGGATCGGATCATGCCCAGCCTGCACCGTTGTGAGACGGCGGCAGTAAGCTGTATCCAATTGCAGGTAATCACAACAACACAATATATATTTGTCACAACTTCTAAAATTTTGAATATTAAAAACTTGTTTGTTCAACACAGAGAAAAATACAACTGACATAAATACTGAAATATATTGTCTTCACTCCAACATAATGAAACTAGAAATGGAAATAACATCTATCTAAAAAGTCGACTCATCAGCCTCGAGATCAACACCGTCCGATTGGGACTCTGGCAGCACAGCAGGGTAGAGCTCAGGGTCGGAATAGCTATTAATCAATAGCTCTACATCATCAATGGAACCTATTAGGGGTGGGGAATTCGGTCAGGAAAGGAGCAAAGTACAATTATGAAAATCTAACAATTCAACTAATAATTAGAAATTTGCAATTTAAACTGTTTGAAATACTTGAACAATATTTTTCAGCAATTTTTTACAATTGAAAACAATATGATTTGAGTATGTAATGCTTATGACCGGCTTGGGTTGTACAATAGTATCCTAATGATACGATATGGCTTATCCCCGTGTGTAAGAGGGGTAAGCTCGCACAATCAATATGCAATATGAGGGGTATTGGTCATAATACACTACACTACTCCCCCAATCCCACAGTCAATAACAATCAACACTCTAGGAGAGAGTTTCGTGTATTAATGTGGTTTAATCTTGCAATATTACAATTATTAACTAAATTGAAAATAAACACAACCGTACTTGCCTTTGTTTATGACTGGGTTTGAAGAGTCGGTTCCGGGAAAGAAAATCAGACACATCCTCGAAATCCTACATTGAGAATCCCGACTTTATAGCATAAATGAGGAAACCATATCTAGCTGTGCTAGTTATAATCTCTAAAATTTGATCCTAGTCAAATTTTATGTTGTTATAAACAAAACACGTTTATCGATGCGATTCAAAGTTATTAATTTAACAAGGTAAAAGTCAAGTTAAAAATTTTTATTGGGAAACTTCGCATTTTTCAATTATTTGGCAAAACTTTGTATTTTGTAATATATATATATATATATATATATATATATATATATATATATATATATATATATATATATATATATATATATATATATATTAGTTAAAAATATATATATATATATATATATAAATTAGTTAATTTTCTTTTAATGAGAAAACATGAAATTGTCTAAGTTACAAACTTGAAATCTTATTATTTTATTTAATGTGAGAAAACTCTTATTAATTTTCTATAAAAGATAAATATTCAGTTTACTATTTATGCGTTTACCTACAAAACAACAATCCAGAAAAGAAAAGGAAAAACTAAACTACTTATTACAGGTCCACAGGAAAATAGAAAAAAAAACTTGGACTTATGTCCTTACAATTTTTTTTACATAAATTAATTTAATTTAAAGGCGAGCTCTGAATACCGCGAACGGTCCAACAGCAGGCCGAAGCCCTGCACCAAAATACTAACAGCAGTAACCCATTCTAAAAATAATAATAAATTAAAGATAACTATAAAATGCGTCTTAGACTTGGTCATTCAAAAACTCATGTTTTAAATAATGCCTCAACGTCCGGGTTAGCCGGTTTCGTTTGCATTTAGTTAGGGCCTATGGACCAATATGGCCGTCGCTCGAAAAGATACAAAATCAATTGTAAAACCAACACTCCAAGATGTAATTTGTTTTACAAAGATCGGATTTTGAAGATAGTTTTAAAGTATATATTCAAAAATTTGGACAACACTTCCTCTATAATTGAGACAACCCAAATCCTGGGAAAATGCCAACACCCACAATATTCCAAACCATAAAACATTCCCAACTAGAAATTCCAATTTATCCAACCCAAGAGTAGTTTTATATTCCAAAAATCATAATCACAGGAAAAACTTCCCGAAATATAGATTTCGGAAAACCAAAAAAACCACAGAACCAATCTAAGGAGAATGGTCACAGAACCATTTTCCGAACTTATCTCGAAAATTCTAAGAAATCACAGAACCATAAAACAACAACATCCAAGCTAAAAAAATCATTTCGAAACTAAGTTCGAAAAATCCGAAACCAACATCGTAATTATCAATGTTGAATCCCATGACGGGATCGGGGACCGCGTCATCATCGACACTAAGAGAGGGACACGAAGATACGAAAATATACCTCGGGTGCTCGGCTAGAGCTCTCAGATGTAAATAGGAGAAAACGGAAAACCCGTAAATCTCGGAAAAATCCAAAAGACACGGACAGCGGAAAGTGCCACGGAAAGCACGGATCTAGATAGCAAACGGGAGCACGGGGACAGCAACGCACACAGGGAGGTGCGCACGGGGCAGCGCACACAGGCGCCGGCGAGGCTCGGGCGGTCGCGCGGGGTCAGGGTCGGCGGCGGGAGCCGCTCGGTCGGCAGAGAGGGGCGCTGGCCGGGGTGCTGCGGGGCCTGGAAGCAGGCGGAGGGCGCTGGGTCGGGATCGACGCCGGAGTCCGGGGTGGTCGGCCGGAGAGTCGCCGAAAGGGCGCGGCTAGGTCGGCTAGGGCTTATGAAATTAGAAAAATGGGTTTTTGAGGAGTTGTTGGAGATTGGGGAAGAAGGGGTTATATAGAGGTGAACACCTGGAGTTACAGGAGGAAAAAGGTCGCCGGAAGTTTCGGAAAAGAAGGGTGGCGGCCGGATGTTTGGGAGCCCGGGGGGGGGGGTCGGCTGCGGCCGTTTGAGTGCGGAAAGGAAAGGTCTTCCTTTCCTGGCTAATAAGAGAGAGAGAGAGTGAGTTAATGAGTGATTTAATAAGAGTTTTAAAGGAAAAGATTTGCTTTTTCTTTAATAAGAAAAAAAATAATATTTATATATGTGGTTTCGGGACGGGTCAGGCCCAACATTCAAATTCCAGGATTAATAATTTTTCTAAAAAAATATAGTTTTTCATAAAATGATAATAATTAATTTAGCAACAAGTTATGCAATTAAATAAAAATAAAATTTTACGGGTTTGACCAAACACTAAAATTCCAGAAATAATAATTTTTATCTAATTATAATAAATAAAAGTAACACTGAATTAATTAATTAAAAATTACGGATTTCACAAAAGAAAAGTTGATGTGATCAAGATAGCATCAGCCAACAACCTAGCTGATCCCTTTACTAAGAGCTTACCAGCTAAGGCTTTTGATAGTCATGTTGAGGGAATGAGAGTCAGGTGTGTAGCAACATAGCTTTAAGTATAAGTGGGAGATTTGTAACCGTATACTGAAAAGCAACGCTTTGAGTATAAGTGGGAGATTGTTAGGGTTATATACTAAAAGCATCACTTTTGTAGTAACCTTATTTTCTTAAATTTTGAATGAGAATCATATGGACAAATATTTGTATATTGTATATGTTGCAAGTGTTAATAAAAATGTCTGATATTCTATATTGTAGATAATATGGTGTGTGGTGTCACACAAAAGATTATATTATCAGTTTCCTATGTAGTATATAAAATAGTTCACAACCTAGATGGACTTGGACAATCTATTGGAAATGTTGTAGTGTAATCTGGTATTAGTCTATCTTGACTATAGGTTTACACTAGTACACTTTGTGTGTATTGAACATGACCACTTCAGGTTGTTCTCTTTGTACTGACTACATAAGAGAACAAACACCTTTGTTATTATGGATGCTTGTACTCTTAATCCGGATATAATAACAGACATGTATATGCAGTGTGCATTACTTTGACTCATGAAAGAATGAGATTCATTATGGATCAACGACCTCTATGAATTGGGTAATAACATTGTATGTATGATGGACTGTTGATTATAAATAGAATCCATATTCCGATACATCGGGTTGATGATGTCCCCTTAAGGAGCTCATAAGGATTGTCATGTAAACCCTGCAGGTGGATTATATCCGACATGACAAATAAAGTTGAGCGGTACTACTTAAGGATAAAAGATGTCGAATCAATATAGTTGTTAGTAACTTAATTTGGTCGACGGACATACAATATCTTAACATGGGGAGCCAAACGAGTATATAATAAAAGGAGCCCACAAACATAATTTGGGATTAGGAAGGTAGTGCAACAATAGCTCATTAGTGGACCGAGCTATTGTTAATGGGCCTGGATTGTGTGTTCGGACTGAACACGGGATATCCAGATCCGTTAGGAGGCCTAACCCTAATTTCTCCTCATGGTCCCTGCCGTAGCCTATATATATCCTCTATTCTCTGGCCGCAAAATGACTGATCAGAAATTTGAAGCTTTCTCTAAATTCATAATTCATGTAAGGAAAGAAAGAGAGGGCTGCCAAAGAGAAGAAAAGGTTGGGAGATCGTCGTCCACACGACGTCCAACTCGAGGAAGGAATACGATCATAAGATCTTGAGGTTGTCCGCTCGAGATTGCCAGAAATTACTTGTCTTCTTTCCACCACAGGTATAATTCGTGAACCCTATTTTCCGCCTATGAAGGATTAGAACACGTATTAAATCTGTTTAACTTTCTATCGATCAATACGCACACCAAAGTAAGGGTCCTGAGAATCCCCAGTTCCATCTAGTGCATCTGGTTGGCTAGAGAACCAAATGTGCCTCTGATCAAAATTTTGAAGTTGTGAAATCAACTCAGAGTATGATGGCCTTGGAGGCTTCAACGTGGTTGTTGTGAAAGTTTCATATTGAGGGCCAAGACATGTAAGAAGATAGAAGACCTTTTCTGTGTCAGCTATTTGTTTTCCAATGGCTGCAAGGCTGTCACATAAACCTTTGAAGGTGCGGATATGATCAACAATGGATTTGTCATCTTCCTTCCGTAGATATGTTACTTGTTGACGTAGAGTAAATTCGTGTTCTTGTGAATCTTGTGCATATGCGTCTTTGAGAGCATCCCACACAACATGGGCATTGTCTAAGCCAATCACGAGTCCGAGAGTTTCTTCAGAAAGTGTTCCGATGATCCACTCACGAAAAGGTGATCAGACTTTCGCCAGGTAATGAAGGCATCTGTTAGTTTTGGTATAAAAATTTATGCATCTGTGGGATTGCTTGAACTTGGTGTGGTGTATTTGATGGGGGCAAGATCTTCATCAGTGAGATGGCCAACCAATTCATGACTCTCAGCAAGAGCCAAGGCTTGTTCACGCCATAAGGGGTAATTGGTAGGAGTGTATTTGAGTGTGATATAGTTGCCCACATTGAGAGATAGAGAAGTACTCATGGTGGGAGAAGGGATAACAGTAAAAGCCACAAAATCTTTCAAAAATCTGCAGGAAGAAGCGGTCTTTGGTTGTTTGCTGAACTGTGTTGTGCTAATATGACTAGTTGTTGACCTAACGTCATCCCTCTAGATGACATATCCTACCCAAGATAGCTATGAGCGTGAGAGGACCATGTCATAAAACTTAGAAGGACTATGTATGTGTTTTGAATTCTAATATTGATAATTTAACAACTAGTCCATACAAATCCGGCGCCATTTGTACTGGCGCCAACATCAATTTTTTTTTAATGTTCGGCACCAGTTGCTCTGGCGCCACATTTTTTAGAAAAAAAAAGTATATATAGAATCCGACGCCAAGCTATTTTTAATTTTTTTTTGTTCGGCCTCGCGCCAGTTTCACTGGCGTCTAATCTCTCTATCAGCAAATTCTCAAAATATTTTCTGTTCTACGCAAATATACCAAACTATTTCTCGTTTGTTGAAATTTTCTGTAAGTCTTGTGTGCATGGAATGCCATTTTCGCAGTTTTGGAATGCTTTTGTTCTACGGTTAGTAAAAGAGTACAAAACATAAATTGCTCTAAGTTTCGTGAGATGTGGTAATTATGTGTGTCAACATAACTCTATTTGTATAAGCGTCTGATCCCACATGAGTAATCGGCTACGCATTCTACTTCTTTTCACGAACTAGAACCGGAGAGTCTTAGTTGTTGAACCACTAGCTTCAGTCGACCAGTTCAATTTTTTTTCACTTAAATAACTGGATTTTCCTTTAATGTATCTAAGTTTCTGAAGTATGTATATCAAATTGATTCAAGACATAGCTCTTGGCATCCAAGAGGCACCCATTCATCTATAGATTATGAATATCTTTCGACATCCAAGATCCATCTTCCTTTCCAGAGTGTCTTTTTGCTATATAGAGATTCAAGTACTAAGGCCTCGTTCGGTACACTGTAATGTAATTATAATCACAAAATAATTTTTAAGACGTTTTAAGTAATTTCGTCCGAGATAAACTAAAATTTTGATTTCGTTCTTGCGTATCCGTAGTGCATTGTTAAAAAGTCCGAGATAAACTAAAATTTTGATTTCATTCTTGTCATACAGAGGCTGTATTAAAATATTGATACATCCTTTTGTATCTAAGTTTTCTCCATTTATCGCTAGTAGTCCACATCTGATTATAACCTCTTTTTCCATCAGTATCTGCGCAGTATAAATACATATTGTATGTGAATGAAACCATCTTCAGAGTCGCGAAATTCATAGATATTAAGGGAAACAAATTGATATTTTTTGCATGCAATGCTTTTGGTGTTGGGAAAGAAGCACGAAAACCTTTCCCCAAACCGGAGAGTACCTGTGAGAGGACCGAGCAATACAACGCACGAACCCAAAAGCAAACACACAAAACAATCCATGCAGACACAGAGAATTTTTGACGTGGAAAACCCTTGCGGAAAAAACCACGGGACGATCGGAGTCCAACCCTGAAGAACCTCCACTAATGGAATAAAGAGAATACAACCTCTACAAGCTCCTCCCGATCCAACACGGATCACCACAACTCACTTGAAAGAAGAAATTTTTTGATTGCGGACTCTGAAGAACAAGAGATGCCGAAAAATTATTCGAAGCAATCTCTTCTTCACAATAGTCCTTAATCCTCTCTCTCTCTCAAAGATTGTAAAGCACTCTTTGTTTTTGAGATGATTTTACAACTAGCATGCAACACCCTTTTATAAGCCCTTGGTAACCCATACATGAAAGGCCAATATATATGGAAACTTCCAATATAAATCAATCATACATTTAATGGAAATCCAATCATAATTAGCTTACCATAATTGGAAACCCAATAATATGGAAAGCTACTATATGAAGGGTCCAATCATAAATATATAATCAAAGTAATTATGGAAATCCAATCATATATTTCCTTACCATATATGTACCAAAATAAAATCCATGCACTCCCCAAGCTTCTCCGACATACGGATGGCGCTCGTCGCTCTCCGGGGTCTTCTCCACATAGGTTGGGAACCCCACCCACTCCAACAAATCTCCCCCTTCACAACTATGGGGAGGATGTCGTCATTCCGACGATCTGCCTGCAGTACTCAAACTTTCCCCTTGGTAGAATCTTCGTGAACATATCAGCTCCGTTGTCATCTGTATGAACCTTCTCAAGCGCTGCGTCCTTCTTCTCAACCACATCCCGTATCCAATGATATCGAGTCTCGATGTGCTTGGACCGGCTATGAAACGTCTGATTCTTCACAAGGTGGATAGCACTCTGACTGTCGCAAAGCAAAGTATACTGCTCTTGCTTCAGTCCCATTTCCTGCAACAGCTTCTTCATCCACAACAGCTCCTTGCAAGCCTCCGTCGCCGCAATGTATTCCGCCTCCGTCGTCGACAAGGCAACACACTTCTGCAATCGCGACTGCCATGACACCGCTCCTCCCGCAAACATCATCACGTAGCCCGAAGTTGATCGCCTCGTGTCTACATCTCCAGCCATATCAGCGTCGGTATACCCAACCAGCTTCGGCTCGTCACCACCAAAGGAAAGTCTCCAACCAGCAGTGCCCTGAAGATATCGTAGAATCCACTTGACCGCACTCCAATGTACCCTTCCAGGATTTGAAAGATACCTGCTAACCGTACCAACTGTATGAGCAATATCTGGCCTCGTACACACCATCGCATACATAAGGCTTCCTACAGCTGAGGCATATGGAACCCGCTCCATATCTTCCTTTTCGTCCTCGGTAGATGGACACTGCTCCTCAGTGAACTTAAAGTGAGCCGCAAGGGGGCAACTCACTTTCTTCGACCCGTCCATACCGAAACACTGAAGTACCCGGTGAGTGTACTTCATTTGGGACAAATGTAGCAGCTTGGACTCTCTCTTTCGGCTGATCTCCATCCCAAGAATAGTCTTCACTGTGCCTAAATCCTTCATAGAGAAGACCGCGCCCAGTTGGCGCTTCAGCTCCGCTATTCTAGTGGCATTCCGACCCACTAATAGCATATCATCTACTTAGAGCAATAAAATAATGAAATCATCATCGGCAAAATACCTCAGAAATATACAGTGGTCCGACGTCGTCCGTGCATAACCATGCTCCCCCATAAATGACTCGAACTTCCTGTACCACTGCCTCGGAGCCTGCTTCAGACCATACAAGCTCTTCCTCAACCGGCAGACCAAATGTGACTTGCCCTTCTCACAGAATCCCTCTGGCTGCTCCATGTATAACTCCTCCTCAAGATCACCGTGGAGGAATGCCGTCTTCACGTCCATCTGCTCGACCTTCAAGTCGAGACTGGCTGCTAATGCTAGCACCACCCGAATAGACGAATGCTTGACGACAGGCGAAAAGATCTCATCATAATCTACGCCTTTCCGCTGACCGTAGCCTTTAACTACCAGCCTTGCTTTGTATCGAGGGCGAGTAGCATCATCCGTCTGCTTCACTCTGAACACCCATCGATTATTCAAAGCCTTCTTGCCCTTTGGCAATCGCACCAGATCATAAGTGGAATTGGTGTGCAAGGAACTCATCTCCTCCTGCATAGCCTCCATCCACTCCTGCCTGTGTTCGTCTTCCATAGCCTCTACAAAACTTTCGGGCTCTCCTCCGTCAGTCAGTAGCACATACTCATCCGGCGAGTATCTCGTAGATGGTCGACGATCTCTGTCGCTCCTTCTCAGTGGAGCCACTGGTGCTGGCTGTATACCAACAGCCTCCTCTTCCTCAGGAACTACCTCTCCGGCATGCTCATCCTCCTGAAGAACGCCCTGACCACCATCAGCAGGCTGATGATCAAGGTTGGGAGCAACTCCATATACCGGCTCCCCATAACTGGATCCTCTGCGTTGTCCTCTGGAAACTGCTCGAAGCGAAATGACTCTAACTCAGGCAATTCCTCAGCCTCAGAAGGCGTCTCGGAATCCTGAGTGTTGGTCATGGTCTGATCTTCGACGAACACCACGTCCCTGCTTCTGTAGAGCTTTCTTTCTACCGGGTCGTAGAGTCTATAGCCAAACTCATCCCAACCATAGCCGACAAAAATGCATCGCCTCGTCTTCGGCTCAAGTTTGGTCCTCTCGTCCTTCGTACATGCACGAAGGCCTTACAACCAAACGACCGCAGGTGATTGTATGACGGCTCTTTGCTGTACCATACTTTATCAGGCACATCACCCTGCAAAGGAGCACTAGAAGACAAATTAATAACATAAGTAGCTGTGAGAAGAGCCTCACCCCAATAACTGTTCGGCAAGTTTGCTTCTGACAGCAAACACCGCACCCTCTCCATCAGTGTCCTGTTCATGCGCTCCGCTACACTATTGAGCTGAGGTGTCTTTGGCGGAGTCTTCTGGTGTCGTATCCCCTGCTCTCTGCAATACGCATCAAAGGGACCGATGTATTCGCCGCCATTGTCGGACCGAACACACAACAACTTCTTGCCCGTCTCCCTTTCAACAGAGGCCTGAAACTCCTTGAAAGTAGGCAGCACCTGATCCTTGGTCTTTAAGGCATAGACCCAAACCTTCCTGGAACAGTCATCAATAAAGGTTACAAAGTAAGAAGCACCACCAAGAGATTTTACCTTCATAGGATCGCAGACATCCGAGTGAATCAACTCGAGCAACGCCGGCTTCCTCGAACTTGGGTGACTTTGGAAAGACACCCTATTTTGCTTTCCAGCTAAACAGTGCGTGCACTTCTCCAACTTTGTAGACTTGAGCCCCGGAATCACCTTCCTGTTCACCAAGTAGCTTATCCCCTTCTCGCTGATATGGCCGAGCCGCCTGTGCCACAACTCGGTAGACGCATCACTGACTGCGTTCACCTCCTGTGTCCCTTGTGCGCTCCCCTCCATATAATAAAGACCGGACTTCTTGCTTCCTCTGGCAAAAACCAACGAACCTCTGGAAAGCTTCCACTGACTGTTCCCGAAGAGACTGAAGAATCCCTCATCATCCAACCTTCCAACCGACACCAGGTTGAAACAGATATCAGGGACATGACGAACATCTTTGAGAACAAGAATCGCACCCGTCTTCGTTCTCAAATGCACATCTCCAACGGCAACCGCCTTCGACACATCTCCGTTGCCCATCTTCAACACGCCACAGTCGCCTGTCGTGTAAGTGGCAAATAGTGCCCTGTTGTGAGATACATGTGCTGAAGCCCCTGAGTCCGCCAGCCAAGAATTGTCATCGTAGACGAGGTTAGTAATGACCTCATCACCTACGACGATCACATCGCCTCCATGCATCGAGGCCACCACTGTAGTGTTCTCTTCTTGCTTCCCCTTGTCGTCCTTCTTCTCTCTCTTCCAAGCGAAACAGTTCCGCTTGATGTGGCCCTTCTTGTCACAATGGTAACACTCCGAGTCCTCGTAACGACCTTTGGACTTCCCCCTGCTCTTGTCTCTGCCACCACCTGGACCCCTGCTTTTGCCCCTTTCGCGGCTCTCTAAAACAAGTGCCTCTGAGTGGTGGGATGTGGATGAAGTGCCCTGAGAACGTCTCCGCATCTCTTCATTCAACACCCCACTCTTGGCAAACTCCAGACTGACCATGCCCTCTGGAGCAGAAGCGATCATAGATACTCGTACGGTCTCCCACGAGTCTGGCAAAGTACACAGCAACCACAGTCCCTGAACTTTGTCGTCGAACTTGACTCCCATAGAAGATAGCTGGTCAACCACGCCCTGGAACTCACTCAAGTGATCCGAAATAGATGCCCCATATTTGTACCGTAGACCCATCATCGTCCGGATCAGGAACAACTTGTTTACCCCGGTCTTCTTCGCGTACAAAGACTCCAGCTTATCCCACAACGTCTTCGTGTGCTCAATATTGGCAACGTAGTTGTACACGTTCTCGTCTACAAACTGTCATATGTACCCACACACTTGTATATGCTCGAATGTCCAGTCCTCCTCGAATTTATCACTGGGCTTCTCGGATGCAAACACGGGTAGATGCAGCTTCTTGACAAACAGCAAATCCTTCATCTTGCTCCGCCAATAATGATAGTTTGTGCCATTAAGATTCACCATGCGCACCGACTTCGCGTCCATCTCTCCTCTCTGGTTTCTCTGTCAACTAATGACACTCCTTCTGAATTCCAGAACCTGGCTCTGATACCACTCTGTTGGAAAAGAAGCGCGGAAACCTTTCCCCAAACCGGAGAGTACCTATGAGAGGACCGAGCAATACAACGCACGAACCCAAAAGCAAACAGACTAAACAATCCACGTAGACACAGAGAATTTTTGACGTAGAAAATCCTTGCGGAAAAACCACGGGATGATCGGAGTCCAACCCTGAAGAACCTCCACTAATGGAATAAAGAGAATACAACCTCTACAAGCTCCTCCCGATCCAACACGGATCACCACAACTCACTTGAAAGAAGAAATTTTTTGATTGCGGACTCCGAAGAACAAGAGATGCCGAAAAATTATTCGAAGCAATCACTCCTTCACAATAGTCCTTAATCCTCTCTCTCTCTCAAAGATTGTAAAGCACTCTTTGTTTTTGAGATGATTTTACAACTAGCATGCAACGCCCTTTTATAAGCCCTTGGTAACCCATACATGGAAGGCCAATATATATGGAAACTTCTAATATAAATCAATCATATATTTAATGGAAATCCAATCATAATTAGCTTACCATAATTGGAAACCCAATAATATGGAAAGCTACTATATGAAGGGTCCAATCATAAATATATAATCAAAGTAAATATGGAAATCCAATCATATATTTCCTTACCATATATGTACCAAAATAAAATCCATGCACTCCCCAAGCTTCTTCGACATACGGATGGCGCTCGTCGCTCTCCGGGGTCTTCTCCACATAGGTTGGGAACCCCACCCACTCCAACATTTGGAACTAAATGTGGTGCCCTGGCTATGAGTATAACAATATACGTAATTGTTAATACAAAGATATCTTACATTGCCATATGACTACAGACTTCTCAAATGATTCTGATTAGGTATCCTGTAGCATATAACTATTCTTAGTAATTCCATATTCAATGATGGCATTAAAATTTTGTGGACGTCGAGGAAGGGGGCGGGTGTTTAACCTTCGTTGAGGCAGTTAATCGTATGTGTCCTGAATTAGTGAATCAAGATCTGCTTCAGGCCAAGGTTTTACATGAATCGAGTTAGTCTGGCAAGTGATCTATGTAAAACCTCGGCCTGCCTGAAGCAGATCTTGATTATATATATATATATATATATATATATATATATATATATATATATATATATATATATATATATATATATATATATATATATATATATATATATATATATATAGGGTCGTTCTACAATACATCTGCTGGAAAAGGATGTATCGATACATCCAAAATTTGGACCGTTGGATGTTGATCCAATGGTTCGGATTGAATAATAGTGTAGAAATATCATTTAATGCAGATTTAGACTTTTGACCTGTTGATAACTTGCTTTAGCAGGTCATTCTTTACTTTAATTTTTTCAATGAAAACCCTAAATTAACTCATATTTACTCTCTTTTTCGTCTATCCAATTTAATATTTCGTAATTTTTTTTTTGGTTACAGGCCGTCGTGGTGGTGGTGTTGGTGGTTGTGGTGGAAAGAGAAACGGAGATGAAGAAGAAAACAAGAATCGGTCCGGATCGCGTCAAACATCGTCGAGCCCTCCTAGAACAACGAGGAGTACCAGCTGCGCCGAGAAGAATCGGTCCGGTTCGCGTCGGACGTTGTCGAAACCTCCTAGAATAAGAAGAAGTACCAACGGCGCCGCTCTAATTTTACTGTCCATGCCATTGTCAGAAATCTTATTTTTCATCTAATAATTTAATATTTTGTTAATAAAGCTACATGTCATAGTGGTGGTGGTGAACTGAGGAAACCTGCTTCTGAGGTCGGGCGGATCATCTACTCACATATTTAAAAAAAATATGTATTGATCGGACGAAATATTTTTTACTTTTCTAATGATAATATTTTCGAAGAGAATATTTTTTTTGGACGGTGAATGGCCATTCTCTTTGCTATTAACACGGCGAATGGACGGAGAATGACCATTCTCTTTGCTTTTAACACGGCAAATGGACGGAGAATGGCCGTTCTCTTTACTTTTAACACGGAGAATGATCATTCTCAAGGAGAATGGCCATTCTCCGTTCTTTGAAAACGGAGAATGGACACTCTCTGTGCTTTTAACAAAGTATGGTACATTTAGGACTGGAAAAGTTCAAGTATCTCATATTTTTTTCACCAAATATTTACAGTATTTTTAATATCATTTACCATAGTACATTCATTTAATATTAAATTATTTTTAAGAAAATCCGAATATTATTTTATCAGGCTTCCACTGTATGGCTGAACAAAATTTCTTGTGAATGTTTGAATATAATTAACCTACTATCAAAGAGAATTTTTCTTACATTATATTATGCATTACACTGGCATCGACTTCATACTGATGGCATCGATGTACTGATGGCAATAACAAAGGATGAACAGGCAGGATTACAATTATGTTTCAGCAATAATAAGGGATGAACAGGCAGGATTACAATTTTGCTTCAGCAATAACAATGGATGAACAGGCACTGGCATCGAATTCATACTGATGGCATCGATGTAATGATTTTTTACAGAAAGCAAAATACATTACAATCAAATAAAGTTTTAGTGATCCCAGGAATGCATCCGTAATGAGGCCACCTGTAAACCCTAGGAATGCATCTAGGAGTCATGAAATCTGTGATGGGCATCTGCAAATCAAAGGAATACACCAAAATATCAATATCATCTATGAAGGCCAACTGCCAACCAAATAAACGCTTCAACCAAAAAATCATAATCAAATTAAGTATACTTCATTCCAAGTCCAATAAACTGCATAATTCACGTTACAGTAATATGCCCAATCCACATTAGTAATTCAACATAGAACCTGCATAATTCACAATACAATAATCTAAATAAATATCAGACATACTCTAAATTCAAGACCATATTACATTTTCAAAACAAATTACGAACTATGTACTTAGTACAAGCGAAAAGTTTAGTCTTACAATATTTCAAACACAAAATTTAGTTTGACCGCCATGACCAACAAATATTCAGAACCATATTACAAGTCAAATATTACTTCCAAATTGAAATAAGAGACATTCAAAACTCAAAAGATGAATCTTCATAGCCATCCCTATCTTCTTCTTCTTGTTTCTTTTTTTTCCTACTTCTTCTTCTTTCTCAAAATATCCTTCACCTACACCTTGAGGGACGGATTAAGAAAAATTATAGTCAGTATGGACTCACTGTATATGTAGAAATGACATCCAGAAACATAAATAGAAGTATGAAAGTGATGGCTAGCATTAAAGTGTCAATGTGCACAGTGTGTATTTTTACATAAGAGTTTGGGTTAGCCCCATTTACCTTCTTCACGAGGGAAGAAAAATCTTATTCTTGGTCAGCAAATTCAACCTCTATCTGGTTAATCTTATCCAGAATCAATTTCTGGTTGTCGGATATAGTCTTCATCTCCTTGAAGACATTCTCAAAGTTTGCAGCAACAAAATTGTATAGATCATCAACCCTGTCCTTAGTGTTTTTGATTCCATAAGTTGATGGTTTTCCAGATGTTGATGGTTTGCTTGCAGCTGCTGCCCATTTTCCAAACATTCGAGTGAAGGTTAGTTTTCTCATGGGGCCTTTGTTTTTAATATAAACATCCCCTGCTAAGCTTGGGACAAAATGTTTATTAGCCATCGAGCATACAAATCCTCCAAAAGGGAGAGTTGTCCTTGTAGTTGGTTTTCCTACGAGATGCATCATTCTACTGAACATGTAGGAACCTATATCCATCCTTTTTTCCTTCCCCATATAATAAAGAAATTTTACTCTCTCGGGATGGATGGAAAACTCATGTCCAGTAGGGTTGAGTGTTTGAGATACATAGGCATGCAACAATTTATACAAAGTTTTTAATTGATCTTTGTATACATTTTGAGGGGTCTTGGCACCCATTGAAACACCTGTAATCTCATGAATTGCATCCTTCATGGAAACATTATCAATATCTTTCATATCAAACTCAGGAATTGAATCAAATCCATAAAATTCGTTGATGATAGCAGCATTTACCCTAATCAGTTTTCCTCTCAGAAACACCAGTTGTTGATCCTCTTCTTTTTCTTTAATTTCAGCCGGAAGATTTGAGTAAAATTCTCTTGCTATTGTTTAGGAGATTTTCTCAAGACAGGATTTGTTCAGTTTCTCCAATTGATAGAATTTCAATATATCCAGAAAAGCTTCGTCTTCGACATCATCCATCTTAATTGATCTTTCAGGCATAACAGCCTTTTTCTTGAAATATTTAATGTAAATCTTCTTAGTTTTAGAGTCTTTAAATTTTTTTACCTGCTCTCCAACCTGGGTCTTATTTGATGATTGCTCTTCCTCTTCATTTTTCTCTTCTGATGAGGATTCAAAATCCACAGAGTACGCTGATGACTCTGTATTCATTGCCACCTTAGCCTTCGCTTGAGTACGCCTTCAATCTTCATAAGTTGAGTCTTTCGACGACTCTGTATCGAAGATATATTTTCCGGTCTTTGTCGAGCAATGAGTATTTTTAGCCTTTTTTGCACGTGGCTTGGCTGCCGCCTCCGCTTTCATCGTCGCTGCCGCCGCCGCTGCTTCCGCCGCTGCCCTTTCGGCCTCTGTCCTAGCGACCATAATCTTGGTTTTCGTCGCCTTTGCAAGTTCTGCCCTTCGGGCCTGTATCGCATCCCTTTGTGGATTCTTCCCCTTCGGCGACGGTCGTTGTTTCTTCAGCTGCATTTTGATTAGAAGAGGGTTTGGGAAAGGGTTTGAGAGAAGAAGAGGGAAAATTCGACCGTTTTATATGACCTTGGGAAGTGAAAAAAATTAGAATAGTTTTGAGTCTTAAATTAAATTTATTACAATTATTACTAGTATAAGACGGTCGAATTTATTACTATTAAATTTAAAAAACTACTTTTCAAAATTAAATTTATTACTATAATTACTAGTATATATCCATGTGAAATTACTACATAAACCTTTAGAATTTTGAGACCCTAATTTTAAAAACTACTTTCCAAAATTAAATTTATTACTATTATTACTAGTATATATCTACGTGTTCCGTATAAATTATTGAAAAATTTGGCAGAAAAAATGTGGTGGAAACATATTTATTTAAAAAATTTTGACAACATATTTAAGAATGTGAAGTTTAATCTCAATATTTCCATTTTTCAATATTTGATTAAATTTTTGAAAATAAGAAGACTATGTACTTGAAAAGAGTAAAATTGAAACACTCAAAGTTGTCCTCTATTTTACTTTGTAATCATATTTAAGATGGATTTGACGGCAAGATTGACGCTGACAGCATAATCAATTCTATGACGTAACAAGTCATTGATGGGGATATCGTCGCTGATATATGGATTTGACGTAACAAGATTTGTTAATTATAAAGGGCAATGCTATAGTTAGCAAATGGGTGTAAGTTGTAAGAAGGTTGTAAAAGTTTGATTGTAGCCGAAACCAAATAGAGTTAACAAAATATTATATTTTATTAAATCCCAGCTTCGTCGCCGGAATATTCTCCGGTGAAGTATACAAGAGGAGGACAAAAAACTGTAAAAAACGAAAAAAAGAGGTCTAGCCCTCACTGGCCTCGCGGAGGATCTCCGCAAAGTCCTTCAGGGTGCGCACACCCGCCCTATGGCACAGGCGGCGAAACGCTTCCCTCTTCTCCAGAGAATCCCGTTCCTCCGGAGTGATCGACAACAGGTCAAAGTTGGGCGCCGGATGAAGAGGTCGAGCGATGACCTCCAGTGAAAACCCGTAGGAGGTCAGGAAGTTCGCAGCCGCTGCCAGCCAGTTATGGGCCGGAGGCGGCACAGAGGGTGCTCCATACGGAGAGGCTCGGCGACGACTGGAAGAAGACTCTGGCAATGGTTCCCAACCAGATAATCTTTTGGAGCCATGTTAAATGTGCAACCTACTCAGATGAATGGGGACCCCTATGTATATATATACACGTTCCTAACCGACTCTTCTTATTCCTCATTGGAAGTTGGGGATATTCAATTTCTTATTCCTTATTGGAAGTTGGGGATATAATGCTACAGTTACAACCAAATGCTTACAACACTCTTACAACCTTCACCCATTGCTGACATGTGGGCCATGGCCCACATGTCAGCAATGGGTGAAGGTTGTAAGAGTGTTGTAAGCATTTGGTAGTAGACTTAGCATTATTGATGTCTTATTCCAAGCTTAGTTGGTTGTGCTGTTTGGCTTTTACATGGAAGGCCTAGGTTCGAGTCTGGTGTTTGGGTTCTGTAGAATTTTTCTATTGTTAACATTTTTTGGGTGCTATTATATGCTTTTAACTTAGTATGGAACAATTTTTGGGACTGTTAATGGCCGTTCTCCGTTCCTCTAACACGGAGAATGGTACATTTAGGACGGAGAATTGTACATTTAGGACGGCGAATGGTACATTTAGGATGGAGAATGGTAAATGTAGGACGGAGAATGATACATGTAGGACGGAGAATAGTCCATATAGGACGGAGAATGGTACATTTAGGACGGAGAATGGTACATTTAGGACGGAGGTCGGACGGAGAATAATACATGTAGGACGGAGAATGGTACATATAAGATGGAGAATGGTATATTTAGGACTGTTCTGTAGGGTTGTGAATTTTAGATAGTTTGGCTGTTTAGTTTTTTTTGAATCTATATAAATTGGTTTTGAAGGCTCGTGAAGATGAATTAGTTTGGCTGTTTGGCTGTGTAAATAGATTTTAAAGGGTTGTGAAAAAGAAACCAATATTTTCGAATCGATCACCATTAATTATGGTGAATGGCACTGATACCACTAATATGAGTGGAATTTGCACCGCCAGAATTTATTTTGAATAAGGTAAAATCTGTGTTGGGAAATGGCAAAATCTCTTGGATATGATTACACTGAGATGTTGTATTAATGGTAAAATCTGTGTTGGAAAATGTCGAAATCTCAGAAGTGAGCCGTCTTAGGCGTCATTATATCACAGTCCATTTTATTTATAAAAAAATTAATCATGTAAAAAATTAGTATTGACAAAAGTAAAATTTTGTCAAAATGGAGAATCGAACTTATAAAAAATATCTTGTATGTAGACTAGTGAAAAATATAAAGAAATGCATGCATGCATGCATGCTAATGTTTTCACCATTCACTCCAGAAATGATAGATGATATCTAAATCATTATACATCTCGTATACAGGTTCCCCTGGTACTGGGATTACATTATCAAAGGGTTTTTTAAACGTCTGTATTGAATAACAAATTTTCCATAGTTCGTCGTCGAAGTGCACGTTGAAGCACCTACGTATGTCGAGCACGCGAAGACCCTTGCAGTTGCATATGATAGATCGCAGCGTGTCTCCATTGAACATGCCGAATCCCATATGTAGGTGCTCGAGACGCGGCATCGAATCAGCCACGGCCTTTCCCTCTGCCTCGTTTTTCGTGTCCAACACGAACATGTTCCTGAGCATGAAATCTGGGAGGCATGTTCCTACTCAGCTTGACCAGACGGTGGCAATACTTTCCGGCGAAAAATATTCCAGTCGACGTGATATAGAGGCAGTAGCTAATGTCGAGTTCTTCCAGCACAGGGAGAAACTCCAAGTGTCTCACGAAAGTTTCATCACTCACGTCGCACTTCGGAATGCGCAGCACCCTTAGAAATTTTCCACTGTATTATAAAAATGGAAAAACATCAATAGAAATTAACAAAAGTATATGTAAAATTTTGTAATAGAAAAAATAAAGTATTAGAATTAGACCAAATAAAATTTTGTACTGGCCTTAAACATGCAAAAGAGAAGGCTGCTTCGTCGAGCTTGTACGTGGAGAAGGACCCTAAATATCCTCCACTGCGAGCCACGAGCTTCATTACGGTCAAACTAATCTCAGCGGTTTGCTGGGTCCTCCGGCACCACTGTACCAAGTCGACGTTAGACCAATAGTCTAAGGGACCGTTGAGCACCTTCCATCACGAACGGTAAACTGGGGCCACGTTGCACATTACCTCATCTGCCGGCATCCCCGACAGTACCAGTATCATCAAGAGAATCTCGGTAGGGATGACGACCCATCCGCTGCAGTTGATCTTGCTCCTCTCCATTGCGACTGTTCTTCTTCTTCTTTCCTTTGTTTCTCTCTAGTTGGATGGGTTCTCTCCTTTGGAAAAGGCTATTTAACCCTTCGTTTAAGGGGGTATAACCCGCTCGTGGAGGGGTGTGACCGAACAAGGCATGAATCTATTGGAAAATAACGGTAATGCCATTGTATTAATATTAGCAATTAGTCATTTGGGCTCCCAACATATTTGGGTGATGCCATCTCCCATTATGTGGCATCTGACATGGCAGATGACATAACAGCTGACATGGCAAATTTTAACCCCAAAAATTAATTACCCAAAATTTTTTAATATTAATGTTAATGTCAATATTAATATTAATGTTAATGTTAATGCTAATG
Source organism: Iris pallida (assembly GCA_029216955.1). Taxonomy (NCBI): domain Eukaryota; kingdom Viridiplantae; phylum Streptophyta; class Magnoliopsida; order Asparagales; family Iridaceae; genus Iris; species Iris pallida. Next base: position 15,642,591 of record JANAVB010024000.1, on the reverse strand, counting down.
CTAATGCTAATGCTAATATTAATGTTAATGTTAATATTAATATTAATGTTAATATTAATACTAATATTAATTAATTTTAATTTAATATTAAATTATTTATTTACTATTAATGTTAATTTTAATATTAATTTTATTGTTAAATTTTGCCATGTCAGCTGTCATGTTAGCAACCATGTCATATGCCACATAATGGAAGATGGTATCACCCAAATTTTTTGGGAACAAATAGCATTTTCGTAATATTAGTTTTAATTATATTGTAAATTTTAAATTAACAGAAAAGCCAATGTAGATTTAATATTAATGCTACTGTAAAATTTTCCCGATCATACCTCGATACTTACGTTTGTCGACCGAGTTGCCATCTTCATCATTATCAAGTTTTTACCCGAATCATCGTCCTCGCTGGGACGTGATGCCGCATGAGCCTGGAGTTGCGCTCGTGCAAGGCAAGATAACAGATTCATAATAGTGTTTATAGCTCAAATTGATAACATAAGCAGCGGAAGGAAAACGTAGTATACAACAAGAATCTCTTTTATTGATAATGAATTGAAGGTTACAATGGCTCTGAATAGCCCAACTTAACATGCCAATTGGCTACAACGCTCATGATCTCTCTAGCTCACAAAGGAGTACATTGTTCCATACATTATGCCTCTTTATAGCCAACAAGTAGTCTTCGACTGAACATCTCCATGTCGCAAGTCCGAACGCCAATGCGGTAGCTCCACTTGAACGCTAAGGACTCCATGCCTCGGCACGTCCAAGCCGAGCCCCGCCTCGAGCCGAACATATCCTGAACTTGTCCACTACCGTGTTCCTGCGGCAGATACAGTTAGACATAATCTTAACATAAACATAGTGATCGTGCTCATCTATGTCCCATTTCGCCTAGCCTGCAAGGTTAGAACTTTACATAAGAAATTATATCATTTCACTCAACCAACCAACCGTAAACTTAAACATATGCATAAGGGTGGCAGGCCCTGCGCCTGCACCCAGCGCTAATTTCAGCCCACCGGCCCTATCTATATGAAGGTCACGGTGTTTCGTACCGTAATACATCTTTGGCATCCTTATGTGTAAGACTATGATCGCTTCGATACGGGTTGCTAGCCCAATATCCGAAGGATCCCAAACTTACTGATATCATAGCTTATCACAATACTGGACGGTCGCAACCCGTCCTAATGATGTGTACCATAAATACCATACATAATTCCCTTCTTTGAACTACTCGGTTGAATTAAGATGATGTGCACCATAAATACCATACATAAATACCAACACTGGACGGTCGCAACAATATCATAGCTTATTGAGTATATTATATTGACATTGCTTGTCCTCCATTCAGAGTTGACCGTTCTCGACAGGTTTTGATATTATAACTGTTGTTAGATAGTAGAACTAGACAGCATTCTACGTCGTTTCTGCGGTGTAGGCTGGGACGCTGTCACGCACTCATGCCCTTACTCTGGGTGCGAGTCGTGATAGGGTGCACGAGAAAGGAACAATATCGCTACCGATTCGGTTGGGACCGATAGGTCGGAATCGACCGGGTCGATCGAACGGGAACGGTTGAATTAAGATCCATTCCACGTTATGGAATGGCTTCTCTGGAACCAAGTCCCATATTCAGCGAGTTGCAGGTGATCGCGTAGGCGACGTCAGCGCAGCCAACCAGTCGCTCGCTTGAAGCAAGTCTAAGGCGAGTGGCTGACCTCCTTCGTCTCGTCCCTCTTCGACGTCACTGGCATCACAAGCCATCCTGGACGTATAGCTTTGTTAATCGGGGTCCTTTCAACGCAAGTAGCTAGCTCTGATGCAAGTCCCCGCTTAACCTGTGCTGAAACCTTATGCACGACTATACCCTGTTTCCTCCTAGGTCGAAACGGTCCCGTGGCCCCAGGTTGCTGATCGAGGAAACTATCGCCTTGTCGACAAGTTGTCCATAACCGTGCGATGATATATTTCTTTTTAGTTATTAAGACATAGCCTATATTATCTTTGAAAACTCAATCCCTTTCCCATGTTTGTGCCCTTGCATTTATCCTTTCATTCGCAACAACATTATCGATTTACCTAGGAAGGGGGTCGAGAAGAGGAGGGTCAGCCACTCATCTTGAGTTTACTTCAGGCGAGAGAATGGATCTTAATTCAACCGTTCCCGTTCGATAGAGTCAATCGATCCCGACCTATCGGTCCTGACCGAATCGATAGCGACAGTGTTCCTTTCTCGCGTACCCCGTGGACGGAGTACGGGGCACGATGTAGGAATAGGGCACTACAGCTATAGACTAAGATGTTGTCTATGAACACTATCACGAACTGATCCAAATAGTGCATGAAGATACGATTCATGGGGTCCATAAATACGACTGGCACATTGGTCGCTTCAAATGGCATAAAAAGGAAATCCCAATGTCCATACCTCGATCTGAATGATGTCTTCTGGATGAATTTCTCTCTGACTCTGATCTGATGGTACCCTCATGACCGTAAGTCAATATTCGAGAATACAGCCGCTCCCTTGAGCTGATCAAATAAGTCATCAATGTACGATAATCAACACATAATCTTGACGTACCATCCTTCTTCTTCACAAGAAGCATCGGTGCTCCCCAAGGCGATCCACTAGCACGAATGAATCCTTTGGTTCTGAGTTCTTCAATCATCTTGTACAAGATTTCCAACTTTGAAGGTGCCATCCTGTAGACTTTCTCCGATCCTGGTGCCATCCCTGGAATCAAGTCGATGGTGAAAACTATGCCTCACCGAAAAATGAAAACTCTGCCTCACCGGGAATACCAAAAATAATCCTGCCAATATGGCAGTCTATTCTTGTGTATTGCTCCTTAAACCAATCCATTGCTAGGCCAAGGGATCGATTCGGCCCACAGCAAAAGGGTCATCGTCTAACCTAGCTATAGTCCATGATGTCTTGACATTGCTAGTGGCCTTCACACCCTTTCACTGCTTAACAAATGCACGTGACACGGGACGGTGCTTGCTATACTTCGATAGCCCAACAAAACTCTTTTCTAATGTGTTCGTGCAACGACTTGACAAGCAAGGGCTACGTCAAGCCTTGCATCGAGGGAACGTGCTGTGCACGCGTTCGACTTGAACAATCAAGTTCTTTGGGTGCATAGACTTAAGCAAGAAGCAGTGAAATACGACTTAAACTACGGGACAAGCGAATGTTAATATTAATTGTAGTTCCAATTACATTTTAAATAAAAAAGAATGCAATTTTAACTTTAACTAGTTTTAAGTAAATGTTAAATCAAAAAATATTTTAAATTTTAGTATTAATATTAGTTTCAATAATATTATAAATTTTAAATTAACATGAATACCACGGTATTAGAAATCTAGCTAGCTGATGTCACGTTGCTCGGGGCTCGGTTAGTGTTCGTCTAAACTCGTACGTGCGAACTAGTTATTAGTAATGATAACCAAAAATTGAATTTTAAGTTTAAAATCTAGTCGAGCTCGATCCTTCCTCTTTATCCCATCTCCCACACTCTCTCTCTCTCTCTCTCGGGTTCTCTCTCACAGGTTGTGTTCCTTACACAACTGATCCCGTAGCATTAAATGCTCTGCATGCGTTATCCTACACAATTTAATAATAAACACTGATACCATATCATTAGACGAGTAAAAGTTGTCTTGGAAGTCGTAAAAATTACTTTGTATTGTCTTCTCAATACTTTTTTGCATTGGAGATGACTTTTTAAACTTATTGTCATTTGTGAATATAGCCGCCTATGCAAGTTATTGTCTTCTGCCTCATGCCATATAGGATACACAATACATAACAAGACAATAGGATTTCGTAGCATTAAATGCTGCTGCATGCGTTATCCTACAGAAGAGGGCCACGTGGAGATTGTTGTTGCATGCTTCCTCATGCGTTATTAGCTACACAATTTAATAATACATGTACCCAGAAGACGAAAAAGTTATGTTGTTGGAAGTTGTTTCCTTAAAATTATGCTTGCTCCTAGAATCACTCAAGATTTTTCATGAGCCATCAAAAGAGGGCCACGTGGCAGAGTTACAAAGAAGACGAAAAGGTTGTGTTGTTGCCTTGCTGGAAGTTGTTTCTTCCTGAATAATGCTTTTTGTACCTCCAAATTGCACTTTCAAACTGTCCATCCTTACGTGGCAGCTGACGTGATATGTTGATCTGGCAGCTGACGTGGCAATTTTTTTTAAATAAAACTAAAAATGAAAATTAACATTAAAGTTAATATTAACATTAACATTAACATTAATATTAATATTATCGTTAACATTAACAATAATATTAATATTAATATTAACATTAACCTTAACATTAATATTAACATAAATTAATATTAACATTAAATTAACATTGATATTAACGTTAAATTATTATGGAGAAAATTGGGTAGTTAACTTTTTGGATTAAAATTTGCCATGTCATCAGTCATGTCAGATGACACACACTATTATTTAACATGCCACATCAGATGGGAGGGCTATATATTAGAGGGTCAATTTGGAGGTACGAATATAGCATTACTCTTTCTTCTTGTATTATTTCTTGTCCTTCGTTGCTTCTGCTGGTTTCTAACATACTCTATTTTCTTCAATGCCGACGTCACATGGAGAAAGTGATCGTCGTGTGGAAGATTTAGTCGATGAAGAAAGCTTCCTTTCAAGAGGACTGTCAGATGATTTGGATGATGAGCAAAGTTTGGAAGATGTTAACTTAGGAGACAGTAAAGAACAAGATGAAGACATCAACGCAAACAACGAAATGTTATTTCGTATCACCCTTTCTAATGGATTTAAGAAATACATTATATTTTTACATCTATTTCTCATGTTTATTTTGTTTTATTCTGTTCTTAGGGACGACGGTGAATCTCCATTGGATTTCGATGCAGCGACGATGAAAAAAATATTGCAGTCTGCCAACATTAACAAAGATCCAAAATATCTCTTAGAAGAAGATATTGTTGGCCTACAGTTCAACTCTATTGAAGAAGCAGAGACATTCTACCGGATATATTCAAAAGCATATGGTTTCAGTATTAGAAAGAATGAGGTAAAGAAAAATAAATATGGGATGGTGATGATCCGTAGTTGGTGTTGTTCGAATGCGGGATTCAGGCACAAGAAATACAAGGAAGCTCCAAACAGGATTCGTGAGCCAAGAAGTGAAAGCAGAAGTGGTTGTAAAGCAATTTTTCGTATTGGGTACACCCATAAAACAAAGATGTGGTTCGTCAAAAAATTTCATGTACATCACAACCATAACCTGGCGAATGATTATAAAACAGTTTTTTTGAGATCCTATCGTACGATATCGCCCGCAGAGTTGGAAGAAATTAAGCTTATGAAGCAATCAGGGATGGGAACTGGACATATATGAAATTTAATTGTCCAGAAGAAAGGTGGCTGGGATAAGGTTGGATGGACGAGAAAGGATTTATACAACGCTCTAGCTCAAGATAGTAGAGCACTAGACGATGTTCATGCTACGACAACACTTACATTTCTTCAATCTAAGGAGGGCAGTGACCCAGATTTCTTCTACGCGTATAAGGTAGACGAAGATTCCAGATTGACCCATCTCTTTTGGACTGACGGTGCATGTCGATTCGATTACGAATTATTTGTAGATTCACTAGCATTCGATTCTACATATAAAATAAATAGAAGTCAAATGCCGTTGGTGGTTCTAGTGGGTACAAACAATCATGCGATGACTTGTGTGTTTTGGTTTGCAATGATCCATAATGAGACTGCAGAGACTTATTCTTGGGTTCTAGAAAAATTCCTAGAGTGTATGAATGGAAAATTACCAGTGACAGTTCTCACGGATGGTTGCAGATCCATGAATAAAGCAATTGAGGATTTAATGCCTAGCGTAGTTCATCGAACGTGCTCATGGCATATCCTAAACAACGCTGCCAAACATGTACACCGGGAGGGTTTTCACAATAAACTGAGTCTTCTGATTAAAAGGTACATCGCACACTTGCTACTTTACTTTGAAGTATGTTGTTGTTACAATATCACAACTTTAGTTACTGTCCATATTTTCTAAACAGGTACTATTCAGTCGAAGAATTTAAAAACTGTTGGCAGCAGATGCTAACAGATTATAATGTAGAGAACAATGAGTGGACCACTGCATTGTACAGAACGAGGGAGCGATGGGCAGACACATTCCTACGTGGAAATTATTTTGGCGGTTCTACTGCAACAAATAGATGTGAATCTATGAACGCATTTCTGAAAAGGTTTTTGAATGAGAAGCTGCCACTATGGAAGGCCCTTCAAAATTGTGACTACGGTTTGGCGGCCTTACGTTACGGCCAGATGGGTATGCATGTCAATGATAAACTCTCAACACCAGTTGTGAATCAAACTAGCATGGCCGTAATAGAAGATAAATTTGCCGCAATTTACACTAAAACGGTGTTTATAGATGTAAGGAAGGAAATCACACATTCTGATGCATATACTGTTCTTCATCATCACATCATAAGAGAGGCAGAAGTTTGCACTGTCCAAAAGTATTTGTTGCCAAACAGTGTCAACCGGAAGGTTACATTTGATCCGGCCGACAACATCATAAATTGTGAATGCTTGTGGATGGAGACCAAGGGGATTCCTTGTAGGCATATTTTTTCAGCAATGAAGAGATTGCAAATTGGAGATATTCCAAAGAACTTGACAAAATCTCGTTGGCTCAAGGATTGCAAAGAGAGTTATCTCTTCGAACCTGGCTCAGAAAGAAGATTCATCCACCCAGATAGTATTGAGAGCAGAAGGTATGGTGGTATTAATAAACAAGTTAATCCGTTTACATACTATTGTAAAAAATCAAGCAAAATTCAAGAGAGGGGAACGAAGTTGATGTCGTTTGTTCTGATGGAGTTGAAAGAAATGGTGACCGATATTGGTGAAGAATAACAAATGGTAGCTGATGCAGTTCATGGAGTGCATGAAGCTTTAAAAGAGCCAAATCCGGTAGCAACAAAAGGAAGGCCTTCTCAAGGGAAATCAAGCCAGCCTACAGAAAGTTAGCCTATCCCGAAGCCTAGAGTATGTAGAGTTTGTAAAAAATCGGGTCACGATTTTCATAATTGTAAAGTACGAAAGCGAAATAGCGACAAAGAGCAAATAGAATAAAATGAAACGTCGTTGACTTAAGACAATGTCTTTCTTATGTGGCAAGATGTCATTCACACGAGACAATTAGATAAAAAATATGTTCTCCAATGCAAAAGTTTGAGAAGACAATTAGGTAAAAATGGAGAATATCAAATTCCAAGTTCAAAACGGAATATATCGAAAATGGAGAAAATATGTTCTCCGTGCAGTCCAAAACGGAGAATATCATTCTCCGTTTCAAATGACACGGAGAATATCATTCCCCGTTTCAAATTAAAACGAAGAATGAACATTCTAATATGTTTTTAACACTAGGAATCTTATTCTCTGTTTCAAATTAAACGGAGAATGCCGTTCTCCGTTCCAAATTAAACGGCAAATAGAATCCTCAATCGTTTTAATACTGGGAACGGCATTCTCCATGCAGTTCAAAACGGAGAATATAATTCTTCGTTACAAATTAAATGGAGAATATCATTCTCCGTTTCAAATTAAAATGGAGAATGAACATTTTAATGTGTTTTTAACACTGGAAATGCTATTCTCCGTGTAATTCAAAACGAAGAATTCTATTCTCCGTTTAATAAAACACGGAGAATGCTATTGTGGTGTCGTGGTTACAATGCTAGACTTGTATTTAAGAGGTCATTGGTTCAAATCTTGATTATAACAAAATTTTGTTTTATTTATACTTTTTTTTGTAAGTTATGTATGGGGCCCATTTAAAAGGGAAAAAACTTTGATACAGGAGAGAAACTTTGATACAGTTGGGGGTATCAAAGTTTTGATACCCCCTATGTATGACATGTGGGCCATCTCAAAATTTATGTGTATATATATGTTTACACGTTTTACAAAGCAGGAGGGGCCCACATGTCATACATAGGGGGTATCAAAACTTTGATATAGTAGGGGGTATCAAAGTTTTGATACCCCCTATGTATGACATGTGGGCCCTCTCAAAATTTATGTGTATATATATATGTGTACACATTTTATAAAGCAGGAAGGGCCCATATGTCATACATAGGGGGTATCAAAACTTTGATACCCCCTACTGTATCAAGAAAAAAACTTTGATACAGTAGGGGGTATGAAAGTTGGCAAAATTCGAAGGGGCAGATTCATTGGTATTAATGTCATATAAATGGCAGTAGTTGGAAGAGTTTGTTCTAGTCTTACTTAGCTTAACTTGAGAAGGGGCAGATGCATTGGTATTGATGGAAATTAATTGAATTGAATTCGAAGTGGTTGCCACTTGGCGCATGAGTCCGAGTTGTTCCATGCCTATAAATGGCAGTAGTGTAGGGAGAGTTTGTTCTCGTCTCACTTAGCTTTTCTTGTGGAGATGGACTCTACCGATCCTCCGCCTTGGCAAGACGCTTTCCTCTTGGTTGTCGATCTCCTCGTTCGAAGAAGCTTTGGTGGTGAAGTCCTTCAGAAGACTGAGATGTGCCTGGGTTTAGATTTATTGCCAACCCACGCTCTGTCGAAGCGCCCGTACGTTGATTGGCTCGGACTATGCACAGTGTTCCTTTGCCGCCAGGAGTTCATTTCTTCGACGTGTTCCATTGGTCCGACGATGCACGGTGGTAAAGTCCTTCAGAAGACTGAGATGTGCATGGGTTTGGATTTATTATCGTTCCACGCTCTGTCGGAGTGCCCGCACGTTGATTGGCTCGGACTATGCACGGTGTTCCTTTGCCGCAAGGAGTTCATTTCTTCGATGTGTTCCATAATGAAGAAGGATGCCTTTGCACGGTGCTCTACCTTAAGGAATTCCTTTGCCTCAGTGAGTTCCTTTGCTCGGAGGATGCACGATGAAGTGACTTGCCTCAAGGAGTCATCCAACGGTTCCTATGCTCTGACGATGCACGATGAAGAACATCTACCACGTGGACACGAACTGAAAGATGACGGAGAACAACACTCCTCCTTCGCAGTCGAAGCTTTTAATTGAATTCCTTGAGGCAAATCACTTCATCGTGTTTCGTCAGAGCATAGAAACCTTTGGATGACTCCTTGAGGCAAATCACTTCATCGTGCATCGTCAGAGCAAGAGCAAGATAAATTCCTTGAGGTACATGAACAGAAGCAAAGGAATTCCTTGAGAGCAAAGGACCTTGCAAAGGAATTCCTTGAGGCAGAGCACCTTGCAAAGGTATCCTTTTTCATCCTGGAGATGCACTCTACCGATCCCCTACCTTGGCAAGACTCTTTCCTGTTGGTTATTGGAAGAACCGCAGGGTTTTGGTTGAAGAAGCTTTGGTAGTGAAGTCCTTCAGAAGACTGAGATGTGCCTGGGTTTGGATTTATTGCCAACCCACACTCTGTCGAAGCGCTCGCACTTTGATTCAATCTGACTATGCACGGAGTTCCTTTGTTCATGGAGTTCCATTGCTCTGACTATGTACGGAGTTCCTTTGTTCAGGGAGTTCCATTGCTCTGACGATGCACGATGAAGTGATTTGCCTCAAGGAATTCCTTTGCCTCAAGGAGTTTAATTGCTCTGCGATGCCCAAACGCAGCTCACATTCAACTTTTTTCTTGATAGTAGGATTTTATGTAGTATTTCAGACTTTCATAATGTAAATGTAACTCAAAAAGTCAAACTTTTCGTGGTTTTCACAATATAAATGTAACTCAAAAATGATTTTATTATAAAAGACAGATCAGAGCAGACATTATAAAAGTCATATTCTCATCAAGCTCATCTTCATTCTCCTTTTCAAACTAAACGGAGAATAACATTCTCCGTTTCAAAAGACACGGAGAACGTCATTCTCCGTTTTAAAAAAACGGAGAATGCACATTTTAATGTGTTTTACCACTGGGAATGTTATTCTCCGTTTCAAGACAGACGGAGAATGTTATTATCCGTTCCGAAATAAACGGTGAATAGAATCCTCAAACGATTTAATTTAAATGGGAAAGTTATTCTCCGTTTCGAGATAAACGGAGAATAGAATCCTTAAACTTTTCTTGGTTTTGGCAATGTAAATGTAATTCAAAAATAATTTTATTATAAAAGCAAAGCTTATAAAAGACAGAAGTTTCTTGTCCAATTACATAATTATATTATTGTTTTACAATGTAATTGCTTGGTTCGTGTTACATATTTGCTTTTAAGCAACTTCTTAGCCCATACCAACCTCATCTTTGTAATCTTCTGGTGAGTTTCATCATCATTTCCTCCCGGTATTTCAAAGGGAGTAGTCGTCAACATATACATATAATATGCCGTGTACAAAAGGCAGTTGGGTGCCAGTTGTTGTGGGCAATTTGGAGAACAATTCAGCACTTTGCTCTCATACTCCATCTTTGCCGGGCATCTCTCCCTCATCTTATCAACTTTTCTCCTGACGATAGGCTCTAAAGTGTTCTTCATTAATTCTGCATCCACCTTGCACTTTTCGTACGTGTTTTGCCTCAAGGAGTTGTAGTGTGTCCAGTCGTAGGAGATAAAGTTGAATGTGAGCAGAGTATAGTATTTGATGGGTATATTAAAGAGTGGGATGAATAGCAACTCTATGTCGTCCTCCAAACCCATGACGAAGTCTACTACATCTGTTTGGAAGTTTTCAAGGGCGCCGAATTTTGCGTCTAGTTCATTGGCACGTTCAACGGTGTTCTGTTTTCCAAAAACAAAATACAATATCATTAGTATTTTTTTCTGTCATTTTTCATCGGCGTACACATGAATATGGATTTTTCTGTTTGGATTCTTACCAATGTGTGGAGCATCATGAATGCAGACCACTTATATGATTGGGGCGCCGGCTTTTGCTTCTGGATCAATGGCACGTCCTTTGAACTAGACGGGGGACACCTTCTTTTAATGCCTTAAATTTCTCTTAGCTTCCTTATTATTAGGTTAAGTATGCTAGCCTCCATGTCTTCATAGTTGAGTATGTCTTGCAGGTCTATTGCCGACAGCTCGACTGTGACTCCATTTTCACCCACTTTCGACGAAAATGAGTATACAATATCACTGCACATAAATTTATTTTAGATTAAATTAATAAAGATAGATTCTCATTACATAATTGTGAAAAAATTCTAGAAAAAACAAAAGCAAAAAAAGGGTTCTGATTCATATTCTGAACACTTCTTTTTGGGAATTACGATGTCGATGTATTGCTTCTTCAGCTCTTCATCCGCATATTTCCAAAGTAAGAGTTCATCGCATTCCCTTAGTATGACACGGTTCTTCTTTAATTCAGCCATTTTGGCGGGATTTCGGAGCGGCATTAATCTTCCGCTTTTTATTCGCCTCTCCAACTGTATTACTTTTTATTAACCTCTTTCCCCCGATCCTCCTCTTCTTTTGGCTTCTTTTGGAGCAGCAAGTTCAGCAGCTGCTTGAATCTCCTCACGCTGAAATGCTACAACCATGGCTTGGAGATCAACAATTTTCCTATCCTTTTCATTGGCTTCAATATTAAATGATTCAACTTTATTTTGAAGCTCCCTTTTCTCCTCAACGAGCTTTTCATTTGTTTCTCTGAGTTGCTCGATTGTTCGCACTGAAATAAAACAAACAACAATAAAATTTATGATGTGAACCTAACACAGAGAATGACATTCTCCGAGTATTATAATACGGAGAATAGCATTCTCCGTTTGGAATTACACGGAGAATAACCTTTCCAGTATCGAAATGATAGAGAATAGCAAATATCCGTTTCAAATAACACGGATAATGCCATTCTCTGTGTTATAATACACGGAGAATAGTCATTCTCCTGGAAGATTACAAATCAGAAATTTGAAATAAAAAAGATTTTACCTTGTGCATGTAGCTCTGATTTAAGAACAGAATTCTGCTTTCTCAAATCCTCCAGTTCATGCACAGAGCCCTCCATCACAACGTTGACTGCACGTTGTTGTGCTTCTTGTGCCTCGAGCTCTTTCAGCTTTTCTTTGAGTTTCTCGTTCTCAAGGTTGGCTGCACGTAACTGCGCTCCTTGTGCCTCCATCTCTTTTAACTTTTCTTTGAGTTCTTCCTTCTGCGCAAGAATATCAGAATGATGTCTTCTCAAATCCTCCAGTTCATGCACAGAGCCCTCTATCACAATGTTGACTGCACGTTGTTGCGCTTCTTCTGCCTCGAGCTCTTTCAGCTTTTCTTTGAGTATGGCATTCTCAAAGTTGGCTGCACGTAACTGCGCTCCTTGTGCCTCCATCTCTTTCAACTTTTCTTTGAGTTCTTCATTCTGCGCAAGAATATCAGAATGATGTCTTCTCAAATCCTCCAATTCCTTTGCTGAGTCGTCCATCACAGCGCCCATTTCATGATGCTGTGGTATCCGTTGTTCATCAAAATTATCCCCACCTGCTTCTTGGTGTTCTTCCTCTCCCTCCTTTTCAACTTCTTCTATAGGTGGCTCATCTTCTTTGTGCCCTTCTTCTTCCCCAACAGATATAACCAGATGTAACACCCAGTTTTCCAGATGAGGATAATTTTGAAATTTTGTAATTATAATTATTAATTATTGATATTTGATTCACATTATGATTTTTAGTATTTTTTAATAATTTTTAAACTATTTAAGAACTGGTTTAAGTCATGACTTGTGATTTTGATGTGCTGCTAGTGAAACCTGAGAGACTGCATGACCTAGAGCCTAACCATGTTATTAGGATGATTAATTATCATTTTTAGCCTAGGGATAATTTGATTATTTTGACTTATTTGAATTATTTGGTGAATTGTTGAATTGGTGAATTCTAATTTAACTTTGACTTGTTGAGACCTAGTGGACTAGCCTAGAAGCTAACCCTAGCCATGGTGACCCTAGTCTAACTTGAGTTAACCTATTTTAGTCATTAGAGAATAGTTTTAGAATGAGGGGATTTGGTTTAGTAAATTTAAGTCATGGCTTGTGATTTCATGAAATGACTTATGACTTAATGATTTAATTGATCATGACTTAAGCCCATGGGCCATTTAGTGAACCCTAACCCTAATTATTGAACCTATGAGCAGCCACATAGGGATCCCCACCCTATTTAAACACTTGTTCATTAGGGCTTGCCTCTTTTTATCATTCCAACACTTGGAGAAAGAAAGGTAAGTTTCCCCCTTCCAAAAATTCTCATTTTATTTATTTGATCTCCTTTTTCATCCTAGTCTTTTGCATTGGGTTCTAATTTGAGTTTATGGACTGTTGGTGGAGAGCTATTTCAGTTTGGGATCAATTTGGAGCATTTGGCCATCAAGAAGAACACCCCTCATTTGAAGCCTTTTCTTGCAAATTGCACCTATAGGTAAAACCCTTTAAATTGATTTAAATTTCAATTTTCTTTGCATGTAGGGATAGATCTAGGAGTCCCCTAGGTGTCCCTGAAATTTGGGTGAATTTCGTATCCGTATCGGACACGTGTCGTAGTGTATGTTAGGTGTTCGATGAAATGCCTCTAAGGATTTTATTTTCGATTTTTGCTAAACTAATTACGTGATTTTGAAGCTCTTGATGTGTACATTAATTATGTTGAGGACTGAGTTGATTTTCGAGCTGTGTCCGTGTCCAAACAGGATATGAACACGCTCGCAGCATATGCCGTGCAGTCCCCTGCTGCCCGACACTTCTGTAGGACACGACACGAAGTTTCAAGACCCTATTTTTGGCGTAGAGGTCGGGGCAACCTCTGCCACCATCCTCCCAAAATTTGGGGGGGTTGGTGCAGTGTGCGAGGAGTTCTCCTCCTCGCACTGGCCGTACTGGCCGCGCGCGCGCTGTGCACGCGTGGTTTCTAGCCACTGACACGGCTTAAAAGCTGACACGACACGAGTAGTGGACACGTTTCAGGCACCCTAGGACCAAGCCCTATCCTAGGTGAACCTACGTGCATGAGTACGAGACACGGGTCACCCTGTGTCGTGTCCTAGAGCGACACACACGCGTGTACGACGCTGTGTGCCTGTGCGCGTGTCTGTGCCGTTCATGAGCTGAGACACGTCATGTCCTGTTTCCCCAGGACACGAGATGAGTCGTGGGACACGGGTACAGGTGGGGGATGGGTTACCAACCAATGATTGATCACATTAGCTTGTTTTGAAGTCGAATTTCAAACTCCCATGTGTGGACTGATACGTGCTACTTTTCTTAAGTCCTGAATTGATTTCCTTTTATTTTATCTGATTTAAATGCTGTTTTAAACCACTAAATTGGTTCCCACATGTATATTAGTTCATTCTAGGATAGGTTTTCAAAGTTTTATTAGCTTGTTATCACGGAAATGGAAATTGAGTATGAAAATGGGTAATTCAATAAAAAACTGAATTCCCAGATTTCATAAATACTCATTCTGTTTTTTTAAAGTTTTTTTTAACTGAATCTTAGTTTTAATTCTCATGATTGGATTCATATACATGTGCATTAGACACTGCCAAATTGATTTCCATGTTAGATTAGGTTGTGGGATGAGTTGGTATCGGTTAATATCAGAGATTAGGAATCTAGTTCCTGGTTTTGTAACTATTTGTTAATTTGATTAGGTGTATACAAATTGCAGATCATAGATTTCATGCTGTTAAGAGGAGTACTAGGTTACATTGTGTTTTGTTCATTTTTGATTTGAATGGTTGTTAGGCCTTGGGATTTTGATATGGGCTAGTGAACTAACATACATTTACACCCATTTTCCTGAGAATGAACTTGGTTCGGACTTTGAAACTGAGTTGAATGTTGTTCAATGTATTCACTGATTTTCTCACATTGTAACTGTCAACCTATTTCCAGATTTTGTAATGCTTAGTGGCTCACTGGTTGCACTGACACTTGAACACAATGTTTAGCACACTGTTTTCCTGTCAAAAGTTTCCTAAAACCTGTGAATGCACTGATTAATAGCTCACTGATTTCTTTTATTTGATATTGTGTTCCTAAAGCTGAGATTGTTGGGTTTTCATTTAGGTTAGACTGTTTTATGGATTGCCCTTGATTCTTTTCTGTTTTGCACATCACCTTCACATTTTGTCCCTGTCACTTGTCCACAATTACAAACACTTTTGTTTGTATAAATTTACACACACACACACATCCCATTTTAACACACATTTATCACACATACCCACACATGTACACACACACACACTCTCATGAACTGTACACACCATATCACACACACACTCAATGTTCCATTCACACACACAACATCCCCTTCACATTTGGTTCACTGTCAGCCCATAGACTCACACACACAAAACTGATTTTGAGCATACACACTCACCATGGCTTGACACACTACTGCATTGCTCTATAACACACTGTTTTTCTTTTCAGGTTTACACATGGGCTGATTTGTTCCCTGTTATACTACACACACACACACATAGCCCTGTACACCCTCTACACACACACACCCTCATTTGACACAGTTTTCAAGAATTACATATACACACACCATTAGACACTACACACACATGTGTATATTACCACACAACACCCTACTGTTATCCCATTGACACCTATTAACTATAGTTATATATATACATAGACACATATGCCATTACCCCTCTCTCTATATCACTCCATGTATGTATATATATCTATATGCTTGATAATAATGTGGTGAATATGTGTGATATAGCCTATATGGCCTATAGCCTATATGCATGGCACATTGCACTTGGGTGTATCCCTATGTGATTAACATAGGCATATAGCCTATGGGTCATAAACCTGTGTTTTTGGCTTGAATGCCAGTGTAGGAGTGTGGTTGGCTTGTATAGCCTAGAAATTGGGTGTGCTTGCTAGTCTAGGCTTGGTTAGGCCTAGTGAGACTTGACTAGATTAAGATGAGAATAATTTTGAAATTTTGAAATTTTGTAATTATAATTATTAATTATTGATATTTGATTCATATTATGATTTTTAGTGATTTTTAATAATTTTTAAACTATTTAAGAACTGGTTTAAGTCATGACTTGTGATTTTGATGTGCTGCTAGTGAAACCTGAGAGACTGCATGACCTAGAGCCTAACCATGTCATTAGAATGATTAATTATCATTTTTAGTCTAGGGGTAATTTGGTCATTTTGACTTATTTGAATTATTTGGCGAATTGTTGAATTGGTGAATTCTAATTTGACTTTGACTTGTTGAGACCTAGTGGACTAGCCTAGAAGCTAACCCTAGCCATGGTGACCCTAGTCTAACTTGAGTTAACCTATTTTAGTCATTAGAGAATAGTTTTAGAATGAGGGGATTTGGTTTAGTGAATTTAAGTCATGGCTTGTGATTTCATGAAATGACTTATGACTTAATAATTTAATTGATCATGACTTAAGCCCATGGGCCATTTAGTAAACCCTAACCCTAATTATTGAACCTATGAGCAGCCACATAGGGATCCCCACCCTATTTAAATACTTGTTCATTAGGGCTTGCCTCTTTTTATCATTCCAACACTTGGAGAAAGAAAGATAAGTTTCCCCCTTCCAAAAATTCCCATTTTATTCATTTGATCTCCTTTTTCATCCTAGTCTTTTGTATTGGGTTCTAATTTGAGTTTATGGACTGTTGGTGGAGAGCTATTTCAGTTTGGGATCAATTTGGAGCATTTGGCCATCAAGAAGAACACCCCCCATTTGAAGCCTTTTCTTGTAAATTGTACCTATAGGTAAAACCCTTTAAATTGATTTAAATTTTAGTTTTCTTTGCATGTAGGGCTAGATCTAGGAGTCCCCTAGGTGTCCCTGAAATTTGGGTGAATTTCGTGTCCATTTGGTGTCCGTATCGGATACGTGTCGTAGTGTATGTTAGGTGTTCGATGAAATGCCTCTAAGGATTTTATTTTCGCTTTTTGCTAAACTAATTACATGATTTTGAAGCTCTTGATGTGTACATTAATTATGTTGAGGACTGAGTTGATTTTCGAGCCGTGTCCGTGTCCAAACAGGACACGAACACGCTCGCAGCACATGTCATGCAGTCCCCTGCTGCCCGACACTTCTGTAGGACACGACACGAAGTTTCAAGACCCTATTTTTGGCGTAGAGGTCGGGGCAACCTCTGCCACCATCCTTCCTAAATTTGGGGTGGGTTGGTGCAGTGTGCGAGGAGTTCTCCTCCTCGCACTGGCCACACTGGCCGTGAGCGCGCGCTGTGCATGCGTGGTTTCTAGCCACTGACACGGCTTAAAAGCTGACACGACACGAGTAGTGGACACGTTTTAGGCACCCTAGGACCTAGCCCTATCCTAGGCGAACCCACATGCATGAGCACGAGACACGGGTCGCCCTGTGTCGTGTCCTAGAGCGACACACACGCGTGCACGACGCTGTGTGCTTGTGCGCGTGTCTGTGCCGTTCGTGAGCTGAGACACGTCGTGCCCTGTTTCCCCAGGACACGAGATGACTCATGGAACACGGGTACAGGTGGGGGATGCGTTACCAACCAATGATTGATCACATTAGCTTATTTTGAAGTCGAATTTCAAACTCCCATGTGTGGACTGATACGTGTTACTGTTCTTAAGTCCTGAATTGATTTCCTTTTATTTTATCTGATTTAAATGCTGTTTTAAACCACTAAATTGGTTCCCACATGTGTATTAGTTCATGCTAGGATAGGTTTTTAAAGTTTTATTAGCTTGTTATCACGAAAATGGAAATTGAGTATGAAAATGGGCAATTCAATAAAAAACTGAATTCCCAGATTTCATAAATACTCATTCTGTTTTTTTAAAGTTTTTTTAACTGAATCTTAGTTTTAATTCTCATGATTGGATTCATATACATGTACATTAGACACTGCCAAATTGATTTCCATGTTAGATTAGGTTGTGTGATGAGTTGGTATCGATTAATATCAGAGATTAGGAATCTAGTTCCTGGTTTTGTAACTTTTTCTTAATTTGATTAGGTGTATACAAATTGCAGATCATAGATTTCATGTTGTTAAGAGGAGTACTAGGTTACATTTTGTTTTGTTCATTTTTGATTTGAATGGTTGTTAGGCCTTGGGATTTTGATATGGGCTAGTGAACTAACATACATTTACACCCATTTTCCTGAGAATGAACTTGGTTCGGACTTTGAAACTGAGTTGAATGTTGTTCAATATATTCACTGATTTTCTCATATTGTAACTGTCAACCTATTTCCAGATTTTGTAATGCTTAGTGGCTCACTGGTTGCACTGACACTTGAACACAATGTTTAGCACACTGTTTTCCTGTCAAAAGTTTCCTAAAACCTGTGAATACACTGATTAATAGCTCACTGATTTCTTTTATTTGATATTGTGTTCCTAAAACTGAGTTTGTTAGGTTTTCATTTAGGTTAGACTATTTTATGGACTGCCCTTGATTCTTTTCTGTTTTGCACATCACCTTCACATTTTGTCCCTGTCACTTGTCCACTATTACACACACTTTTGTTTGTATAAATTCACACACACACACACACACACACACACACACACATATCCCATTTTAACACACATTTATCACACATACCCACACATGTACACACACACTCTCATGAACTGTACACATAATATCACACACACACTCAATGTTCCATTCACACACACAACATCCCCTTCACATTTGGTTCACTGTCAGCCCATAGACTCATACACACAAAACTAATTTTGAGCATACACACTCACCATGGCTTGACACACCACTGCATTGCTCTATAACACACTGTTTTTCTTTTCAGGTTTACATATGGGCTGATTTGTTCCCTGTTACACTACACACACACACATAGACCTGTACACCCTCTACACACACACACCCTCATTTGACACTGTTTTCTAGAATTATATGTACACACACCATTAGACACTACACACACATGTGTAGATTACCACACAACACACCCTACTGTTATCCCATTGACACCTATTAACTATAGTTATATATGTACATAGACACACATGCCATTACCCCTCTCCCTCTATATCACTCCATGTATGTATATATATCTATATGCTTGATAATAATGTGGTGAATATGTGTGATATAGCCTATATGGCCTATAGCCTATATGCATGGCACATTGCACTTGGGTGTATCCCTATGTGATTAACATAGGCATATAGCCTATGGCTCATAAACCTGTATTTATGGCTTGAATGCCAGTGTAGGAGTGTGGTTGGCTTGTATTGCCTAGAAATTGGGTGTGCTTGCTAGTCTAGGCTTGGTTAGGCCTAGTGAGACTTGACTAGATTAAGATTGACTTACTTTGACTATTGTAGCTGATTTGGGTTGACCCAGAGTTGACCAAGTTTAACTTGGACCTAGTTTGACCTAGATAGTTGACCAGGTTTGACTTAGAGTTGACTTTGACCTAGATTGGCTTAGAATCATGTAGATTGCATCATAGACTCCATTTATCTTATTTTAAACATATTATGACCTGTACTGCTCTATTTAGGACATTGTGACTCTGGTGCAGACATCTGACATTACACTACTCTTTTCAGAGTATCAGGCGAGTACATTCTCTGATAGTTCTCTCATTTAATTGTCAATTACTGTACTTCAGTTCTAGTTAGTTGTATGCGATTCTCTGTTACAACACGTATGGATATTCTGGATTCATGTATACGACACACATTTATTTTCTGGCCTCTATTACTGGTATCATCAATTTCTGGTTTCTATTACTGGAATCACCTACTGGAATCATTTACTGGAATCATTTACTGGTATCATTATATTTTGGCTAGACTCATCTTGAATCATTGTGTCGGATTTCTGGATTCACTTGCTGTGAGGAGAAATACTTGAGTAAGACACGTAGACATACCCCAATCTGGAATCTCCCAACTGGAATCTACTGGAATGATAGCCATCTCACACCCGGCCAGGTGTGTGATGTGCCGTATTACCTACAGTCGTTTACATGTCGATCTCGGTATTTTAAAACACACTGTTAGAGTATAGGCTGGACTCACCCTGGAATCATTGATCACTATGACTGGAATCGTCCCTTACTGGATTCATCTTGTATTAGATTCATCTTGTACTGGACTTACATTGGAGTTACACTGGTTTACATTGTTGTCTGGACTTTATATCATATTACCCTGGTTCAGCTAGTTCTATTTTTACAGTCTTCATTGCTATGATTCTTCTCTTGTTTAGTTATTTACTTTCCTTGCACTTTATCGGTCTTTCTTACCATCACCTGAATATAAACTGCCATTTTCATCAATACAACTGCCTATAACTGCTTTACAGTTCTCTGTCATTTACTTGGGTTTTCTAGATGAGATGTGCTCGTTCCTGTCCTGACTGGACCTGTTGTAAATTTTACAGATGATTGCCCTGAGGACACATGCCCTACATGTTACAGACCAGGAGATGGCTTAGCTACCTGTGGCCCCGACACTCAGGGGTGATCGGGAGTTTAGCTAGTTTGTTTTGTTTTAGTTTTCATGTTTAGAACTGGAATTGTATATATAGAATTGAGACTTGAGATGTATTTTGAGATTGTTTGAGTTTGTTGTTATATTATCAGTAGTTTTATCGTCTTCAATTTCTTAGTTATATTTCGGTGTTATCTTATCGTGCTTAGACTGTGATTGAGTTACACCATATCTTATACTTGTCCTCCGTTCGGAGTTGATCATAATGAGTACACTATATACTGCATGAGTTGATGGTTAGTTAGAGACTTAGAACAGCGTTCTACTGCCGATACTGTGGCGTAGGCTGGGCGCTGTTACGTATTCGTACCCTCACAGTGGGTGCGGGTCGTGACACCAGATCTTTTAATATCATCTTCGATCTCATTTTGTTGTGATATTTGGGCTTGAGGAAGTTTGAGATTTCATACCCATTGCATGTGAAAAATCTTGGGTAATCAGGAATTGGGGCGAACTTCCTTTCCACAAATTTACTATGTTTTGCAAACCAATAGAGGAAGTATATTGTGCAACCTTCCAATTTGTGGAAAGCCATTGAGTAATCCCCCTGTTCAGTTTTGCTTCTACTCCTCTTTATGCTATCCATTACATATGCCAGGATTAACCTTGGCCAGCATATACTGTTGATGACGTCCACACTGTCTACCAAGGCCAAGAATCTGTACGACAAATTTGAACCGCCAGACTTTGTGATGAATACTGTTTGGCACAAGTGGAAGATTATTAGTTTGGCCAAATCATCTGGATTAACAGCGTTATCTCCGCCACGAAGCCGTCATAACAATTCAAAGAACTTGTCTTTCACTTCCTTATTCGTGACTTCTGAGTGTTTGCCCTTGGTATTAGCCAGCAATCTTGTGAAGTGATCTCTACACAGGCTCAATGATGCTGGTGGTGTGGGCTGCTATTGTTTTTCCTTTATCAATCTTCTGTAAGAAACATCTATCGCTTTCTTCATTCAACGGTAGACCGAATATGACTGCCATATCCTCGATGCTTGGCGCGATTTTAACAGTGGTGCTCAATTCAAAGCATCCGACGCCATCTTCTTCTTCTGTGTAACTTGCAATTAAATTCTCAAGCCCTTTCGTTACCTTGGCCACTTCGGAGACGTGGACTCTATTTTGGTAGAAAATCTCGACAAAATTTCAGAAACCGGTATTCTTCAAGGAACCAATAACTGGCTCAGGTAAACGGCCAACATCTCGATTGACCTCCTCCATAAGATTTAGCATTAGCTTGAAGGTAGAACGAAAAAGTCTTGAATCCTTATTCCTGACAGATTTTTTTTCTACAAAACAAAAAAAATAAAAAATTAGGTCGGACAATGACCATTCTTGTGGGTTTTAACACTGGGAACTGCATTCTCCGTTTCAAGTTAGACGGAGAATTCCATTCTCCGTTCCAAATTAAACGGCGAATAGAATTTAACATTCAAATGCATTTTATGACGGAGAATGTCATTTTTCTTGTAATATATACAGAATTTGCGAACATAAAATCAAAGTTATACCTTCTGTTTGCACTTCTTCTTGTACTTCTTTTTGCTTAGCAACTTTTTCCTTTTTCCTTTGTGCAACTTTCTTAGAATAGGGTTTCGGTTGTTCTCCGTCTATCGCTTTTGGATTTTCTGTAACTGGTGCATCTTCTCTAATTAGTGATGCTGCCGGTGATGATTCTGCCGCTGATGCCGACATGGTGTGAATATTACGAATGGGGAGGAAGGTTTGAAGATTTTGGAGGAGAATGACCTAGGTTTGAGTGCAGAGTGGAGTATGGAAGAAGAGGAAGAATCGAAACGGTTTTCTTTTTTCTTTTTTTTTTGTAATAAAAGGGTACGGGGGTGTTTTGAATTAATTAGAAGGGCAAAAATGTCATTCGATGGAAGGGCAAAAGACTCCTTTCTGCTTAATTATATTAATTTGAAGGGCAAAAATGATTCTGCTTAATCAAAAAGAATCGAAGTCGTTTGGCAAAAATGTCATTATAACTCAACAAAACAAATGAACATAATACATTAGGGGTTTCCATACACTAGATATAAAAGAAGAAGAAGAAAAAAAAATCATCGTCTTCCATATTCAATACATCCGCTTTTGGACTTCTTTTAGCTCTTCATTGTGCTCTGAAATTATAATCCATTCAGCAGCTTTGCGTCTTTCCTTTCCCGCATCAAACTGCATATAAAAAATATAACATCAAAAATATTGCTCTAAAAAGTTAAAGTTTTTGACGACATATTTCCGGACTTACATCGAGAGAACGGTAGTCTAGACTACATCGGTCTTTCATGAATGATATTACAAAAATCCCACAATCAACAGAATTGCCTTGACGGGGAACATAAGAAGGACGTTTTATTGCAAAAGTTGAAAAGCTGAACCTAGCATCTCTCAACTTCAAAATCTCTTCTTGGAGAAAGAGATCCAAATTTGAAAGCTACAATTACCAGAATACAATATGTATTAGTATACCGCGTATCTTGTACCCAATTCATAAAAATTGATGAATATGAGCTTACTATTTCTTTTATGATTGTTTTGCTTTGAATCGGATCATCTTTAGATGCAAGTGAGTCCCAAATTTCAATATTCCTTTTTTTAACCAGAACTCTTGCAAGAGTATAGTGTTCGCCCAAATGAATGGGTATGTATATCTGAATCAGGATAATTAGGTAAAACAAATTATTAAATTTTTAGAAAATTAGGATTAATATTTAAACAGAAATACATTAATACCTCGTTACAAGTGCTTAAAGATCCCATGTAATCCTGAAAATATTTGCACTTCTTCCATATTTCATGAGACTTTTTGTCGGATGGAGGTAACGTTGCTTTCTACATACACATCAATTAATACATTACGAAGGACAAACAAACGAGAAAATTGTTAATGCATATGCATTGAAGAATAAAATGCTGACTCACCGATAACCTTATTGGTAAAAACTATACATTAGCTTTATTGGAGGTTCTTTTCCGTTCCTCCGCGGTGAGAAGAGCAAAGACAATACCTACAATCTGAATAAATCATTAAAAATGTCAGCGATGGAATCGAAGTAAACATAGATGGCATCTAAGAAGAAATATACTATCTATACATACCCCATTGCTAATTTTCGTTAAAGGAGCTAAGGTCTTTATCTCAAACCGAGACACATAGTTTTTGTTGCAAGTTGATATTATTTCTCTAAGAAAAGAAACGAATAAATTAGGAGAAAAAAATTGTTGGAATTAAATCAAAACTCATATTACTTACTCGTCAGGTCTATCATCGGCAAAAATATAGTCGTAATATCTCGAAGAAACACTAGTACAATTGCTGGGCTTAGAGGTTGAACTCCTTATTAAATTTTTCGATGGTGTGACCGGATGTAAATTTCTACGCATTCTTTTAGAAGAACTGCTAAAGTCAGTTTCTTCTGTAGGGGACAATGCGAGCATTCGGTCCAATGCTTTACTACGAGACTGTAGCTCCACGTCCTCCTCATCGGAAGAAGATACAACGGAAACCACCTTCATATTATTAAATACTCCAGATGAAGATGCCTTCTTTAAAGCTGGAGATTCTTCAATCTTCTCCAAACGCCGAGATAAATTCATTTGTTCAATTTGTATTAAACCAAGCAAAGAATTGATCGATGCAACATCAGTTGAAATCTTCGACAGTTGTTGTTCAATCCTGCGCAACATACGCGGAATGAAGGTTTCATTTGGAGTTGGCAACCAATCTTCTACGTCTTCTATATTTCCCCCCACACGAGTAGACATCTTGAGAACAAGAAAACTATTGTATTTCAGAAAACTATTCTATGTATTTCAGAATGAATAATAGTACTATGAAACAAAAAAACTATTGTATATATAGCAAGAGAGAAGTACAAAAAGTGAGGAAGATGGAAAGACAAATAAATTTCGAGACTAGCAAACAATCTACTAGCTGTTTGATTGAGGAGGGCTCGAGGAAGATTCTACTAGCCGTTTGATTGAGGAGGGCTCGAGGAAGATTCTACTATCCGTTTGAAAAATACAAAAGGTTATCGTGATCAACTTCAATTAAGGAACTCTATAAGAGGTTTAATTCCGCTTGATTGAGAAACTCGACGAAGTCCGCTGCGAACCGGAACTTCTTCTTCTTTTCTTCTTCATCTCCATTTCTCCTTCCACCAGCACCACCATACCCTGTAGCTTTATAACAAAAATATTAAATTGTTAGATGAAACAAAAAAACTAATTACGGAAAGATTACTAAATCAAAATCAAACAGAACACATATTCATAGAAAACATGAGATTAAAGATGAAAGTGTCACAGAAGCAACACCACAATTTTACAATAACTAAGCAGACTCTGCTAAGCAATAACTAAAATTAGGGATTGTGTCCTCCTTGGATTAATTTACACAAAGAAGAGATTTGAGAGAACGAGCTTTTGTCGGCTTCCTAAATGTACCATTCTCCGTCCTAAATGTACCATTCTCCGTCCTAAATGTACCATGCTCTGTCCATTCGCCGTATTAAAAGCAAAGAGAATGGCCATTCTCCATTTTAAAAGCAAAGATAATGGCCATTCTCTGTCCATTCGCCGTATTCACTGTCCATTCGCCGTATTAAAAGCAAAGAGAATGGCCATTCGCCGTATTCTCCGTCCATTCTCCGTCCTAAATGTACCATTCTCCGTCCTAAATGTGCCATTCTCCGTCCATTCGCCGTATTAAAAGCAAAGAGAATGGCCATTCTCCGTATTAAAAGCAAATAGAATGGCCATTCTCCGTCCAAAAAAATATTCTCTTCGAAAATATTATTATTAGAAAAGTAAAAAAAAATAATTCGCCCGACCTCAGAAGCAGGTTTCCTCAGTTCACCACCACCACCATGATATGTAGCTTTATTAACAAAATATTAAATTGTTAAATGAAAAATAAAATTTCTGACAATGGCATGGGCAGTAAAATTAGAGCGGCGCCGCTGGTACTTCTCCTTATTCAAGGAGGTCTCGACGACGTCCGACGCGAAGTGGACCGATTCTTCTCGACGCAGCTGGTACTCCTCGTTGTTCTAGGAGGGCTCGACGATGTTCGACGCGATCCGAACCGATTCTTATTTCTTTCTTCATCTCCGTTTCTCTTTCCACCACCACCAGCACCACCACGACTACCATGGCCTGTAACAAAAAAAAAGGTTCAGATTAAATTGGATGGACTTTTGAGAGAGTAAATATGAGTTAATTTAGGGTGTTCATTGAAAAAATTAAAGTAAAGAATGACCTGCTAAAGCAAGTTACCAACAGGTCAAAAGTCTAAATCACCATTAAAGGATGTATCCTGCTTTATTTAATCTGAATTTAATCTGGACCGTTGGATGAACATCCAACAGTCCATATTTTGGATGTATCGATACATCCCAAAAGGGTGGATGTATTGTAGAATTTTTCATATATATATATATATTAAAAATATATATATATATATATATATATATATATATATATATATATATATATATATATATATATATATGTCAGTGATTGCTAGTCCAAGTGGTTAGTGTGGAGGCATGTGGTCCTTGTGGACGGAGTTCGAATTCCAGTAGGAGCGATTCCAGAAATTAATTATCATTTCTTCAAATAAATAAATAAATAAATAAATAAATAAATAAATAAATAAATAAATAAATATATATATATATATATATATATATATATATATATATATATATATATATATATATATATATATATATATATATATATATATATATATATATATATATGGGAAAAAAATATATATATATATATGGGAACAGATCAAAAGCCCCCCCTTAGAAAACCTCCTAAAAACCCCCCTCACTCTAATTCGTAATA
The DNA here is from genome assembly GCA_029216955.1 of Iris pallida. NCBI lineage: Eukaryota > Viridiplantae > Streptophyta > Magnoliopsida > Asparagales > Iridaceae > Iris > Iris pallida. Next base: position 15,616,174 of record JANAVB010024000.1, on the reverse strand, counting down.
TTAATGTTAATATTAATATTAATATTTTTTATTTTTTTATATTAATTTTAATGTTAATGTTAATATTAATGTTAATGTTAATGTTAATATTAATTTTAATGTTAAGTTTAATGTTAATGTTAATATTAATTTTATTTTTGTTAATATTAAAATTAACATTAAACTTAAAATTAAAATTAGTATTAACATTAACATTAAAATTAATATTAACATTAACATTAAAATTAATATAAAAAAATAAAAAAATTAATGTTAATATTAACATTAATATTAACAATAAATTTACCCTTCTTATATATATATATATATATATATATATATATATATATATATATATATATATATATATATATATATATATATATATATATATATATATATATATATATATATAAATTTTACCCTTCTTATATATATATATATATATATATATATATATATATATATATATATATATATATATATATATATATATATATATATATATAAGAAGGGTAAAATTTATATATATATATATATATATATATATATATATATATATATATATATATATATATATATATATATATATATATATATATATATATATATATATATAGGAAGCGGATCAAAAGCCCCCCTTAGAAAACCTCCTAAACCCCCCCCCCCCCCCCCCCCCCCACTCTGATCCGTAATTTAATGTTAATATTAATGTTAATATCAACATTAAATACTAAAATTAACATTAAACTTAACATTAAAATTAATATTAACATTAACATTAATATAAAATAAAAAAATTAATATTAACATTAACATTAATATTAATATTAACATTAGCATTAATATTAACATTAATATTACGAATTAGAGTAAGGGGGGTTTCGGAGGTTTTCTAAGGGGGGGCTTTTGATCCGCTCCCATATTTATATATATATATATATATATATATATATATATATATATATATATATATATATATATATATATATATATATATATATATATATATATATATATATATATTTGAAGCAAAGGGTACTTCGGATAAAATAACTGGGAAATAGCCTCCCAGGGGCGATTACAAGTACAAATGGTATAACTAATCCTCTCTACATTCTCCTGGTAAAACTCATCACTAACTCATTGTAATGAAAAAATTCCTTCCCAGATGAGCTCTATTAACGATCACAAATGGATGGCCAGCCTCCAATAGGTATCACTCAATGCAATCAAAATCATATTCTATGCTGTGTAATACTCCCGATATAGTATCCTTCTTATCTTCAAAAACCCTACTGTTTCGTTCCTTCCAAACGTGCCAGATGATGAATAGAAGCCGAACTCTGGATTTCCTGTAGATGTCTGCGCCTTTGGCCTTTAACCCAGCTATCTCCTCGAATATACTCTCCAGGACATCCCGTCCTCTGTTTGTGATACCCAACGCTTCTCTATGATATTGCCATAACCTACTGAAGAAGTTGCATTGGAAAAATAAATGGTCTCGAGTTTCTGTGCTCCTCCCATCACCGCAAAGGATGCAGCTGGTATTCGGGATTGATAACACAAAATTAGCTAATCTTTCTCTAGTTAGTAACCTGTTTCGTATAGCCTTGTATGCACAGAGCTTTGTCTTGACCGCTGCTCCTTTGACCCAGATGATGTCCGCCCACTCCACCTTAGGCCGGTGCTCACGAACCTGATTGTACACAACCGATGTATGGAACTTCCCCTCCGGGCCATTCTTCCATTCCCATCTGTCGCTAATCCCATCTTTGTCGATCACAGTGGCTTGTATATCCTCAGCGAACCATCTCCCCTCTCTTCGAGTAGTAAGATCCTATCTTCCATCTCTGAGCAAGACATCAACCCGTTCAGTACTACCCGTTAGCTCATATGTCGGCCACCCGAGCAAGTCGACCAGACTTTGATGTCTGATCCACGGGTCCAGCCATAGGCTAGTATCCCGACCATCTACGAGGACCCGACTGATGTTCTGTTTTAGCATCGGCCGTTTTCGTAGAATCATCTTAAATACTCCTGAGTAGTTGTTGTCGATAGGTAGCACCCAGAAGTTGTTGTCTCGCACCTATCTGCTCTTTATCTATTGAGCCCAAAGGGAGTTTCCTTCCAGCAATCTCCAAGCGATCTTCAGAACAGCCACCTCGCGGAGAACACGTAAGGATCGGATACCCGTTCCCCCTCATCCTTCTCCAAACATAACTCTTCCTATAATATGGCGTGGAGGCCTCCTTTCCAGACAAAATTGGCACACAACCTCTCCACATGATTTATCGTATGGACAGGGAGAATTAAGGCCTACATCCAATACGACGAGATCGCCCAGATAACCGAACGGACTAGTTCGAGCCTTCCTCCAAAAGAAAGGATTTGCGCTTGCCAGCCCTCCAACCATTTTTGAACATGTTTAATCTGCTCAACACAGTCACCCGCCTTTGCTTGGTTAATCGAGAGTGGCAATCCAAGGTATTTTACCAGAAGTTGTCCCTGATCAATTTGCAGTCTCTCCGCCCAGCGAGCTTTGTCAGGGCAATCCCTGCTGAAATAAGCGCGATTCTTATCTCTATTGAGCGTCAGGCCCGCCATCGCCCCGAACTCTTCATGAACGGCATTGAGCTTATCAATTGAGTTAGCAGAGGGCTCCCAAAATACCAGAAGATCATCCGCGTAGATGAGATGCGATACACACGGCTGAATACGACAGAAAAGAGGAGTGATCTGCTTACGATGGACTGCCAAGTCCATAAGGCAAGTATAATATTCCATCACAATGGTGAACATGTACGGGGATAAAGGGTCTCCCTGCCTCAAACCTCTATTGCTTTTGAAAAATCCATGCGGCTGTCCATTAATGAGGATAGAGAAGGTCGGTGTAGAGATGCATTCTCTAATCCGATTTACCCACCACCGATCAAATCCCATATTAAGCATCAGCTCACAGACAAATTCTCTATTTACTGAGTCATACGCCTTTCTAAGATCAAGCTTGATGCATCCTTTACGGCTACCGGCTTTGTTAAATTCACGTACCAGTTCATGAGCAAGCAAACAATTCTCTGTAATCGAGCGTCCTTTGATGAACGCCGTTTGATTGGGTGATATAAGCTCCTGCAAAATAGATTGCATCATGCTACACATAAGATGCGTAATAATCTTATAAATAAAATTGCAGCAAGCAATAGGCCTGAAATCTCCCAATGCGGCAGCTCCTTCCTTCTTGGGAATGAGCGTCAAAAATATATGGTTCATCTCCTTGAGTATACGCCCCGTTTGAAAGAACTCTTGGACAGCGATCAGAACCTGGTGCTTCAAATATTTCTAATGTTTCTTGAAGAAGGTGGCATTAAATCCATCCGGTCCCGGTGCTCTATTAGGATCTGCCGCTTTTACGATACCTTCTACCTCTTCTAAGGTAACTTCCTTCCTCAGGCTTTCATTGCCTGCCTCTATGACAATTCTCTTACAAACCAACTTCGGGAAAACAGTCCTGTAACCGCTCTTATTGTATAAGGTTCCATAATACTCAACTGCTTGCTCTATAATCAGATTTGTATCAGTGCTCGGGTTCCCCTCAGTATCAAGGAGGCCTCAAATAGAATTCCTATGTTGACGGGCTTTAATGGTGGCGTAGAAAAATTTAGAACAACGATCCCCATCCTTAAGCCATCCGTATTTGGCTCGTTTTTGTAGTTGGATCTCCTCTAGAAACCGAAGTCTTCTAACTTTATTTTGCACAGTGATCTCTTTCTCTGCTAGGGCGTTGTCCAGAGGCGTCAGTTGGAGTAAATCCTGGATGTCCTGGAGCACCCTTTCCTTGGACGCAAGATTGTTAACCGGTCTCCTTTTGTTCCAGAGCTTCAATTCCCCCTTGATCAATTTGAGGCGTTGCACAAGAATGAACTATGCATTACCCCTCAGAGATTGACCACATCCTCTTTCCACTGCCTCCTTGTACCCTTCGATTTTTGGCTATGCATTGCAATATCGGAAGGGCCGTCTCCGCGTATTGGCCTCTTCAGTCATACGGATTAGAATAGGAGTGTGATCACTTATGCCTCAGTGAAGCCCCTCTGCTAATCCATTAGGGAAAATCTTGAGCCACCTGGTATTACACAACGCCCTATAAAGTTGGCAAACTACACGATTTGTTGTAGAGCAATTGTTCCACGACCATATTTGCCCCGTCTTTGATAAGCACGTAAGTCCTGACCCTAATAAGTAGTTCTGAAAGTATGCCAGTATTGGGTCAGGAACTCTTCGACCTCCTAACTTCTCCGAGGCTGATATCATAGCATTGAAATCCCCACATATGATAGGTGGTCTCTGATTCCCTACTTCCATTGCCACTCTGATGATATTCTCCCATAATTCGAGACGTTTTCTTCTATCATTGTGTCCATATACTGCACAAACCACCACTTGGAAACCTCCTCTGTTAGTTAAATCAATTGCAATTAATTGTTCAGTGAGAAGTCTTACCTGACCAGCCCAAATCCGAGTGTCCCACAGCATCCATATTCTAGCCATGTTGCCCAGCTCTAGATTATGATACGACGCCCATTGATTAGGAGTTCGTCTATTAATTAAATCAGCAGATTTAACCTTGCTCTCGAGAATAGATACAATCGTGCTTCTGTGCTTACGAACCATATTTATAATCTCCCTCCATCTCACGTTGGAATTGGCTCCTCGAACATTCCATGTGAGGATTGTCATCTATCACAAGTTGGGTTGTCCTTAGATGTACCCTGACTCTTCCCAGGACATTGGGGAGAGGTCTCCGTATGCGAATTAGTGTTTGCCTGGGTAGCCTGCCCAGTACCTGCTCCTTTCTTTTCGCCTCTCAACAGCAACTTCCATTGAGGATTATCCTGGGTTAACGCTGAGCCCCTGTCCAACTGAAACTCTCTACCTCTCTCATCCATATTAATACCTGGTTGGATGTTTTGGGTACCAGCATACTGCTGATCCCTCATTACGGCTTTAGCGAGGGTCCTTTGGCACTCTGCATCCACACCGTTCTTCTCAGATGGGGAGTCCTCCTGTTCCTCCGTATCTCCGCTTCTAACCATGTCCTGTCCATATATGATCAGAGCCTGGGAGTTGTTGATGCTGGCCTCCACATTAATATCCTCTCCTGCTCTTTACCTAGTATTGATCCACTCTGTGTAGAAGTCTCCTGTCGATTGATCTCAGTGCTAAAATCCATCTCTTTCTCAACAATATTAAGTACTGGAGCAGTTGCAGTATCCATCTCAGCTTCAAAATTGTCTTCTGCCATGATTCCTCGATCCTCTTCTTACATTGTCCCTCCCCCAGGTGTAGGTATCTCTCTCACATCTAGTTGTTGATTTACCTCCATACATTGCTCATGGGTATGCCCAAAACAGAGGCATTTACCACATGACGGCGGAACCCATTCGTATTCGATCTCTTGTTCCATTCGTTGTCCGCTCAACAGAAGCATATCAATTTTGTGCGAAAGCGGCTCTATTGCCGTGATCTCAACGAAAACCCTCGCGTATGCCAACCTTTGCCTCCTAGCTGTAGGAATATCCGTGCGTACTGGATTGTCCACCATGCTTGCCATTTTCATAATCGACGGAATACTCCAAAGCTGTGGGGATAGCCAGAGGAACCTAATCCAGATGGGGACCGCTGTAAGACGGTCCTTCTCGAAGTTCGATGCAGGGTGCAAGCGTTTAAGGACAATTAGTCTGCCGTCAAACGTCCAGGGACCCCCTTCAAGCACCCGTTCCATATCCTCTTGAAGCGAGAATTTGACAAAATAGAAGCCGTTTTCCCTGGAGAAGAATTCCATAGTGCCCTTGGGACGCCATACCCTATGCGCAAAGGCTCTAATCCGGCCAAAGAACGGCCTATTCCCCATTACATATAGAACTAGAGTGTTTTTCCAGTACTCCAATGTTTCTTCTAGATCATCTCCGGTGATTTCAACAACCCGCTTCCCGTCGATAACCCGGGGTTCCACATATTGTAAGGATGTCTCTTCCTGTGTTCTTGATACCTTGCATAGGTCTGCCCAGGATACTGGTTTTGATGTGCTCTCCTTATGCTCCGCTCGTCTGGGTTGGTTGTTTGCTAAGCTTCTTCCAGTATCCCTACTTTTCCCATTGCTGCACGGGTGTGGCATTCGCAGCCCTTCGTTCTTGGTAGTTCCCCCGCTGTGCTCCCCTCACATAGCTGGCAGGCCCTGTCCTGTCCCTGAGAGGTCTGTCTCTGGACGCGTTAAAGCCTTTCCTCTTCGATCTTTCTGCTGCGTTCACCTTTTGGCTCCTTCTCCGCCGTTCAACCGTGGTCCAACCGCCGGCTACATCTCGCATACCCTGATCGCCAAGCCCCGCCTGGGCTTCTTCTCCTGATCCCTGCCCTGTGTCAACCGTCACTGCGCCAGGATCCTCGATTTTGGGAGCAAACCCTAGCGCCATCTTTTGATTATATATATATATATATATATTTTTTTTTGATTATATATATATATATATATATATATATATATATATATATATATATATATATATATATATATATATATATATATATATGGGAGCGGATCAAAAGTCCCCTTTAGAAAACCCCCTAAAAACCTCCCTCACTCTCATCCGTAATTTAATGTTAATGTTAATATTAATGTTAATGTTAATTTTTATTTTTATTTTTATATTAATGTTAATGTTAATGTTAATATTAATTTTAAAGTTAAGTTTAATGTTAATTTTAGTAACATTAACATTAACATTAACATTAATATTATCATTAACATTAATATTAACATTAAATTACGGCTGAGAGTGAGGGGATTTTTAGGGGGGTTTCTAAGGTGGACTTTTGATCCGCTTCCATATATATATTAGTTAATGTTAATATTAGTTAATGTTAATATTAATGTTAATATATATATATATATATATATATATATATATATATATATATATATATATATATATATATATATATATATATATATATTGTTATGTTATTTTTTCTTGTGATGTTATTTGAGATCCATCATAAGAATGCATTATTGAGCAATCCTAGCCTTCCCTTTGGAGTCTCATATGTCATACTACTACTTATTAGCCGATTTTTTTTTCTTACTGGAAGCAATCTTAATTCGATGTCAGAAAGAATAAAGCTGCATTATACCAGTTTTGCTATTTCATACTGAAACAGCTACCTCATAATATAGTGCAAGGAAGAAAATACATAGAGACATCATTTTGGTTGAAATTATTAGGAAAGTAATGTTGCTACTGTTGTAGTTTCGTATCTGTTAATGTCTTTAATGATGTTAACTGTACAAAATGCAGATAATTAATATATACTAGAGATCTGGTTTGTATCTATTTTGGTCTACTCCTCTGTATCCCTGTAAATTTTTGTTCCATAGTTCCATTATTTGATCGCTCGTATGTGAACCCAAACATGGGTAAACAAATTATTATTTTCTTGTGAAAACCCTCCGACCAAGTGTCGTTTGGTCGATCCAGCAATCTCTTCATGGATCGTTTGCATCAAAATGCACGTAACGATGTTCCCGTCATACGACGGAACTCGAATTCCTTAATCGAAAGTGACGAATTTGGTCCGTACGTGTCAATTTTTTCATATGACTTTTTGTAAAATTTATTTCTTTAAATTCATACATTATATTACCTTTGTGAGGATATTTCGTCCAATTTTGAAAATATGTTTCGAAATGCCACCTGCCAGGCTTGCAATCCTACATAGGTTTGCGCATTTACAAGTCGCATATCAAATTCCACTTCTAAGTTTATGGCATCATTCCGCATTGGAATAATTAGAAGACTTTGATTATGATGATCATAAACGCATTGGAATAATAAAAAATTTAAAACATAAATTCCTTCATCTTCATAACAACAAGTACATATTATAATTCACATAGATGATGATGAACGCATTGGAATAATAGAAGACTTTGAGAATGATGATGATGAACACATTGGTATAAAAGAAAATTTTAAACATGACAGAAATTTTCATCTACAGTAAAGAATTTCACTTAATTCTAAAAAAAGAAAAAGTTTGGGATATTTACAAATCGAGTAGTAGAACAACAAGTCACTTGACGTGTTGTGGCAAAAAGATGAGAGAGGAAAGGGGAGCCAACTGAGTTGGCATGCACGGAAGGGAGGCGCCAACCCACTTTGCGCGCGGAAGTGAGAGGAGAGAGGGTGGGTGGCGCCAAGTGAGTTGACGCGTAGGGGGGCGCCAACTAACTTGGCGCGCGCCGGGTGTGTCTGTTTGTGGTGTCAGAGGGAAAGTGAGCAGGAAGGGAAGAGAGGGAATGGGGAAAGTGAGGGAGAGTGTGTGTGTCAGAGGGAGAGAGGAGAGAGGGTGTCAGAGGGAGAGAGAAGAGTATTTGTGTCATAGCATAGTTGTTGAGCGAGCGCCAACCTAGTTGGCGCGTGCATATCCAGCGGACACATTCCAACGGCTACAATTCAACGTTTATATTTCTATTCTATTTATTGCTGCGTTCACCTCTCTCTCTCTCTCTCTCTCTCTCTCTCTCTCTCTCTCCCCCCACACACCAACGCATTACTCTTCTCCATTTTAGATCCTCTCACAGAAGTTGTTCTCTGAAGCTTCGAAGGTCCATCTCCCACCAAAGAAGCTAATCTCTCCATCTTAGAAGCTCCCGCTCCTTGGAGCACGACTCTTCTGTAGCTAAATATTCATAAAGTCTTTCTTCTTCATTGATCAAAGTATTAAAATAGTATGCTCGCATGGAGGTAGAGTAAATGAGTTATTTTACGAAGGAGGTGAAACCTAATTTTTTACAACTTATCGTCATATTACTTGTCACACCCCAGAACCAGAATACTGGAGAGCGGGGGAATGACTCAGCTGGCTACGCATTACAGGTAGATGAATACCGTATAAAACGATCAATGCTGTCTAATAAGACGAGGGGGGTGCATACTACATGAAAGTCTCGCTATGGTCACTTCACATCTATTGTCTCAATCATTCAAACAAGAAACAGTAAATAAAGAACATGTAAGATAAAGCAGTAAGGCGTCCCAAACGCTCAGTCAAAATGTTCTTGATATCTGGCCTTACAAAACATAGCCAGATGATGTAGCAAAGTATACACAATTGTTTATCAGCTGCAGCCTGACTTAGTTAAAATTATATAAAGTAAGTACAAGACAATCCGACTAACATGTCGGTGTGAAACGGCAAAGTATAAAGTAAGTAACAAAACGAGCGGGGAAGTAAGGAACCCACTCGAGTCCTCCTGCAATCATTCCTCTAGTATTGACCATCTTGGAGGTAGAAGTAAGCTGAGTCCTCGGGGACCGGCTCTAAATCTGACCATGCAAAACCAGAGAGGTTAGACCTCTAATAGCAAGTACCGCAAGGAAGCACGATAGGAGGAATTAGAACCAGTAATAAGAAAAATATGATAAATAGATCTCTGCTGGCTACTAGGATTCACATAACGTCACGACACTTCGAACCAACTTCCCAACCAAACAAGAACAGAAGTTGGCCCGTCATGTCCTGATATTATGATCATCTCAGTTAGTTAACAGAGTAGGTATAGTACACAAACAAGTCAACTTAAACGGCCATACAACTACTACAGCATGCTACTGTGGGTTCCAAGTTATCCTGGATTTATGCAATAAGGATTTCTCTGTTCTTACTATGTACAAACAAGGCTAGTCTACCCAACCAATCAATTGCGCCAATCATGAATTAGACGAGTCCCAGTGGAACGTCCGTCATCAATATACCATAATTAATATAAGCAGATACCGTTCCCTACCCGTGTGGCAGATTTACAGTATCTGTGGGAACCAGCCGGCTTGTCGGGCACTAATAGTCCCAAAGAGGGCTGCCATGTAAGAACTCGGGAATCCATTCTCTCCATGCAATCATTATTTTATTTAACTTAGTAGCCTCTATGTTAAGTGAAATCCCACGCCGTGGATCATGGTCATTCAAAATAAGTACTTTCGTACCAGGTACGATATGTACAACTCTACAACGATATCCATACGGTTAGGTTGTAGGTCTTACATAGCGTAATGCAACAATCAAAACTAGCCACGGAATAATCATGCCTTAACCATAAAGTACACATGCTACTTTTATAAAATAAATAAATAAATTGAAGCCTGCACGTGCCTGTATGCCAATATTCGGGATCAGCCAATCGATTACAATAGTTCATAGTTAATATGAATGTGTCTCATTCATTCAATTCAATAAGACGACTAGCCAGTCTCTTAGTTCCAACTAGAAACGCATGATCAATTATTAATCAAGATAACAATCAATGTTAATTAATGCCAAGATAATAATCAATGTTAATTAATGCCAAGATAACAACCAATATTAATTAATGTCAATTCGGGACAAGAATCAGCCCCAAGGCATTATGGGCTAGAGTTTATGCGGCCGGGAAAATTATTGGTTCATGCGGCTGAGTAAAACATGCATATGCAGCTAAGGAAACTAAGTCCATGCGGCTCAGAAAATTAAGTCTCATGCGGCCAGGAAATTAAGTCTCATGCGGCAAGAAAATTAAGTCTCATGCGGCTAGGAAATGACAAGCCTATATGCAGCTGAGAATATGCATATGCGGCCGAGTTGAAACGAGTTCCATACGGCTCAGCGCTGCCAAGGCCACGCGGCCGGGGAAGATCAATGCGGTCAGGAAATTAATTCTTATGCGGCCAGAAAAAGCACATGCGGTTGGATAAGTATATGCGGCTGGGTAAGTACATGCGGCTGGCCATGGACTGAATGCATATGCGGCTGGATAAGTATATGCGGCTGGATAAATACATGCGGCTAAGAAACTAACAAGTCATGCGGCCAGGAATGGGAAGTTTCATGCGGCCAGAATTAACAAAGCCTTATGCGACACTACAAGAAAAAACCCCTCTTACAATGTTCCATCTATAACACTTCATAAAAACGTTGTAAATATGGAGGGTCTTCTACAACCTTTATTGTAAAAACGTTGTGAAATACTGGTGCAAACAACGTTTTATATTCAAACGTTAAGGCTTCTACAATGGTCATTCACAAAAGTTATGTATTACTGTCTTCAACAACATTTTATTAACATTGTCACATTTTTTAATTTTGACAACGTTTATTTAATGTTGTCCAAGTTTTTAATTTTGACAATATATTTAAAGTATTGTAAAAATGTCATGTTCAACAACGTTTGTCAACTGTTATAAATTTTTTATGTTTCACGATATTTGTTCGATGTTGTAAAAATAATTTTATTTTACCACTTTATATAAACGTTGTGTATATAATATCATTTTACAATGTTTAAGAAACATTGCAAAAAGGTATTGAACAACTTTTATAAAATGTTGTAAAAGATGTGTATTTTGCAATGTTTAGACAATATTGTAAATTTATCTTTAAAATGTTGTTCGGATGATAATATTTGAAATATTGGTCTTATTAGGTCGACATCTCACTTCATAACATCCTTTGATTAAATGAATGTCACAAGATGAAACCCATCCCTTCTACGGTTTTGACAGACAAGTTTATTGTATCCATTTCTTGCACAAATCCCTTCCATGGCTTCCTGCTCATCCTAATTTTCGTTCTTGTAAAAATCATGACCACTCCACCTCTATTTTACTCTAAAATGCTGCTTTAACGTAGGCTATGTCATATATTCAATTGATGAATTAAAGGATTGGAGATTTTAGTCCTCTCAGTTTGTTTAATTTTCTTTTTGAGTTCTTTTTGATATCTTCTAAGTAAATCAACTGAATTATATCATGAATTTGTTAAAAAATAACTCAGAAATTTGTTCTAAAACAACTTTGGAATTTTATTAGATATGATATATCTTTTATTTTTGTGATAGATTGATTGTTCTATTCCTAGCCGATCCAACATGATACAATATATTGTTCATTACACAAGGTGGTAGTTACTAGGGGTGAGCTATCGGTTTATTCGGTTTCAACCGACCCGAAATACTCAAAACAGAATAAGCTATTTCTAAAGTTCTAAAATGAAAACCGAACCGGAAGTAGCCAAAACCGAAACCGAACCAGACCGAACCGAATAACCGAATCAGTTTATTCGTTTTGTTCTGTTGAAATATTTCTCGAAAAAAGTCGCATTTGTGACAAAAATAATTATTCCGTCGGAAGTATCTCGTAAAAGTCCATATTATTTTCAACGCATAATGCGCACTCAGAAATGAGCTATTTTTTGTCGAAATTACTCAATATTTAGAGGGAGTTGTCGGCGCCAAAACTAATTCCGGCCATAATATTTTTTCTCGGAAAAGAGCATTATTATTTCTGAGGACAAATAAGTTTTGTCGTAAATAGTGGCCTAATTGCGAAGACAATTACGGTTGTTCGAAAATAATGATTTATTTATGAGAAACGCCAGATATTGTCGGAAATAAATTTGTATTGGAGGGAGTTGAATATTTCCAAGGATTTTTTGTATCGGTGAAGGTATAGGTTTTTCCAAGAATTTTTTGATGTCATCGGAAGTGGTTGATTATTTCCTATACTAAGTAGACACTGTCATAAAATTACTCAGTAATTGGAGGGAGTTGTTGGCGCCAAAACTATTTTCGACCAGAATATTTTTTTTTCTCAAAAAAGAGAACTATAATTTCTGAGGACAAACATCCCACGTCTTAAAAACTGGCCTAACTACGAGGGCAATTACAATTGTTTGTAAATTATGTTTTATTTATGAAATTTTTTTCTTTATTTATGAGAAACACTAGATATTGTCGGAAGTGAATTTATATTTACGAGGGAACATAAATATTGTCGGTGAAATTATAGGTTTCTTCTAGGATTTTTTTTATGTCATCGAAAGTAGTTGACTATTTCCGATACAAAGTAGACATTGTCGGAAATAATAATCAAATAATAAAAAACATTCTAAATTTTTGAATGTCTAAGAACACCCTATTAACACAGACAAATGACAAACTACTAGAAAAACTTTTAAGCAATTCATAAAATGGCAAATATTATATTTTATATCTTGTTTAAGGGACTCATAACTCTATTTACTATAAGAACTTTTAAACAATTCATAATTTTGGTAACTTATTTAAAAAATATGAGATTTTATGTACTTATATGCAAAAACCATAATTAATTAATTATTACTGTGTAAATGTGTCTGTATTGTGTTTATATTTCCTTCTATAAAATCATTTTCTTCAAATGGAATATTCAAGAGTATTATATTTTAAAAGTGTTTTCTAAATTAAGCTACTCATTAAAAAGTTTTCTCCAAATAAATCAAAAATATTTATCCCAATAATCAAATTCACCAAATAAATTAAAAATACTAGTAAATACACATATGTTGTACGTAAAATAAATTTAAATATAGTGATTTACGATATTATTGAAATATAAAAATAGAAATTAAAATTATGTTAGAATATTTTAAATGATAGTTAGATAATATCATTTACTTAGTTTAAATTTAATTTAAATTTTAAAATATTTTAGGATTTACATATGTCATGTTGTTAGGAGAATTTTATGTTTTTAATTTTTTTCAACTACGTGTACAGTTACGATACTTAAAAATATTTAAGTTTTAAGTTAATTGGTTGATGATATACATTTTAGGTCTTGTTCCAAATTGAATTGGGAGTGGTGAAGACTTAGCAATTCTTGTCATTTTAATGGCATATTCGAAGAATATTCACACAATTTGGAGAAGAACAATTAGGGTTTATTGAATGGAGAAGAAGTCGGTTACAAATTGAAGAAAAAGAAAGACAAGAAAATAAAAACACAAGCTAAGTACATTTTTCAATATGATTACATTCACTTTCTAGCTCCTATCTATAGATTCTGATACATGGCTCCCTGATACTCGTGGCAGTTAATTCAATTGGAGATGAGCTAGCATATTTGTCTGAGCTAGCAAGTCGATGAGTTAGTAGACATTGATAGGTTGCAATGAAGATGGGCCAGATTGGGGATCCGAGCTGCTTAGCTTCTCTTTTGACTTCCTGATACTGTTATGCATTATGCATTGCTCCTCTAAAGTTAAATGATGAGGTAATGAATTAGCACATATCAACATACGACATAGATGACTTAATTTGGAGCCGGTTCTAACGCACTAGTAGATATTTTCCCAATAAATATTTTTTCAAACAATCAAATATTTCACACATAAATGAAAACGAATTCTCCAAATAATCAAACGTATAATATTTTTTGTTTTTTACTTTGAAAAAAAAAATCAGAAACTAACTTTCCATTGGGACCAGAGGTCCTCATGATTCTAGATATTTTGAATGCGTCTAAGAACAACCTATTCGACACAGACAAAGTAGTATTTAGATAAGATTCAAATTAATAATAGAAAAATTATAATAACTCCTCAAATTGTAACGTTGAATATATGTTGTCAAAAAAATCTATGTTAAAAAGAATTATCCAAATAAATTAAAAAGACTTCTCCAGATGATCAAATAATTCACCAAATAATTAAATAAGATTTCTCACATTCACCAAATAAATAAGAATGATTTCTCCAAATAAGCAAATAAATCAATAAGATTCCTTTAGTTCACCAAATAAATTAAAAAGATTTCTCCAAATAATCAAATAATGCACCAATAAATTAATAAGATTTCTCCAGTTCACCAAATAAATTAAAAAAATCCAAATGATCAAATAACTTAAAATAATTCTCCAAATAATCAAGTAAGTAACAATAAATCTATGTTAACAAATTATTACCTATCTTGTATTTGAAATTACAAGAAGAATGAATATGGATATATTATAACTGAAAAATACCATAAATATAATCTTCCTTTTTTTTCAAAAAGATATCAAAAATATTTTATGGACTCAAAATTTTGGAAGACCATATCTCGCCCCTCCCCTCCCCTCCCCCATGTTAGGTAATTTGAAAGATAGATTATTTTTTAGATTTATTTTTTCAAACAAATCTATCTATTTAAAATAAAAAATAAATCTATCTCTCTATATTTAAAAAATATCATCTCTATTTTAAAAATTATACCGATGAATAGAATTTGTGTATTTAAAATAAAGATAGAGTTCATTTAAAAAAGGGAGGGATTTAAATTTTTTAAAGAATAAAATTTTGAAAGAGAAACGTGTTTATATATATATATATATATATATATATATATATATATATATATATCTATATATATATATATATATATAATAATCTATATATGTTGAAAAAAATATTCAAATAATAAAACATTATAATCAAATTATATATATATATATATATATCTATATATATATATATATATATATCTATATATATATATATATATATATATATATATATATATATATATATATATATATATATTTTTTTTTTTTTTTTGGAAAAGAAAAAAGAAAATGAAAACGGGATTCAAAATTCCAAGTGGGGGCGTGAGACCCGAGGGCGGGCGACCCACGCCCGAGACCCTAGAGCGGGTCAATCCCGCTGCCCGAGGGACACGCAGCCCCGTGGCGCGCGGCTCCAGGCGCACTGCCCGAGGAAGGAAGGGCGCGAGGCGCGAGGCCCCCCCCAGCGCGCAGCCAGGCGCGAGACGCCGCCGGGGAGGGGAGACTCCGGCAAGGGGGACTGTGGCGGGGAGCGGGTGCTCCGGCGAGGGAGCACCGGCAAGGGGGCGAGGGCAAGAGCGGGGGCTCCGGCGCGGAAGACAACGGCGGGAGCGGAGGCTCCGACGAGGGAGACAGCGGTGGGGGCGGGGGCTCCGGCAAGGGGGACCCGCGGAGGAGACCAGCGCAACGTCCGGAGACCGAGGGAGCTCCGACGATGGAACCCGCTAGACTCCGCCAGAGGCCAAGAGAGGGGGGGCAAGACCTCCGACGGAGGGGGCCGAAGAGTGGAGGGGGGGGTGTCGACCTCGGGGGGGTGGTAGGGGGGCGGCGTAGCGTCGACGGGGGCCTCCGTGGAGCGCCGATCACCGGAGAGGGCCGCCCGACTGGAGGCGGGGAGACCGACGGATGCCGTAGAGGAAGGGGTCTCGAGGAGGGGGAGACGGTAGAGGCAGCACCGCCGGACGCCCGCCCGACGACGAAGAGGGAAGCTGAGCCACCAGGGCCCACGAGGGGAGGGCTCCGGGAGCCGGGGAGAGGGCGGGGGCCGCCGGGAGGGGAATCGGCAGAAAAAGAGGGAAGTCGGCGCTGAGGAGTGGCCGGGAGGCTCAGCCAGGGGGCTGAGGGAGGAAACGGTGGAGCTGGGCCACCTCAAGGGGCGGATGGTCGGGGACGGAGGGGGGAACGCCGCCGCGGGGAGAGCCACCGGCGGCGGGACCCGAGGCGAGGGACCTCGAAACAGGGGCGGGGAAGAAGGGGAGACTACTCCGGTGGCACCACGGACGAGGTCGGGGGGCCCCGTCGGAGGGATGGAGCTGCCGACGACGGCACACACACAGGGGGGCGCGCAATGGGCGGAGCCGTATGCATCGCCGGCGACAGCACAGGGGGAGGAGGGGACTCCACGGGGGGGGGACGCAGCCGAAGGAAGGCCGCGCCTGGCCTTGCTGCGTCGGCGCCGCCTAGGGCGGCGAAGGGGATGGTTGAGGAGGGGGAGGGAGGGGAAACCCTCGGCGGGGGGCCGGAGAAGCTCCACGGAGGGGTGGGCCATGCGGGCGCTGGCCAACCCGGAAAGGGGGGGTCCACCGAGGGGGGCGAAGAAGAAGAGGGGGGCCGCCGGCCCCGGCAGGCCGACCGGCCAGCCCTGCCAGAGGATTCCGACGGGCGGCTGGGCTAAGAGGGATCCCGCCCTCTGCTTCCTCATCCCTTTTATGTTTATATATATATATATATATATATATATATATATATATATATATATATATATATATATATATATATATATATATATATGTTAACAACATGTATTATATTATAAAAGGAAAGAAAAATAATAAAAAAATATCTCCAAAGATATATTAGGTAACAATAGAAAAATAATGTATACCAAGTAACCCTCCTCCCACACCCACGCACACACGACACCAAATTTTTTTACATCCCGCTTAAACCGTGTCACCCCGCCAACACCCCAACAAAGATCAAATACAAAAAAAAAAAAATCTCCCCAGACCTGGAGCCGCCTCCATCCTTCAAACTGCCTCCATCATTCAAACCCTAGAGAAGACAAAAAGACGCACGCAAGCCAGGTATTTTCCCTTTTTTTCTTCTGGTTTTATTGTTTCTATTTTATTCTTCTTTTTTGTATTGCTTTTTCGTTGTTGCTATTTTTCTTCTATATGCTGATGCATCAGAATTTATCATAGATTGTTGGGTACAATGATTTTGAAGTTATGTATAGAATTTTTTTTATGATTTTGAAAACCCTTTGGTTGTGATATTGACTAGTAATTGTGAACAGAAATAGATTGATGCTGTTTTTTTTTTTATAACGGAAAAACCTTGGTTGTGATATTAACTAGTAATTATGTTTATAGGCATATCAATGAATTTGAAGTGATATATATATTAACTAGTAATTGTTGCATTTCATTTGAAGTTGTATATAGGCATAGTAATGGTTTTGGTTGTAGAAGTGTTACAATTTTTGCTTTGTTTTAAGAAGCACATAACATGTTCGGCAAAATGCCTCAAAAACTATGCTTTAGTTTTTATGTACCATGTCTAGCCTCATGGGAATCAAAACAAGCTACAATTTTTTGGTTAATTAGACAATTGCAGATTATAAACTTTTGTGAACTTTTATGGTGTAGAATGATAATATCGCCATTTTATCTGTTGCAGGCTGTCTTTCCATTTGATCTTTTGTGAACTTTTATGAACTTTTACAGGTTGTATTGCCATTTTAATATTTAATCTGTTGCTGGATCGTAAAAAGCGGACTAACTTTCTCAATAATCATAGGAAATGCTCACACGCTCCATACTCAATGCCTAAGGATGTCAACGATGCTGGTGTTGCATTAGCTTTAACAGTTTGTGAGGAAGCACTTGAGAGGGAGGGAGTTATATCAAACTCGTAAGTGCACTAACCATATTATGTAGATTTAGTTTTTAAATCCACGAAATTTTCATTGCATGATGTAAACTATACAAATTGTTCCAACATTTTTTCTTTTAAGAATATTGTGTTTGCTTGAGTCTGTATAGATATATTGCTTGTGGAAAAAAATACTACCGAGTGGAAAGTTTGCTCTCGACGTGATATAATAGGCATATGATGCTATACAGGAAATTTTGATTAAAACATCAATCCAAGTAGAAATGTCAAAAATTCCATTTATTTAAATATAACTATATATGTAATAAATCTTAATTCAAATATATTTAAATATTTAAATGATTAATTCGGTTTAGAAATGACTTATAAGTAGTTAAATTAAATATTAATAAATCTAAAAAAATTAATTTAAATATATTTTGTTGGTGTTTTCTTGTTGGTGTCTTGCTTTAAAAACTAGAAAGATAGTCCCACATTGGAAAAACAAAATCGATGGTATCTCCATATAAAGCTTTGCTTGTGTTGAGAGATCACATGAAGTGTGGAAAGGCACAAGGGTGCCATGTGGGGGTATTTTTCTAGTGGAAAGAAGGCTAAACCAACAAAGAAGCACTAATGCTTTTTGTCATGCTCATGGGATAATTCCCTTATGGACCTAAGCCCCGAAGGGGCGTAGCGACTCGGACACGGGCTCAAGGGCGTAAAGTGGCATTTTGTTGGCGCACTTTGCATTTAGCATCGACGTATTCTGCGCAGGTGATGCTCGAGTCACAGTGCAGGTGCTGCGGGTTGCTGTGGGCTTCGCAACTACGTGCGCAGGTAGACGGGTTGAGTGGCTATGGAGCGCAGGTGGCGTATGATGTGGCTGATTGGAAGATTTGAGCGGTTATAAAAGATTAAGTTAATTGATCAGATCCGATCTTTGTGGGATTTGAATTTAATTTATTCAAATCTTTCCATTATTCGCTCATATCTTTTCGTAATCAGTTACGGCCAGGATTAGGATTAGGATTTCGGTCATTCTCTATAAATACTCTCTTCGTGCCATCATTAAAGACTTACGCTAAAATAAAGATGTGAAGAGAGAAGTGTTGTCGCTACCATTGAAGTCCTAAGGAGTTCTTCGAGTTTGTAAAGGAGGTGACAGCGAGCGTTCCAAAAGATCTTCGAACTTGCTGGTGTCACGCCCCACTCCCGTAGGAGCGATCATCCTTGCTAAGGCGTGATGCCGTACGAGCCTAGATTGAGCTCGTGCAAGGCGGGTTCCATAACGGCCGATTTCAGCGGCTGCGACGGGATCGTCGCACAGAAGTCCCGTGCAGAGACTTTGAAGAATAGCAGCGAAAATTGGAACAAAATACAAGTCATTGTAAAACACTCTTTTATTGATATTGAAACAAAGATTACAATGGACGCAAGGCCAAGATTACAAGTCTGTCAAGCTCACTCAAGCTCACTCATCTCACATTACAAGTCACTCAGTTCTCTCTCATCTCTCAATACAAGTCTTGAACCAACGGATGCTTTGGAAGGCGACGTCCATACATTATGTCCCGTATGTTTGCAAAAACAAAAGTCTTTTATTTCACAAACTTTAAAGAATAGTATAAAAGTACAATAAATTCTGGGAAAGTACAACTGTAGGAATTCGATCTGAAGACGATCGCTTTATCCCTTGGACGATGTGAACTTTGAAGAAGATAGCCTCTAAAGAATACAGCAACACTAGGACAAGAACTCCTGATCTCTGATGATCTTGAATAATGATCTCTCTTAATGAGGAACTTGAAACTCTATTTATAGAGTTCTAGAAATAACTATTTTCTAGTTATTCTGGATTACGCACAATGGACTGCGCTAGTGACAGACTGCCCAGACTGCAAACTGCGCTGGCTCTTAGGCAGTTGCTCGATCGTAGGCTAACTGTATTTAGACGCGTGGCATTGTTTGATTAAAATGCACTTGGTCGTGTACAGACGGTTGCCACGTGGCGAGCAATTGATGGCTTGTAAGCCACATAATAAATGTCAGTTATCTTCAGAAGCCTGATGGATTGTGCCACTTGCTAGCTTCAGACTGCGCTCAAGTTGGACTGGCAGACTGTGCTGGGATTTGGATTTGGTCAAACTGCGTTGAGGAGGATCTGGCAGACCGTGCTCAGGCAGACTGCGCTGGACTGTACAGCTGTTCTCGAGCGTCGTGCTGCACGGGATACGAACAGATTCCTCGCTTTTCGGGCTATCAGGCTGTCAGAAGATTTGATCTTCTTGTCAGGTAATGATGGCGTTGCCACGTCAGCCTAGCGCGCTCGAGCATTGGCGCAGTTCAGCCTAGCGCGGTTGATTTATAGCGCTGTTCATGTTAGCGCATTTCATTGATTGGTGCGCAATTTAGACTTCTGTGCTTTATTTGATGGGTGCAACTTGATTTTTAGGACTTACAAGACCCCCTTCAAAGTTTTCAAAATTTGAAAATATTTAAAGTTTCAAAATACTTTGAATTTTAAATTTGATATCAAGTTGCTCTTGGCTGCGCGTTTCGAGGAATTAGCTCCGACTTTCTCGGCACAATCGGAGGTGACTGTTACGTTTCTATGAGAAACTATAAATAGTTTCATCTTCCACTCTTTTAATCTTTACTTGCTTTCAAATCCTCAAGAGGAAAAACTTCTCTCCTACTCCGACTTCTTCTTCGTCCTCTCGTCGTCGACACCAATGGTGCCCAAGCGATCGACCACTGAGAAGGGAAAGGCTCCTGTCGAACCTTCGACTCGTGTTGCACCACGAGTATCTCGTCACGAGATGGTCCACCCAGCTCTTCAAGGTGAATGATGATCCATGATCGAAACCCCTTTTTAGGGTTTTTGATGTTTTTGAACCTTCATGCCTCTATCTTTTAGAGATTGATGGTATTCTCAACCACTTGCGCCACCCTGTTTAGGGTTTCGGCTGCATGTACAACAGTTTTCATTTTTATGAAAACTGTATCTTTGTACAATCGATTGGAAAGCGCTGGCAGAGTGTTCAGCACAATCCGTCGATTTGCGCATCCATGCACAAACTGATGTTTTGCACAAGTCGGCTATGCTAGCGCAATCTGATGTCTTGCGCAAGTAGGCTGTGCTGGCACAATCGGATAGATTATTTCACACAACGCAATTTGATGAACTGTGAAGAATTTCTTTTGCACGTACTGATTTTTGTCTCTTCATCGATGCAGTTAACCTCAGAGAAGATCCAAACTACGAGGTTCTTGCAGGATCTCTGTCTGAATCAGAATTCAAGGAAGATCTCTCACATGTCTCTTTTCCTCAATATGCTTTACCGTCATCTCGGCAGGCTGTCCTGATTGCACAAGATAATGATACCTTATTGTGTCTGATGAACAGGAAACCTCTTCAGACTGCTGATACTGTCACCCACAAGAAACCTCTGTTTTTGTTTGGTGAGGCTTTTGACAAAAATTCACAGCCGAGGCCTCGTATGGAACATAGAATCTTCCAAAGAGGCGAGAAAATGATATATCTGACAGAGATCTCCAGAAGTCTTCCTCTGTCCAGATATATTTTGCGAGCTATCCCAGAAGGATGGAGTGGGACATATGTAGCTTCCCTTCCTGGAAATATTTTTTGAAATATTTATTTATTAATTTATTTGATTTAATGGTGATTTTTTTAATTTTTTTATAAATAATTAGTTAGATAATTATTACGGTAGATGATTTTAGCCATGGTTAAGAATTGGAGTACATGACGACTAGGAATCATGGCACGGATAGCGCAGTAGCGTGCTTTGACTAGTATTTAGCCATGGTAGGGGAAGGCCGAGTCATATGATTGTTCTAACTAGGAAAACCAGGCCAAGTTGCGACTTAACCCTTACCGAAGATTTTATTTATTATTTAATTATATTATTGAGTTTTAGGGAACCCGGTTGTACCGAACCTGTCCAGATTGGACCCAAATCAAATCCAAGCCCATGTAGTCATGTAGTGGGACCAAAGATGGCCATGTAGACATTTTAGATGTGTACAAATATTTCTTATCTATTTTAGGACTTGACAAATATTTTCTGCATAGTTAATAGTTCAGTATTAATATTTAAATATTGTTTTTCGAATAATTGTATGAATTTTTTGGGCCACACAAAGATGGGGTATGATATGTCCACCAAGAACTCTTAGTAGACATTTTAGTTGGTTATTATTATTATTATTATTATTATTATTATTATTATTATTATTATTATTATTGTTATTATTAAATTATTCTTATTATCATTATTATTATTGTTATTGTTATTATTATTATTATTATTATTATTATTATTATTATTATTATCATCATTAGTGTTATTAATATATTATTCTTATTCTTATTATCATTATTGTTATTCTTATTCTATCATTATTATTATAAATAAATGTATGGTGTATATATATATATATATATATATATATATATATATATATATATATATATATATATATATATATATATATATATATATACTACACATTTCTACATATATATATATATATATATATATATATATATATATATATATATATATATATATATATATATATATATATATATATATATATATATATATATATAAAATATATATATAAAATATATATGTATAAATGTGTAGTGTATATATATAAAAAATATATATGTATTAGTGTTTAATAAAAGAAAAAGAATAAGCCGAAATAACAGCAGCCCTAAGCCAGGCCCAGCCCCAGGCCCGCTCAGCCGAGCCCAGAAAACCCAGCCTGACAACTGTTGTATCTAAGTAATGCAAAACCGAGTAGGGGATTGTATACATATAAACAAATCGTGAACGAGAGGAGAGAGGAACGAAACCCTAGCTCATCCACGCCACCTTCTTCGACCCTAGGCGCGCTGCCCGCCGCCGCCACGATGGCTAGAGTCGGTCGGACACGCGCACGACAGGACACAACGCGCGCGCACGGAGAAGTTGACAACAGCAGCGGCTCGAAGAGTCTGACTTCGTGGCTATGCTTCTCGACGATCACTCGATCGTCTTGCGATCTTCTTTCTCTGGTATGAAGTTCACATATACGTATTTAATGTCCTTCAAACGCTTCGCGTCGAGACGCACCATGCTGTCCTAGAATTCGACGCAAAGTCGAAGAAAAACTGCGTGTTGACAGAACACAATTTCAGTCCAATCACCCAAGTTTGACGATCGATTCTGATCGATCTAGTACCATGTTTGAAAAACTATTTGAAGACACTTTTAGACAACATATAGGGATTCATAATCCTTTTTATGGATTCGGAAATCATCGCCTACGTATCGAGAAATCGAATCCCAAAGTTTCCCAAAAACCTGTTTTAAAAACTAGAAATTTGTTCGATATAACGTGCGTCCCGCCATTCCGGGTGACGTGGTCGTGAACCGAAGGCATCGAAAGGTGCGTAACGGCTTCGTGGTCGTGTGGGCTTTGGCGGAATTCAAATTGATCGCGTGTGCGCGACGAATTTGATGCGTATCCGTCGAAATTCACTATATCGTGCACTTTGCAAATTCTCTAATTACTTTGTGCACGCTCGTCAGATTGAGACAAAACTTGTTCCATCAGGACCGTATCGTTTTTTTGGTCCTGCATGCCAAGTTTGGTCCAATTCTGAGACAGTTGAATCATATGTCGTTTTGCGGGCCTTACGGTCCCACTTAACGGGCGATTTTGTGCACGGCCCACTGAAGTCCAACTTTGGACATACGGTTGGGTTCGTATCGGAAAATCGGACCTGTTGACATATAGTTTGACGACTTTAGAGACCGTTGACGCTGGCACGCTTTTCGGTGCCAAGCGGTTTCAACGGCGGACATCATTTTTGCCCAAAATTACCGTTTTGCCCCTGTGTCCAAAATTGGACTAAAGGACAGGCAATCCTAGCTAATTTGACTATTATGAGAACGTTGGTACTGTTTATTTCAGCATCTGGAGGCTTTTGCATGTGTTGACTGATTGTGGCTCTTTGAGTGGTATAGTATTATTGGTTTCTCCAACTAAGGACCTCAGGCAAGTGCACTTTCTGATTGCTTTCCGATTCATAGTTGTCTTTTCATTTCATGTCTATACATATATCTTGCTGCTTGTTGACACGCTCGTCACACGGAGTAGTCGGGAGGGAAAATATCTTAGTAGACATGTGGACTACCCAGAACTATCCCATGATGTCTATTCGTGAACAATAGCACCTGTACACGACATGTGCAGGTACCAGGATTTACCTTCTAGCCGTTCACATGTCGAAAAGGATATTTCACACCACCTAGATAGATGTCTTTTATTAGTTTTTCCTTGTTTACTTTTCTCTCGTGCTATGTCATCAGTTATCTTCCAGTTTTTATCTCTCATATGTTATTTTCATGTCTTGTTAATTCTATTATATTTTTGCATTGTCGTCGATTTGTGTACTGGTTCCATTCCAGACTGGAAACCAACACTTTTCAGGTTTAGCCGCGATCACTATTAGCACTAGGAAGACATGGGTATGCTGAGGCCGACCTAGAAATAGAAAGCAATTGTATCAATTTCATTAATTGTAAAATCTTGTATTTTCTTTAATTATAAAGGATGTAATAAATATAGAAATGTGAATGAGCAGCAAATGTTGTTTTTTTGAGCATTTATTTCTTACGGGATTGCCAGTGTTCTACCGTCGAATCTGCGGCGTAGGCTGGCTTGGACACGTCTCGTATCCGAGAAAGCGGGTGCAGGTTGTGACAAGTTTTTGTGGTGGCCCATGCAGGTCAAATTTTGCAAAAGATTGCGAACTCGTGATGGTACTTAAGTTAGTCGTACCATTGCGAGCCTGTGCCCAGGAAATGCTCATTCGTAATTAGGATTTAAATAATTTAGGAGAATAACTAGGACTAGGAGTCCCTTGTTCAAATTGACCGTTGGGTAGTTAAGGTTATTAGATAGGCCATGCAATCTTGATAGATCCCTATAGGTACACTATACTTTTAATATGACAATGTGATCCCATGTGGATCCATTATTCGCTTGGTATGTTAGGCTTGCCTATAATTAAGGCGTTAATTTTGATAAACTGTTTTATTTTCTTTTGCTTTATTAGATACAAACCTTATATCATAAGTTAGAATTGTCTATTTTAAATTCTCTTTTGTTGTAAGGAGTTAGTTTTTAATTTCTGATCATGTTATTTGTGTATAAATCTCGAGTTAGATTTGATTCTCACAAAACTCGAACTATTTGTGCCTCCTTTCCAAAAAAAAAAATCTCGCGTACTTGTATTTTGACTATCTTGACCAACGCTGCTATTACAGCCTTGTTTTACAAGCTTACTCTTTTATCGAGCTTAATTCGAGACATATGTTTATTGGGGACGCCCGCTAACATATTGTCTAATCAGAATCATTGTATTACGGTCTGATCAACCATGATGCATTTGGTTCGCTTTTCTTCTAATTACCCTACGTGGTTTGAGATGTAGATGCCTCCAGGATCTCATCCGCGACTGCTTTGACAATTTCCCTTGAATTATACATTCGCCTTTAAATTACGTAATTGTACTCAGTAACACCTCTCTTGAACTCTTTATTGTTTTGTCTTTCACCGATTAGAAAGACGAAAGTGCGTAACTGATAGATAGATACAGAGTATTCCCATGGCTATGATAGTTGTATACGCAAGTGTAGCTATTTTCGGCCAGCCCTGTGACGGGAACCTTGCCTTGAGTTATTCGTTCACCTCTCGAGCCTCAAGCTACTATCGAAATTCTCCTAACCACGTCATTCCTAAAACCATGTCCTAGTTTCTAAGGTGGGTAGACGGTAAGCCTTCTAAAATTTTAGGATATACAAGGATTACCGACTGATTAGAATAATTTCCATTAACATGATAATTAGTGCCCATGGACTCCCACTTTCCCGTTAGATCATTTCGTGTCCCCGGCCGTGCCATTAATATATTCGGAGCACGAGACCAGCTGTTATCGTCCAACAAATTTTATATGCAAGATCTAGACAAGTCCATCTTCATCTAGGTATATCATGTCCCATTCAAACCCGTCCCCTTGTACTCGATTTTTATGGTACGACTTTCAGGTATAAAAGGATTAGTTATGACCCTTACCGTAATACCGGTATACTTCCCGACTTTCCCTAGAACCTCAACCTTGGCTCAATACATTCGACCCAATATTTGGTTGTGATCTACTCGAAGCCCCTCTAAGAAACGAAGGGTTCTTCGATTTGGCAAGTGACTGGACTAGAGTAGCCAATCTAGCAAATAAAGCAACGGTTCGTAAACTTTCTCCCTATCTACATCATTGGAAATTCTCTACGTCCTTGAAAATTCCATATTTGCTCTCGATTATACTCCCTTGCTTTCCGTACTATCGATTCTCGTCCCTTCCTATCTCGGAGTGACGAACGATCGTGCTGTCTAGAATTTATTAGGAATCCTTAAAATATAGTATATATTTCTTGACTATTGAATATTGGTTATTATATATATGAGAGATTATAGGTACCATATGTTCTAGATATTTTTGGTTGAATTATTAGCCGCTAGTTAGAAGATTATAAGATTTTAGCAACCTATGTTTCAATGGAGTAGTGTGACCAAAGGTGGGTAGAAGTCCTCGAGATTTCGTAAATTACCAAATGACTAGAGAAGGCCATAAAATATTTTTAGAAATTAAATTTGAGGAGATTAAAGTGATAGTAGACTTTGATTTTTTTTTTTAGAAATAGTTATGAATTAGAATTTCGAGGACGAAATTATTTTTAAGGTGGGTAGATTTGTAGCTTCCCTTCCCGAAAATATTTTTTGAAATATTTATTTATTCATTTATTTGATTTAATGGTGATTTTTTTTAATTTTTTTTATAAATAATTAGTTAGATAATTATTACGGTAGATGATTTTAGCCATGGTTAAGAATTGGAGTACATGACGACGAGGAATCATGGCACGGATATCGCAGTAGCGTGCTTTGACTAGTGTTTAGCCATGGTAGGGGAAGGCCGAGTCATATGATTGTTCTAACTAGGAAAACCAGGCAAAGTTGCGACTTAACCCATACCGAAAATTTTATTTATTATTTAATTATATTATTGAGTTTTAGGGAACCCGGTTGTACCGAACTTGTCCAGATTGGACCCAAATCAAATCCAAGCCCATGTAGTCATGTAGTGGGACCAAAGACGGCCATGTAGACATTTTAGGTGTGTACAAATATTTCCCATCTATTTTAGGACTTGACAAATATTTTTTGCATAGTTAATAGTACAGTATTAATATTTAAATGTTGTTTTTCGAATAATTGTACGAATTTTTAGGGCCAAACAAAGATGGGGTATGATATGTCCACCAAGAACTCTTAGTGGATATTTTAGTTGGTTATTATTATTCTTATTATTATTATTATTATTATTTTTATTATTAAATTATTCTTATTATCATTATTATTATTGTTATTATTATATTATTATTATTATTATTATTATTATTATTATTATTATTATTATATTATTATTATTATTATTATTATTATTATTATTATCATTAGTGTTATTAATATTATTCTTATTATTATTATCATTATTGTTTTTCTTATTCTATCATTATTATTATAAATAAATGTATAGTGTATATATATATATATATATTTATATATATATATATATATATATATATATATATATATATATATATATATATATATATATATATATATATATATATATATATATATATATATATATATATATATATATATATACACTATACATTTATACATATATATTTTATATATATATAAAATATATATGTATAAATGTATAGTATATATATATATATATATATATATATATATATATATATATATATATATATATATATATATATATATATATATATGTATAAATGTGTAGTATATATATATATAAAATATATATGTATTAGTGTTTGATAAAAGAAAAGAATAAGCCGAAATTACAGCAGCCCTGAGCCAGGCCCAGCCCCAGGCCCGCTCAGCCGAGCACAGAAAACCCAGCCCGACAACTGCTGTATCTAAGTAATGCAAAACCGAGCAGGGGATTGTATACATATAAACAAATCGTGAACGAGAGGAGAGAGAAACGAAACCCTAGCTCATCCACGCCACCTTCTCCGACCCTAGGCGCGCCGCCCGCCGCCGCCACGACGGCCAGAGTCGGCCGGACACGCGCACGACAAGACACAGCGCGCGCGCGCACGGAGAAGTTGATAGCAGCAGCGGCTCGAAGTGGCTGACTTCGTGGCTATGCTTCTCGACGATCACTCGATCGTCTTGTGATCTTCTTTCTCTGGTATAAAGTTCACATATACATCTTTAATTTCCTTCAAACGCTTCGCGTCGAGATGCACCATGCTGTCCTAGAATTTGACGCAAAGTCGAAGAAAAACTGCGTGTTGACAGAACACAATTTCAGTCCAATCACCCAAGTTTGACGATCAATTCTGATCGATCTAGTACCATGTTAGAAAAACTATTTGAAGACACTTTTAGACAACATATAGGGCTTCATAATCCTTTTTGTGGATTCAGAAATCATCGACTACGCGTCGAGAAATCGAATCCTAAAGTTTCCCAAAAACCTGTTTTAAAAACTAGAAATTTGTTCGATACGACGTGTGTCCCGCCATTCCAGGCGACATGGTCGCGAACCGAAGGCATCGAAAGGTGCGTAATGGCTTCATGGTCGTGTGGGCTTTGGCGGAATTCAAATTGGTCGCGTGTGCGCGACGAATTTGATGCGTATCCGTCGAAATTTACCGTATCGTGCACTTTACAAATTCTATAATTACTTTGTGCACGCTCGTCAGATCGAGACGAAACTTGCGCCATCAGGACCGTATAATTTTTTTGGTCCTGCATGCCAAGTTTGGTCCAATTCTAAGATAGTTGAATCATACGTCGTTTTGCGGGCCCCACGGTCCCACTCAATGAGCGATTTTGTGCACGGTCCGCCGAAATCCAAGTTTGGACATACGGTTGGGTTCGTATCGGAAAATCTAACCTGTTGACATGTAGTTTGACGACTTTAGAGATCGTTGACACTGGCACGCTTTTCGTTGCAAAGCGGGTCCAACGGCAGACATCGTTTTTGCCCGAAATTACCGTTTTGCCCCTGTATCCAGAATTGGACTTAAGGACAGACAATTCTAGCTAATTTGACTATTCTGAGAACGTTGGTACTATTTATTTCAGCATCTGGAGACTCCTGCATGTGTTGACTGATTGTGGCTCTTTGAGTGGTATAGTATTATTGGTTTCTCCAGCTAAGGACCTCAGGCATGTGCACTTTCTGATTGCTTTCCGATTCATAGTAGTCTTTTCATTTAATGTCTATACATATATGTTGCTGCTTGTTGACACGCTCGTCACACGGAGTAGTCGGTAGGAGAAATATCTTAGTAGACATGTGGACTACCCAGAACTATCCCATGATGTCTATTCGTGAACAATAGCACCTGTACACGACACGTGCAGGTGCCGAATTTACCCCCTAGCCGTTCACATGTCGAAAAAGATATTTGACACCACCTAGATAGATGTCCTTTATTAGTTTTTCCTTGTTTAATTTTCTCTCATGCTATGTCATCAGTTATCTTCCAGTTTTTATCTTTCATATGTTATTTTCATGTCTTGTTAATTCTATTGTATTTTCGCATTGTCGTCGGTTTGTGTACTTGTTCCATTCTTGACTGGAAAATAACACTTTTCAGGTTTAGCCGCGATCACTATTAGCACTGGGAAGACATGGGCATGCTGAGGCCGACCTAGAAATAGAAAGCAATTGTATCAATTTCATTAATTACAAAATCTTGTATTTTCTTTAATTATAAAGGATGTAATAAATGTAGAAATATGAATGAGCAGCAAATGTTGTATTTTTGAGCATTTATTTTTTGTGGGCTTGACAGCGTTCTACCGCCGACTCTGCGGCGTAGGCTGGCTTGGATACGTCTCGTATCCGAGAAAGCGGGTGCGGGTCGTGACAACATAACTCCGCTGCAACAGGCCCGCATGGGTAACATCTGTGTTAAGAAAGGGCCAGACCATAAAGATGTATTCTACAGTTCTTCTGAGCGACATAGCTCCCTACTCAGAGAACTAAAACCCGGTTGTATCCCGCCGGAGGATTCTTCTCTGCTGCTGCCAGTAAGGACCCCCATATTCGTAAATGAGTTTGCAAAGGTGGAAGGGAGATATCCGGACCAAGATCTATGGTTGACAGGTCTTGTAAACCCGGACAATAAAAGATGGATCTGCATGGCCAATTGGATATTGGTCCAATTTAGGAATCAGCTTAAAGAAATTGAACTGTATCAGACAGTATCCGCCACTGTCTATGGCTTCCCCCCTAATCCACATTTATTTCTTGCATTGGCGGAGAGATATAATTACAGGACTGGGACCTTCATGATGTCGTGTGAGAAAATTGGATTAGCCTTGCAAGAGATGAAATACATCTCTAATCTGCCGATGGGGGATATCCCATATGAAGAGTTTATCCCGGCGAATGACGAGTTGGACAGGCTACGTAAGGAAAATGCCAGCATGGTAGATGTTTTTGAAGAACTACTATGCCATTACAAGATTTGTTCTCTATACTACAAGAGTGGCACAGCCGGCACTTGCTATTCGACCAAGTGGTTGCCGTATCTTTTCCTTAATCATATTATTAAGAAGAAGACCAAAGAACATGAGAACTGCAATCCCAACTTCTTCAAACCGCTTCACAATAGCGAGGTGATAGAGTTGATGGAGACGCATAACGAGATGGACATCAAGATCGAAGATGATCTTCAATATCCTCCTTTCAAGAAAGGAGACATCATCGAGAGCTTTATGAGGATGGGTTACAGGCCCATGTCAAAAGAAGCCCAACTGGCAGGTTTTCTTACTTACTGGCTTCGACGATATGTCGTTCCTGGGGCCACTGCAGTTGACCGCTTCTATCGCGGTGTTTTGTTTGCTGCCGTGCGTCTGGTATTTGGCTATCGGATGGATTTGTTATCAGCCATGACGTGCAGGATGAACGCCGGCCTCCGTCTCTTCGTTGATTCAATGATTCGAGGAAAAGGCGAGAAGGGACATTTCCCTTGGCTGGAACTGCCGTATACATATTTGTTTGGATGGCTGCTTCTACACATCCTTCTTTAATGAACCATGCTATGGGAGCTGTGAGCGGCAGTTTCTTAAGAAGATACTCCGGATGCAAGTGGATCTATACCACTTTGAAAGACTGCCGGCGAGTCTTGAATCTGGGCAAAGGATGGAACTTCTACTGTGTTCCACCTTCAGCCGGTTACGGATATGTACCGACAAACCTCATTGATTCGGTGAGAGTGCCACCTTTGGGTCGTACAACCTTCGACTGGCGGAGGACGATTCGGCCATCACATCTAGTATACCGGTTCGAAGATGAATGTTATCTTGAACCTTATCTCCCAAGCCGTTTTATACGTCAATTCGGTTATGACCAATTCCATATAGGTAATGCCATAACATGTTTACAGGGAAATGGTTATTTGATTGATGGAGCCCGGGCTTGGGCCTATTATAACGCCCGTGACACCAAGACAACATTCTCGATGCCTACAAAGAATGACCGTGGCCCGCACATGATGTATACTTATTCAATCTTTTATACGTCAGCAAATACTTTTGCTGAGAATTTCAATTTAACAGACAGCTTTGCGACGGTAACATGCTTTAGGAAAGGAGCACCTATTTTGTTGCCTCCTGGAAATAATGAAGAATACGAGCCTGCTGATGCGCCTCTAGAAGCTTCGAGGAAAGCCAATTTCCCTGAAGAAGTCTATGAACCATTGCAAGTTTCTTTGAAAGTTGTAAGATCTCCGATCAAGGAGAAGAAGACGAAGGCAGAAGAACCATCTTCTCCTGTCCCTAAGAAGAAGACCGCTATAGACTCTTCGGAAAGAGTCACAACTCGATCGCAGTCTCGACAGCAAGCTGAGTCAGCTCACAGAAAAGAGACAACGACCCCGACTTCCATCCAAAGACAAACACACGCTGCAGACGTAGAGAGTCCGGAAGAACCTCTACGCAAGAAGAAAATAGCTTTCAGAAAGAAAGTGACCACTCCCCCAAAACCTATCCATACATCGGCCCTGATAAGTGTTGCTGCCGGGGTTATGATGCCTTCTCCTACACCTGCTCCTGATCCTAGGCAGGTGACAGATACACAAGAAGGAGCTACCAGCACAGAGATAAGGGACAAGAATGCAGATACAAGAGAAGAAACTGTAGAGACAAAAGATGAGGCTGCAGAAGCAAGAGAAGCGACTGCAACTCCGACCCCAATCAATGAGTCAGAATCGTCTCTCGAAATATTGCCATCTCCCACACTTGTAATGGAAGATGCTCATCTTCCAGCTAAACCAAGATCACGTCGTACTGAGGAAGATCGACTGATGATCGAAGCTCTGGATGGATGTGACTTCGGCTTCCATGACATAGATCTAGTCGATGCAAGTGGTGATGAGGAAGCACAAGAAGAAGGAGCAGATGACGGGGAAATATCAGCAGAAGATGTTAATGACAATCTAATTCTGAAAGAGGATGCTGCTGTCCATGCATCCCAGGAGAAGAGTGCTGCTAATGAAGTAGCACCGAAGGAAGGTATTGTCACCGATCAAAGAGGTATTGACTGATATTGATAATCTTCATTTATAGATCAAATGACTGACGTTTTAACTTTCATTCATGCAGAAATTCAACCTTCTTCAATTCTTCCGTTACGCACTGACATGGTACAGACAGAGGCGATAGCTAGTGGCAGTCGTCATCTATCAGGCAGCTCCGAAGCGGGAAGTAGTCAGGCAGTAATGTCTGAAACTACTTCTGCGAGGCTCCAGCCTATTTCATTAAATGATAATCTTGTCATTAAACCCAGCTTTGGTAAGCTTGCCCTCATTTTGATCTCTTTTAATAGTCCTTAGTGACAGCAAACTGATGATGTTTATTTGATTTCGCAGAGGAACATCCGGAAGGGGCAACTAGCTCTACTATGGCTCCCCTGTCAAAAGAGGCTACAGCCCATGTTCAAGATGTCGAACTTCTGCCTTCACAAACATCCGCTGCTGAAGCTTCTGTAGAAGTAGCTGCTACACCTAGTGCAGTAGCTACCAACAAATTTGTAGTTGGTTCCTTCACTAATTTCTTCTTCAGTTCCTTGGGACCTTTGGTACAAATGGTAATGGAGAAAGAAAATATTGGTTTCATCACTGTCAGAAGTCCAACTTCTTATATGATCTACGGCATCCGAGATCAAGGCGATGAAGCTCAGGCTGCTTACCTTGAATATGTGTTGGATGAGCAGGAGGAATCAATCAAGATTTACAAGGATCTTAATCGAGGGGAAGTAGAGCCACTCGTAATTGCTAAATTCGAGAGAATGACTCGAGAAGCTGAGGTCTCGAAAGCTGATTTCAAGACTTTCTTGGACACTTTCGTCACAAAATCTTCAGAGTTTGATTCTCAGATGGATATAGTAGCGTCTACTGCTGGAGAGAAAGAGAAGAAGGTTGCTGATCTGAAGGCAGAGTTTGCTCGACTTCAAGAGGAGTTGAGAATCGTTCAACTTGCTCTTGAAGAAGAGACCACACAGCATCAAGCCGCAGTTCAGCAACTGGACATTCTGACCCATGAGAAGAATGAGTCTGTCAAGTTCCATCAAGATGAAATCGCTCGCCGACTAGTGACCTTGCCAAAATTTGATGTTGAATCTGGAATGGCAGAGGCTAGAAGGCGGGTGCTGGATTCTCGTGATGAACGACTCCAAACCATGAAGCAGCAGAAATCTAATCTGCTGACCCCTCCGGCTGAATAAAAAAAACTTTCTGTATTTGCTTCTTTGTGATGTCTTTTTGTAACGTCTTTTATCTTGATCAATGAAAAGACACTATTTTGCGGATCTATTATTTGTTGCATATCCCATTACGGATATAAATAATAGCGATAAAAAATATATTCAGAGGTTCAGGACATGATATATTTCTTGATTTAGAAAATAATTATATTCATTATATCTGCTCAGAGGTAATGTGGACATGGCAGAATATAATTTTTTTTTGAATATCATTATTTCGGTAGACAACTTAATCAGAGGTAATCAATACGTAACAAGTTGCTGATATGGATGAACGGATAAATCGTCAGAATGAATGAACAAAATGAATCGTCGGGATGAACGGATGAACTGTCAATTGGATGGAGTGAACGGGTGAACCAAAATAGAATGAACGGGTGAACCATCAGATGAATGGAATGAACGGATGAACCGTCGGGTGAATGGATTGAACGGGTGAACCGTCGTAATAAATGGAATGAACGGATGAACCATCGCATGAATGGATGAACGGGTGAACCGTCAGGTGAATGGAATGAATGTTGTGAAGAATACGTCGCATGAATGGAATGAACGAGTGAACCGTCGGGTGAATGGAATGCGGGTGAACCGTCGGAATAAATGGAATGAATGTTGTGAAGAATACGTCGCTTCGGTTCGCGTAATCGACTGTCTCAAGAGTCTTTGCCTATAAATAGAACAAAAATTTAGATGGAATGATCAGTTTCAATTTTAACCCAAAATGTCGTCTGAAGATGCATCCAAGAAGGCTGAGATTGTCCCAAAGGTTGAAGAAGTCACTGAGGAACGTCCAGCCGAGCCAACCCAACCAAAGCAGACAGAGGCGGGCAAAGGTTCGTCTGTACCCAAGCCGTCATGAGATATCTTGGACTTCCTAGTCGAACCAGGGAGGACTGAAGAAGAGGAGGCTATGAGGATGGCCGTTTGCGCATTTCTAGTGAAATCGAGCAAGGATGTCCTCGGCTCTTTTGCCGACTACATTTTTGAAAAAGACGGCAGTGGTCCTCGTCCTGTCTTTTAAAAGGACGATAGTGATTCTCGTCCTTGATATCATATAACATCGTTTGTGATGAAATAAAATCAAAATTTATTTATGAATTGTCTTGTCGTATTTACAAAAAAATCCCTTTTACATTCATACATAGTACTTTTTAAGGAATTTGCCATTGATAGGCATCATCGCAACTCGACCGTCCAGCTCTTGAGTTGACAGGCTCCATTTGAGAAGACTTTACTCACGATATAAGGCCCTTCCTATTTCGCATCAAACTTGCCTTTGCTTATGTGAGTCATAGTCATAGGACATCTGACTGTTAGAATAAGTTCTCCTTTCTGAAAGACTCTGATTTTAACTTTGCGGTTAAAAGTCTTCGAGATGCGGGCTTGATATAATTCAATATGTTGTTGAGTCAATAGCCGCTTCTCGTCGAGCGCCTCCAATTCTTGAAGTCAAAGAAGATCATTATTCTCTGTAGTAAGTTCGTTAGTGATAGCAATTCTCAAAGATGGAATTTAAAGTTCCAGAGGTAGAACTGCTTCACAACCGTACACCAGAGAGAAAGGTGTACAGCCTGTGGGGTTGCGGAACATAGTACGGTAGGCCCATAGACATTCTCCAAGCTTTTTACTCCAATTCCGTTTGTTAGTAGACACAAACTTCTTAAGGAGTTTGATAATAGTCTTGTTGAAGGCTTCAGACAAGCCATTAGCAGTCGGTTTGTAAGCTGTAGAAGCGACATTGTCAATCCGATGATCGTCACAGAACCTTGTAAACTTTTGACTGATGAACTGAGGTCCATTTTCGTGAATGATTCGTCGAGGTACACCAAATCTGTAAATAATATGGTGTTTGACGAAGTTGATGACGCTGCTGGTTTTGACTTCAGCCAAAGGTATAGCTTCGGCCCATTTGGAAAAATAATCAGTTATTGCTAGTATAAACCGATGTCCCTTATAAGAAAGAGGATTGATGGGATCTATAATATCCATGCCCCAAGCTTTAAAAGGCCAGGAAGCAGCAGTCGGATGAAGAAATTCTGATGGTTGATGGATAAAATCTGTATGGATTTGACAGGCTCGATATTTCCTTGCATATTCGATGGCATCAGATACCATAGAGGGCCAGTAGTAACCCATTCATCGGATACGATCCTGTAACTTAGGGCCGGGTTGATGTGCTCTATAGACACCATCATGAGCTTTACGCAACACCTGCTTCGCTTCATCACCAGCAAGACAACGCAAGAGTAGACCGTCATAAGTCCGCCGATAGAGAGTTTTAGTGGTCTGATTGTAGTAGAATCGAAGAGATCGTCGATAAATACTCGTAGCCTCCTTAGGATCTTCAGAAAGTATGTTATGAACTACGAAGTCGATGAAAGGAGCTCTCTAATCTTCATTGATAATATTGACTTTGGCGAAGTTACTGAACTCAACGTTGCGATTGTTTTCAATACAGAACAACTCTCTGTTGGAACAATGACCACTTGTTATCTTTTAACGGGAATTGCTAAGACTGCTGCAAGATTAGCTAAAGCATCTGCCTTAGTGTTGCAAGCTCGTCGGATGTTTCAATAAAGAAAGCCTTGAATGATGTAGCCATGTAAATCGCAGCTTCGTGATAGGGCATAAGATCTTGATGGCGAACTTCGTATGTTCCTCTAACCTGATTGACAATCAGTTTAGAATTGCCATAGACTTCAAGATATTCGACTTCTAACTGTTTCGCTAATTGGAGTCCAATGAGCAAGGCATTGTATTCAGCCACATTGTTAGAGCACGACTGATCTAAGGAATAAGGTCTTTGGATAGCTAATCCTTCTGGAGAGACTAGAACAATTCCAACTCCTGCAATAATGGTCCCATTTTGTCCGATCCGGGATGCTCCGTCAAAGAACAGACGCCAGGTAGAAAATTCTTCAGAGATCATGTTTGATTCCAATGTTTCATCTGGAATTTCGTCATAAAAAAGTCAGCCAGTGCTTGACCTTTAACAGACTTTTGTGAAACATAAACCATGTCGTATTGGGCTAGCAGAATGGCCCATGTAGCCAGTCGGGAATTGAGTGTGCTAGGCTTCTTCATCAGTACCTGAAGAGAATTAACTCGGGAAATGACGTGAATGGTTTGGCTAATGATATAATGCCGAGTCTTTTGAATAGCGAACATGAGAGCTAGGCATTCTTTCTCAACCGGACTATAACGGTGTTCAGCACCAATCATAGTACGACCAAGATAGTAGATGGCTTGTTCATGGTCTTCTTTGTTCTTCTGTGCAAGTAAAGCACCCAATGAAATCCATAGCACGGATATACATTATGAATGGTATGCCTGAGATTGGTGGCACTAAAACTGGTGGATTCATTAGATACCACTTTATATCATCAAATGCTTGTTGACATTCTTCGGTCCAAACGAAAGATACACCCTTCTTCATTAATTAAGTAAATGGTCTACAGCGTCCAGACATATTTGAAATGAATCTCCTGATGTACGCAAGTCGACCTTGGAATCCTCGTAGCTCTTTTAAGTTGCGTGGAGGACGCATCTCCTGAATGGCTTTGATCTTCTCAGGATCCACGTGTATACCTTTAGAGGTAATGACGAATCCGAGAAACTTACCACTAGAGACACCCAAGAATGACTTGGTGGAATTCATTTTTAGTTGATGTTGGCACATTAGATTGAAGATAGTTCTTAAATCTTGGATGTGGTCTTCCTTTAAACGACTCTTGATAGCAATATCGTCGATATAACATTCGGCAGTCTTAAGCAGATGATCTCGAAAGATGGTATTCATAGCTCGTTGGTAAGTTACACCAGTATTTTTGAGACCAAATGGCATCACAGTGTAGCAGTAGACTCCGCGAGGAGTACGAAAAGAAGTATATTTTTTATCTTAAGGGTTCATCCGAATCTGATTGTATCCAGAGAATTCATCCATGAAGGATATCCTTTCGAACCCACAAGTGTTGTCAATCATGACATCTGTAATAGGGAGAGGAAACTCATCCTTTGGACAAGCTTCATTAAGATCCCAAAAGTCGATGCAAACTCGAACTTTGCCAGTTTTTTTCAAGACTGGAACAACGTTGGCTACCCAATCTGGATGTTGTTATTCTCGAATAAAGCCACAAGCTATGAGCTTTTTGACTTCATCATCAATTGTGTCCATCATTTCTGGCTTGAATCACCTTTACTGTTGTTTGACTGGCTTTGCCTTAGGTAAAATATTCAGTTTATGAGTAGCAACTTTGGGATCTAAACCTGGCATATCTTCATAATTCCAAGCAAAGACATCAATATATTCTCGAATAAGAAGAATTAATTCTTGCCTATCCGCCTCTGGGAGGTTCTTACTGATGAATATTGGACGAGGTGACCCATTTTCTCCTACGTCAATTTGAACCAATTGATCTTCGGTAGGAGGTTCTCGTTGTTCGAATCGAAGTTCCCATTGGGTATCCATTCGTTGAACCCAGGGATCTATTTCGAGATTTTCTTTGATATCCTCGTCATAGCCTTCCGGGAGTTCAGCGGAGACCATGTTAGAAGATACGATCAATCGATAAACTTGACCGATGCTGGTGTCAGAATCCCATGATCTGGAATCAGAAGAGTTAGAGCGCTCCGCACTATCGGATTCAGAGATTTCTGGAGATAAGATCGGAGGTGAAGTATATCCGAGACCTCTTTTCGTCTTGCTGTAGTACATCTCTGATTTTTCTTTCGGAACAACCGTACAGATAGGAGTTCGTCTACCTTTGCCATAATTGAGGCCATTCTTGAAGTCATAACCCATCTTTCGGATGATGTCTTTTGATTGTTGACTATAACGACGAAGTTGGAGACGTCCCATATCGTTACTTTTGCTATCATCCGTATAGCTAAATTTTTGTTCTGGCCCTTTACTAAAAAGTATTGGACTCTCGCCTCTCTTTCGAGAAAGAACAACAAAATATGAGTCATCTGGATGTTCGAATAATACTTCCATCTGAAGGGATTGTACGACCCCTATTATAAATGACTGAAAGCTGTCTAACATATCCAAATAGCATTTAGCATGATAAATGACATCAGTATACTGGAAAGTAGATATTTTTTCATTGATTTGTACATCCATATTTATAACAGGACCTTTAGCCTTAGCCGGCTTGGTCAGATCGATTACAAGAGTAGGAAAAAAAGAGCAAGGAGGTTTAGGCTTGTTGCGACGAAGATCGATAACAAGGGGCTCAGAAGAGGAGAGATCCCTTTTATCCTTGTTACAACGGAGGTCGATAACCAGTGGCTCAGAAGAGGGGGGCTTCCTTTTATCTTTGTTACGACGTAAGTCGATAACCAGTGGCTCAGAAGAGGTAAGCTCCCTTTGATCTTGATTATCACCAGTTGATTATTTCTGGGCTGGCAGATGAATAGCCAGTGGTTTGGAGGATTAAGGATGAGAGACACGCCCTTTGACAGGTATGATGAGAGTATCACCGGGCACTGCTTCTTGTTCTTCCTCACCATCCATGACCAAAACTACCTTCATAAACTCTTCTTTGTACATGTGAGCGTCATTGCAATATGCTTCAACGCCTTTAAAAGGGTAGAGATTCGCAACTTCTTTTTGGACCTCCCCTTTATCATCAACGTATTTGAAGCATTGATGGAGAGTAGAAGAAACAATGTTGTGTTCATGAAGGAATGGTCTCCCTAGAAGAGCATTGTAGGAACAACCATGGTTGTCTATAATGTAGAAGGTCACCTTCGTGCAAAGATTGCCAATTTGGAGCTTTAAGCGTATCTTGCCTAAAGGTTCACTTCTTCCCTGGTTGAATCCCAGGATGGTGGTGATAGTGCCGGAGAGGCTATGCACTGGAATCTTCAGAGCATCCAATATTGTCTTAGACATGATGCTGAGTGCTGACCCTGGATCTATCAGAATACGATCGACCTTCATGGTGTCGACATATCCTGTAAAGTAGAGAGGATGGTCATGTCGATTATCTTCCATCAACATGTCATCTTGTGTGAAAGTAATGTTTGGAATCAATTCCAGCACACTATTGTAGAAGCATGGAATTTCACAACCAGAAAGCCCATGCGCCAGACACTACATGCGCCAGAGCTCAGACGCACACTTCACAGCAAAATCAATGAGTATAGACATTTGAAAGAGGACTTTTTATTTATATACAAAAGTCTATTACATGTCTAGAAAAGGTTGTACAAAGGAAAATTTCTACAAAGGAAAGATCCTAAGTCTACATCCAGCGGCCACCATGCGCCTCCAGATGGGCGCAGCAGTCACCATGCGCCTCCAGCTAGGCATAACAGATACCATGCGCCTCCAATCAGGCACATCCCACCATTTCTTCAGCAGCTCAATTATGTGCATCCAGCTCAGTTATGTGCATCCCTTCAGCAGCCCAGTTATGTGCCGCTCTTCCAGCCAGGCTCACCTGATAAGTGCTTCGCCAAGCAAAGTATTTAACCCTCTGGCTGGAACCAAGGAAGAGAAGAGCACCGCAAAGCTGTGGCCAGGAGAGGCTTCGAAAGAGCCTCCAAAGACCAAGGAAGACCGTGATTGAAACCGCGGCAAAAGGAGCAGCTTTCAACACAACCAGAGTGGGCAACACCCACTTTGAAGGAAGAAAGAGCCTAGCACCGCCATTTCGATCTATGGCTCTTCCGGAATAACGGAGACGAGGCCCGAGCATCCCTATCTTTGGATGCAACAGGCACCTTCCGCCTGTCTCAGAAGCCCTCGACTCCGTCTTTTGGATGTAACAGTCACCTTCAAGTGCATCGAAGACAACATGGCGTCTCATCTTCACCCTCGGGAACACTTCGTCAACAGAATGCACCCGAGTACCCAAGTTCATGATGGAAGTACGTGAGGGAATGAGGAGCAAACCTTCTCTCCATGCCACTATTTATAGGCCGGGAAGATCAAACCCACGCGCCAAGTGGATGGCTCTCCGAATTCCGTGCAATGAATTTGTATTAAATGGATGAACCGGACGCCTCAAATTCAGCCAAACGGCTATTTATAGCACTCGAGGAGCGAGACCGCCGCATTATTAAAAGACATATCGGATGCGCCAGCCAGACAGCACATCACACGGACGCGCCCTTCGGTATCAGGCGCATCACACAGACGCGCCCTCCATACCAGGCGCATCACAGAGGATGCGCCCCCACACATCCCTATACCGAGTGAGGACGCCAACCAACGCGCCCACTCAGCTGTCCATCGAACGTCACCAACATTAAATGCTGAAGACTGACAAGAGTTGGCAGCACGTCCCCCGAGGACTGAACAGTTGACAGCTTTTGCAGAAAATGAAGCGTCGGCAACGTCAGCATCATCATGACTTTATTTCGACGGCTACTGCCACGTGGCCACTCAACCACCCGCATGCGCCTCCGCAGCCATGCGTCCCAATCCGCATGCGCCTCAAAAGCCATGCGCTCCAGACTGCTCTCTGATCCCAAAAGACAGAAGGAAAGTCGCCTGCATGCGCCTCAAAAGGCATGCGCCCTAAAATGGTTTGTAACTCCTAAAGGTTATGAGCCGCAGCTTCCTCCTGCGTCCAAATCAAGGCGCAGCGCACCAGATCACTCTTTTCTACCAAATCCGAGATCTTCGAGCCATGAGTCGACGACACGTGTCCTTTGACTCAACTCGTCCAAGATTTCAGCAACAGAAAGATCTCCTCTGCTATGTGTCGGCTCACAACAGCAGCATGAAGAATTCAACCCTCCAATCAGGGCGCATCGTCCATGCGCCTCTATCAGCAACCTCTACGTGGCGTCCCCATACACCGGCGCATCCTACATGCGCGCATGAGCAGCCAACCTACAAAACTATAAATAGAGGGATCATTTTCTTCTCACACACACACAGAATCCACAACGAACATACAAAGAATCACCAGAGAGGCAGATCCAGACACTCAACGTCTTCCTCCTCTCATCAAGCTCCAG
The DNA here is from genome assembly GCA_029216955.1 of Iris pallida. Taxonomy (NCBI): domain Eukaryota; kingdom Viridiplantae; phylum Streptophyta; class Magnoliopsida; order Asparagales; family Iridaceae; genus Iris; species Iris pallida. Next base: position 15,574,204 of record JANAVB010024000.1, on the reverse strand, counting down.
CACCCAGAGCAATCTACACCTTCAGAGAACCGATAACCGTCGTCAGCCCGTCAACGGAGTCAACGCATTACCACTCGCTCCATTGGCACAAGGAACCCAGCTTAAACAAAAGTGTACTCCTAGGACTACATCTAAGTCCTATATTGTAACACTGTTCTGTTTGTATTAAAGTTTTCAATCAAACAATTTTAATGGCAAACAAGCTGGCGACTCTGCTGGGGACCTCTTTCTCCTCTTCCGAGAAAGTCGTGTCACAGGCCGACGACGTGAAGGTGGGCTCCTCCCATAAAACGCTGGTCGTGCGCCTCAATCAACAGGCGTACGAGGAGTTCATTTCTGAAGGAAGTGCGAGTCCTTCGAAGCGGCTGTCGAAGCCGAAGAAGACCCGCACGGCCTGGGTGCGCAAGGTCGACGCCTCGGGCACCACCACTGAAGGGAATGAGCCAATCCAGCCCTCCCTTTCTGCTGACGTTCTCAGCAACCAAGGTGTGCCCGCTGATGCAGCGCATCTCTCGGGAAAGCGTGCGGCTAACCACGTTCCCCAGCCATCTCCCTCTCAGGCGAGGAAGATGCGTCGACGGAGCAGGGACACAGCCAATGCCCCGCGCATCACCTCTGATGCACCACAAAAAGCCTCTGTCTTTGACAGACTCACTCGCTGTAATGGCGAGGAGAATTTGGATGCTGAGTACTATGCGCCCTAGCGGGCTAGTACGAAGAAATCTAAGACGGCACGGGCCATGCGCCACAAACGTGCTATGCCAGCAGCAGGCCAGAGGCACGCACGCACAATCACGCGCGCTGCCGATGGCAAGCTGTACAAGGTTGACTCAGGTGCTTCTGCACCAACAACGAGTCAACCTTCAAAGTCCTCATCTCGCTTGGGCGCATCTACTGGGTGCACAACCAAGTCGAGTGAGGCAAATTCAGTGGTCTTGAACTCCCGCGCCTCCTCTGGTTGTACGTTTGAGGTCCGTTCAAGTCACTTCAAATGTTGTGGTTCCCCCACTACTGATCGTGATGCCTGCTTGGTATTAGATCAGGGGACGCAACACTCACCCGACCACCCCGACGTTTGGCCTTGCCATACGTCTGAAGGGGGTATGAAGGCAGCACTCTCCTCCAACGACCTGCGCAACGTGATCACTCACAAGCGTCGGTCAGAAGAGTTGACCAATAAGCACGATGCGTCTCTCACGGGGCATACTTGTGCGGTGGTCACCATCAACTGCTGTTACAAGGCGGCAGTACCACCAAGGCAGTCAGTCTTCCAACGACTGCAATCATCGACACCTCTCCGACGTCGCCTTGGGACGAAGGTGTCAGCAGAAGAGGAGCCAAAGGTTGCGTCATGCAACGTGATCTCCAACTCCTCATCAGTCCGGAAAACGACTGCCAATTCCTCGTCTTCATCCAAAAGCCAGCCGAGGAAAACCAAGGCAGCTGTCTCGACCTCTGGAGTGTTCGAAGGCACTCGGTCGAGGAAGAAGTTCTTGGAGGAAGCTGGGGGTAGTCAGACCCTTGTTGAGCCTCCTTCTGAAGACGAAGATGTCCAAAGCACAGCTGCGGCGGATCTTCATCATCAAGGCAAAGTTGGCCTCCCTGAAGCCCCTCAAAATGAGGATGTCCTTCCGGAAGCCGGGGGTAGTTCTGGAAACGAAGAGGCCCTTCAAGACGGAGCTGACGGCAATCAGGCCCTTGCAAATGCGACTGTCGAAGATAAACTCCAGAATGTGGCTGGGGGTGGCCACACACCAGGAGAGGCAACTCCCCCACATGAGAGTGAGGCCGAAAGCGAAGCCTCAACCGATACATCTACTTCCGGCCGTGTCATGACAGTATACATGACTGGGGGTGATTCCGAGACTGATGCGCCGCCACAGGATATAGTCCAGCGCATAGACTCATTGGAGGGGGGACTCAAAACCCTCTCTACCTCTATGCAAGCACTGACTCAAGCAGTATTTGAGATGCGGTCGGCCTTGATCAGGACACCTTCAACTGGTCCTGACCCAGGAGCCAACGGGAGTCGAGTGTGCCCCTCCAACGGGCGCCCTCAGACACAGAAGAACCTCGGACATCGGAGCCCTCAAACGCTCCACTCCAGATGGTACCTCCTTCCCCGACTCCTAGCTCCACAGAGGATGTGGTCGAAATGATCAAAGACTTATGGGAGCGCTTCGAGTCCAAGAACAGGCAAGAGGAGCGCCAGAAGATGGGCATTCCCCAGCCTTATCCCCTCGAGTGGAACAAGGTGGTTTATCCCCCAAAGTATAAACCACAAACACTCACGCCATACGACGGGAAGGACTCTCTGCGATGGTACCTGACGTACTTCCAGTCACAGACAGGGCATCTTCCGAAGGAGGACGTGCTCCTCACCAGCATCTTTGTTGGGGCCCTAAAAGGGGTGGCGTATGACTGGTACTGCAGTCTCCCCGACAATTCCATATCGTCCTTCGACGACCTGACGCGTCTCTTCCTCGACCGCTTCTACGATGGTGGGAAGGACATGACGATGGCGTCTCTCATAGAGATACGCCAGAAGGAGAAGGAAACGGTTCGGGTGTTCATCGAACGCTTCCGTCAGGCCTGCTTCAGGCTACCTCCAGGCATGCCAGAACATGCGCTCCTCTCCGCTTGCAGCATGAACATGCTGCCTGCAGTGAAGCTCTGGCTCAACTCTACTCTCCCTCCCGACTGGAGCTCCCTGATCATCGAAGCTGAAGCTGCAGAAAAGAAGGCGGCCAATGCACGTCTTCTGGGTGTCAGCTTCCCCGCCTTTGACGATAAGGAGAAAAAGTCTGCAGCCAACAACTCCGGACGAGAAGCAAAGGGAAAACAGGCATTTACTGTAAATGCCTCGAAAGGCGCATCTGCGCCTACTCAGAAGCCTCCACTGGCACCGAGACCCAAGGAGGTTTATTCGTTCAATGATGATGACACCCTGCAACTTTTCGAGATACTGAAGCAGGGCGACAAGATCAAGCTACCGGACCCAAAACGGCCCGATGAAGTCGGGAAAGTGGACAACCCGAGGTACTGTCACTACCATCGGTTTGTCGGACACCCGACCAAGGACGGCTACGTCCTCAAAAATTACATCCAACGCATGATCAATGCGGATATAATCTCCGTCGACTACGAAGAGAAGACGGTGTCAGCCAATGTGGTTTCGTTTCAGTTCGGCACCTTGCTGCCGACAACCACACAAGATGGTGTCGTCCCCATCCCTAAGGCGACAATGGAGGTGGTAAACTTACCACCTACCCGGGACAATGTGAGTGGACTCACCCCACTCACCACATCTCGAGGAGAGGTCCTCTGGGTTCACCCCGACCTCATCTCCGAGGTGACTCAACCGGAGGTACGCCCTACCTCCAAATCAAAAGGCAGGAAGATCAAGTCTTGCCGCACAGTCTCTTCTTCAACAGAAGAGGCACTTCCAGTACAGACGTGTGCACAACAGAACGCCCAGTCCGACGAAGCTGCCGCCGAGGTGGTGCCTCCTGGCACCATCCCTGAGGAGGGTCCATCTAAGCCCTCAGCAGCCAATAAGCAGAAGCAGGTGGAGGCCCGTTTTGACAGACCTCTACGGAAGGAGAATGCTTCGGGGCTATCCAAGCCTCACAACTTTGACATTCTAGCACAACTGGCCAGTACTCCTGCACGCTTATCAATGTTCGAGCTCCTGCGTCTTTCCAAAGATTCCCGAGAAGCTCTCTGCGAAGCTCTGAAGGATGCTGAATCCTTTCTCAGTCAGGTCAAGCAGCCTGAAGACCTCCCAACTACTTGTTCGTACTGTTATTGTGCGGATTAAGTTATCCCAAACATAACTTTCACCCAACAAGACATGCTGCTCAAGCATCACCGACATAACCGGCCGCTATATTACACAGGGTACATCGGTTCGGTCAAGGTGAGCCGGATTCAGATCGATCCGGGGTCTTCCCTAAGCATCATCCCGAAGGCGCTGCTATCAAAGCTGGGGATCCCAATGTACCGACTGGCGCCCTCCAATACAACCATCAGTGGCTTCAACGCTAGCAAAAGCGAGCCACTGGGCAAGATCTGACTGAAGTGTCACATCGGCAGCCTCAAAACTGAGGTGACTTGTTATGTGGTAGATGCCGAGGTCAACTACAACATCCTGCTCGGACGACCATGGCTACATGAGTACATGGTGGTGCCTTCCACGCTCCACCAATGCATGAAATATGTATCCACCAACGGCGTCATCCGGACGGAGTTTGCAGACATCGATCCTTTCAAAGGGGTTGAAGCTTACTTCACCGATTCTGACTTATACAAGCCACTTGACGAGGAGGAAGCCAACGATGCTGATGATGAGGCAGAAACGGCAACAGAGCCGGACATGGAGCCTGAGATGACTCCCGACGCACCCTTGAAAGTCCGACTGAAGGGCAAACCACCCCAGAAGGTGCCTCCAATGAGCATCAAGCTATCAGGGAAAGCACCGGTTCACGAAGCTCCCCTGAAGATACGCCTCAAGGGAAAGCCGCCTCAAACATCGGCTCCCTTGGTGGCAAAATTACAGGGAAAGGCACCAATCACCGGAGGCGCAGCCGAGGCACCTCTCAAGGTGCGTCTTAAGGGCAAGCCCCCGCAGTCATCCAAGATGCCAGAGAGGGCTCACATAACCCTCTCAGACCCCAAATACAAAGCTGTGGTGGACTCTCCTGATCCGGCCCCAGTGCTTACAGATGAGGAGCTTGGCGAATACATCTCGGCTGATGTAGATGCACCCTCCTTAGACAATGTAATCCCACGGGATAAGATCTCGTATTTTATCAATAATAGAGTGTCTTTTAATTATTCTTGTCTTCCGTACTGGAATGCCATGTATACATTAGATAACGCTCTATGGTCGTTGCAAACACAAATAACGACCGTCCACCATAGTCGAGTAGTCCCGTCTCAAGGAGTCTGTTTTATAACCCCTCCACGGAGCCGAGACAAAGGAACCATCATCTTGGGCAAAGTCGAGCGTCATCAAGACCTTCCGCCACTCGAGCCAGAACCTGATACCGGCAGAGTACAAGTCTATCGGTACACGGATACGGCAAAGCACATCATCCAGAAGATGGGCTACGACCTGAAGAGCAATAAAGGCTTAAACTACGGCAAGGGTCGACATCTCTCCATCCGGCTTTCGATACCTAACGGAAAGCCGCAAGACTACTACAATCGGACTCAGCGGGGCTTAGGCTATGTCACGCCGCCATCAACTCCAGGGAGTTCAGACACAAAAGACGTAGAACATTCCCACTCGTCTGAAGCATCGACTTGGGATTCCGATACCAGTATCGGATCAGTTTTCAGGAAAGTACTGTCAGCTAACATGACATCAGCGTAACCTCGGAAAGATGAAGGCGAGCACCAAGCGCCAGAACCCTTCGAAGAGGAACCCTGGGCTCAACGCCTAGGAGAACAATGGGAATCTCGTTTTGAGTTACGTGAACCTCCCACCGAAGACGAAGTCGAGCAGATCGACCTCGGGGATGGGTCTTCTTCCAAACCCATCTTTATCAGCAAAAGCCTAGAAGGAGAAGACCGAGAATCTTTAATCCGACTGGCTAAGGAGTATATCGACGTCTTCGTCTGGAGTTACGAAGACATGCCGGGACTCGATCCACAGATCGTGATGCATAGGTTGAACATCTTACCTGATGCCAAACCTATCAAACAACAACAGCGACGTTTCCGTTCGGACATCATGAACGCCATAGATCAGGAGGTAGACAAGCTCTTGACCAGTGGCTTCATCCGTGAGGAACAACACCCGGATTGGGTAGCCAACGTCGTCCCTGTCACCAAGAAGAATGGGAAGATACGAGTCTGTATCGACTTCAGGGATCTCAACTCTGCCTGCCCGAAGGACGAATTTCTGCTTCCAATCACCGATGTGATGATCGACAACACATGTGGCTTTGAATGCATGTCCTTCATGGACGGGTACTCAGGCTACAATCAAATCAAGATGTTCCCCGATGACGCAAAACACACGTCATTCAGGACTCCGAAGGGTATTTTCTGCTACACAGTGATGCCCTTCGGCTTGAAGAATGCCGGTGCAACATACCAACGAGCTATGAGCACCATCTTCCGTCAACATCTTCGCAAGACAGTCGAATGTTATATTGACGACATCGCAGTCAAGAGCCGCCTCAAAGGAGATCACCTACAGGACCTGAAGATGGTCTTCGATCTCATGCGGGCACATCAACTCAAAATGAACCCCGCTAAATCCTTCCTGGGGGTTTCTAACGGTAAATTCTTGGGCTTTGTCATAACGGCGAAAGGCATTCATGTTGATCCAGAGAAGACCAAAGCCATCCTCAACATGGACCCTCCGAAGAACCTTCGAGAACTTCGGGGCTTACAGGGACGTCTGGCGTACATCCGGAGGTTCATAGCAAACCTCTCCGGTAAATGTCAACCCTTTACCCAGCTCATGAAGAAGGGAGTCTCCTACGTCTGGACAGAGGAGTGCCAAAAGGCTTTCGACGACATCAAGACTTACTTGACAAGCCCGCCAGTCCTAGTGGCACCTGTCGTCGGCAAACCATTCCTCCTCTACGTCCGTGCCATGGATCATTCCCTTGGCGCTCTGCTGGCTCAAAACAGCGATGCAGGCTACGAGCAAGCAATCTACTACCTCAGTCGAACACTCATCGGGGCCGAACACCGATACAACCCCGTTGAAAAGGAGTGCTTGGCTTTGGTGTTTGCCATCCAGAAGACTCGTCATTACGTCTCGGGCCAGACGATTCATGTCATCTCCCGAGTCAACCCGCTCAGAGTCCTCATGACAAAGCCAGGGTCATTAAACTCTCGGCTGGCTACATGGGCGATCCTGCTAACACCATACAATAAGGTGTTTGTTCCGCAAAAAGCTGTAAAGGATCAAGCTCTGGCTGACTTTTTAGCTGCACACCCCATCCCGGAGTCCTCAAGACTCTATGAAGACATCCCGAATGAGGTCCAAGAATCAAACGTCACTGAAGAAGGCTCCGTCTGGCAGATATTTTTTGATGGCACTTCACGAACAGGCCCCAAAGGCCAAATCATCGCAGGAGTGGGGGTAGTCTTAGTCTCCCCCGATCAGCTGGTCATCCAGCGTGCATACTCTCTTTCGAAGCCATGCTCCAACAATGTTGCTGAGTACAACGCGCTTATCATGGGACTCCAGCTGGCGCAACAGCTGGGGGTGGATCATCTGGAAGCCTACGGCGACTCGAAACCCGTCGTGAACCAAATTCGGGGGCAATACGAGGTTTGCCATAAAGATCTGATCCCTTACCATGAAGTTGCATTGAACATCATTTCAACCTTCATCGAATTCTTCATCGAACATATACCCCGCCTACAAAACTTGGAGGCCGACGCTCTGGCTGGCCTCGCAGCCTCATTGGCAGCGCCCCTTGGGACTCAACACTATGTCACGGTAACTGGCCGAGACTTGATTTGTCCTAGAAACAACCTATGCTTGCGAGTGGCTCACGCCATGCCGACAAACACTGGTGTTAATGTCCGAGACTGGAGGTTTCCGTTCATCGACTTCGCTGTCTACGGATTCCTTCCAGAGGACCCGAAGGAAGCCGTCTCAGTCAGGTGACGCTCTCTTCGATTCTACTACGATACAGCCACCAAAACACTGTATCGACGCTCCTTCGATGGGCTTCTCCTTCGATGCCTGTCCAACAAAGAAGCGGCCGAAGCTCTTCGAGAAGCTCATGACAGAACTTGCGGAGCTCATCAACCCGGTCCTAAGTTACAGGATCGACTGCGACGTATGGGCTACTACTGGCCAACCATGGCCGCCGACGCTGTTGAATATGCTAAGAAGTGCCATGCATGCCAACTTCATGCAGACTTCATACACACACCGTCTGAACCACTACATCCTACAGTCGCCTCCTGGCCCTTCGAAGCCTGGGGCATGGACATTGTAGGACCAATCACCCCTCCTTCATCAAGAGGACATCGCTTCATCCTGGCCATCACCGACTACTTCTCCAAATGGGCGGAAGCAGTCCCACTGGCGGAAGTAAAAAGCTCCAGGGTGGTCAGCTTTATTAAACACCATGTCATTTACCGTTTCGGAGTACCCAGGCGGATCATCCATGACAATGGTCCTCAGTTCATCAGCCACATTTTCAGCAGGTTCTGTGACAAGAATCGCATTCAGAACGTGGCCTCAACCGCCTACAATCCGGCAGCAAACGGATTGGCCGAGGCATTCAACAAAACTATCGTTAGGTTGCTCAAAAAGGTCGTATCATCCAACAAACGCGACTGGGACGAAAAGCTTGGCGAATGCCTTTGGGCCTACCGTACAACGGTACGGACCCCAACAGGCAACATACCATTTTTCCTGGTCTACGGAAGCGAAGCGGTATTGCCTCTCAAGATACAGATACCCTCGCTCCACGTAGCAATCACAAACAAACTCACAGAAGAAGACAATCAACGTCGTCGTTTGCGGGAGCTGGAGGCACTCGACGAAAAGCGTCTCCTAGCTCAACAACGCATCGAACTCTACCAAGCCCGTATATCACAGGCTTTCAACAAGAAGGTCAAACAGAGGACTTTCCAAGTTGGCGACCTGGTTTTAGCAGTCAGAAGGCCAATGGTGTTAACCCACAAGACACCAGGAAAGTTCGAGCCCAAGTGGGAAGGACCTTTCATCATTGAGACGGTATACTCAAACGGGGCTTACCGCCTCGCCAAACCCAATGGAGACTTGTTCATGATGCCCATCAACGGCAAGTTCCTAAAGAAGTACTATTCTTAACGTCCTTCAGACATGTACTTCCCCAAACAACCTATTTCCACAAACTCATACACCTCCGGAACCCAGCTGTTCCGTGGCATCCTTCAGTAGAAAGATAACCACGTCCACATTACCTCTGAGTTGTCTCTCTACACCCTACAAAGCGGAATCTTACGCTTCGTAAGCCTACGCTATCCTTCATGTTTACCACGTCCACATTACCTCTGAGTAAATATCTCGTACAAACAACCCCTGCATTGTTGTACAGTGATCGCAGAACCTCCATGTCCATATCACCTCTGAGTTGTTCAGCGTATCCTTCAGGATCATCCCTACCACGTCCATAATACCTCTGAGTAAGGAGATTCTATCATTTGAACCCAATGATTGCCACGTCTACATTACCTCTGAGCAAACATATTGGTTCCTTCAAACTTATTATCTGTACCTAAAAACCAAGGTACGCAAAAGATAATAGGTCCACACAAATCATCAAGTTCATGACAACAAAAATGAACACACCACAAAAAGTTGCGTACTTCTTTATTTTCTAAAAAAGAGAGAGTACCGAAGTACACCATCCCCCAGCAAGGGTTACAAAAAGCATAAAAAAAAGAAGAGAAGCTACGGTCCCTGAACCTCTCCAGGGTGGGCTGAGAGCTCTCTGACTCGACGTCTCAAGTCGGCAGTACGAGTTTCCACAGTTGCCAGGACTCGACGCTCGGCTTCCTGACGCATCAACTCGACAGCCACAGCGGAAGTCTCGCTCTCATGCTTCTCATCAAGCTGTCATCGCTGCTGAGCCAAAGCAAGAGTCCGCTGGGTAAAAGTCGCTTCCTCCTGCTGGAACGCTACGTGTTCAGCCCGGACACGTTCGGCTTCTAACTGGAGTCGGGCCCGTTGGTCCTCAAGGCGGCGCATCTGGGTGTTGATCTCTGCGATGTTAGCGTCCAACGCAGCTCGCGTCTCCGTCGCCTTCTTCATAGATTGAGACAACTGCTCTACCGCAGCCTCAGTCTCAGCCACCTCGTGCTCCCAAACGCTCACTGTGGCCTGGTGGGAAGACTCGATCTCGGCAATCAACTTCCCCTTCTCCGCATCTATCAAGATGGAGAGGTCATTTCGCTGGATGCGCTGAAGTTTCGCAAGCCGTTCGTCCAGCTCGATCACCGAAGCCTCCAAAATTTTGGCCATATGGTCTTGGCCTTGGTGAACGCGGATCAGCTCGATACAGGGTATTGCCAGAGTTCTTGCCGTCGCGAAGCTCCCGTTGGCATCCATCACCGTAGATACACCCCTCTGCAGCATCTTGTACACTCCCTCGACGAGGAATTTTATATACTCGTCGGCGTCCGCCAGTACCTGCGGCGTCATAGCAGGAGTTGGAGGAGCTACTACAGCTAGTGGACCAGAAGAAGATCCGCCAACCTCAACCAGCGAGGCTTGAACCTCGGCATTAATAGGCTCTTCATCGACAGGGGCCAGACTGCTAGCCCGAGGAGCCGAAGGAACAGAGGGAGCCGACACAGGCGTCGAGATGGTACCCCAAGTAGAAAGAGCAACAGAGGTTTCCACACCCTTACCCTTCTCAAGCCCGGAGGAACCACCGACATCAACGGCCACCTCTTTTACCCCCAACGTCCTATCAGCGACAGGTACCTCCCCCGGCAGAACGGGGAGATCAACACTCATCTCCTGGCCTGCCCCGGGAGACAAGACCGGCAGAAGGGTCTTATCCTTCTCAAGTCCCTCTACAGGGATAGAATCTGTCGCTACCTCCTGATCGGTAGCCATCTCAACTTCCACGGTTGAAGCCGGGGTAGGACTTGGCAATGATACAGCCGACCTCCCCTCATCATGACAATGAGGAGAATCAACCCTCCCCTCTGTCCCAACTATCTCTGCTGCCCCCGCAACAGACTCTTGCAGCTCTGGAGCAACGTCATCGGAAGACGACGAACTCCATTCCTCTTCACCGCCAGGAAGCTGCGTGCTTGCTAAACCTTCGGCATTGGAAGCCTCCGCTGTGGCCTTCGTCATCTCGGAAACTGCTGCACCCTCAGTTTTCCTCCTGACATAATTCGGAGATACCGGAATCTCCACGACGACAGCATCCTCCGAATCTTCCTCCATGGGAGACATCATAGTCGGCGGGATACGCACTTCAGACGAGCCCGCAATCTCTTCTCGCCTACTCCCACCCGACTTTGGGGTACGAGATTTTCTTTTTAACGGTTCCTACAAAAGAAGGTGAAGCCTCGGTTACATAAATGGTGGAACCAAAATCAGATTATGTAGGACGCCCTTACCTCTGCGGACGCCGAATCCGATGACACCGTCGGTGATGGCGCCTTCTTCTGCTTCTTCGGCACAGGAGATTCAGCCCCTGTATCTGCACATCGTTTTGATCGATCGCCCGAGGGTTCTGTCCGAGATGCGAAAGGGGCACTCTGTTGACCCACCCCTGACGGACGATGCGATCGGGCCTTCACTGGCATGTCCCCGGTCACTGCTAACTGGGTGCCTGCGATAAGACTGGTCTCTCTGTCATATCCGGAGGGCGCGGCAACCATAACACAGTAAAATTTGGCGGCTGAGTAAAGAATGGGCGGCCGCGGATCTGGGACGGGCAACGTAAAATGAGCCCCGGTACATCCGGTATTATAGTAATGCCAAGCTCGTGCACCATCCAACAAACTTCCAACATACCCCAGAGTAATACTGGGGTTATCCAACATCAGCTAGGCATAACCAAATTGTCGTACAAAGCGGCTCAGCAGGTACGGTTCCAGGTAGCACCGATTCCTGTTTCGGTACACCAGATGGGACGGTCGAATACTTTGCAACCAGCGGAATCTCCATTGAGGCAGAGTGGTGGTACCTTCGCCCGAATCCTTTAAATCTTCGTTGGCCTCAAAACCCAAGTAGATTGGACCAACTTTGGTGATCTTCCAACCTTGAAGACGGGATAAAACCTTCCTACAGACAGGGACACCAGTGTGCGACCAGCTCCTCCGATGGAAACGGCGAAGGAATGCGTCTCCAGCCCTATAGTCTTCTTCTGAGCCTGGGCTCATCACATTGGGATGGTGCAAAATTAACCATCCCATCAAATAGTGAAATGGCAGTTCAGCACGCGGGAAGTTATTGTTTCTGCCTCGGTCATGAATCACATTTCCTGCAAACTCTCGCAAATCTCGCTGCAGGTTACATGCCATTGCGGGGAGAAGAGCCAAACGCCGGCCGAAGACCAACTTTACGGCGGGCAGGATTAAGTTCCGGGTCACCCTCTCTACGGTACCGGATCCGCCCGCAAACACGCAATCCCGGACCCATATCATCAAGTAGGCCGTCAACACCGCCTTGGATGACATTCGATAAGCAAGATGCCCGAAGCAGCTGTAGGAGCGTTCATCTGACTGCTGGTCTTCGTTTCCTCGGGGATTCTTCTCACCTGACCTGCTCATTTCGGATAGCACTTTGCTACGAGAGAGCGCCGGCGGAGTAGAAAACTGCGAAGGATCCTCTTTGTCTTGTCTAAAGACGTAATCTCTCCAAGCGGTCACATGGGGATGCGTCCCTTTTGTATCCCTTCTCTGCATATAGGAATGATGACTCGCCACTTCCTTGAAAACGGCCGTCATCTTCTCAGCCCTGTCCCCCAGGACCTGAAGCTCTTCGTTGGTCGGAAAATACTCTTCATAGGGTTCCGACCCCCAAGGGAGTTTTGACACCTCATACATCTCATGAAGAGCGAGCCCTAACTCCTCCACCGGAGTAAAAAAGGTCCCGGTATGGATATCAAACATCTCCAGGAGTGCGAGGAACATATGCCTATTGATGTCAACACCCGCCTGGGTAGCACGGATCGCGGCAGTCAACCCAATCTCTCGGAGCTCAGTCTGAAAATGCGACAAAATCCAGAATGTCAGTCTATCCCATTTGGAAACATAATGGCACCAACCCTCCACCCGAAAATCTTCTTTCGGGTATGAGCGTTCCATCAAAAACATACGATGTGTAAAAGTTGAAGCACTATAAGCAAACGTATCAATGGGTACATCACTGTAGAAGCTCCCAGGACGTAAAGTCCGCCAGGTGAAAGAAGACCCAGACCGTACGGCGGTCAGAGTATCCCTTTGGTCGGAGGTAGAATCAATCTGGATGATGCCAATCACCGCTCCCCCCTGAAAGGGGGTAAGATCCCAAGACATCCTCCTCTTTGAAGCAAGGCGACAGAAGGACGTCAAGGGCCATTGACGTTCAAGTTGCTTAACAGTCATATGCACCCCATTTGCTGTAAAGAACCAGTCCTCCTTGACCTTCAACACTGTCACTTCAGTAGAAGTGAGACGGTCTTCGAATAGGAACTCAGGCTTCAAGAAGGTTACTTTATCAGATGTGGAAGATTTTAAAACTCCACGCTCCATCATCCGTTTGAGGAACCCATACTGTTGTTCACGGATTTGGGTCATTCTCTCGGGAGGCTGATCCAGCACAAGAGCATCTTGAGCGAGGTTTATCACTTCCTCGTCATACTCTACTCCCATCTGGTTGAAGGCAGCCTCCAAGAACACTTCATTCAAAGGCGGGATTGCCATTGATAATAGCAAAGATCAGAAAATGTTAGAAGCAATAAGAGAGCACACAATGTGTCTGAAAGAGGAGATTCGGCGCATCATCAGGGTTTGAACCCATGCGCGTGAGCAGCAGCCTCGGTACATCATCAGGGTGTGAACCCATGTGCGTCAGCAGTAGAGCCGCAGCGCATCATCAGGGTTTAAACCCATGTGCATTGGCGGGCAAAGATTGCGGCACATCATCAAAGACTCAAGGTCTATGTGCATTGGTGTACGGAAAATAAGACTTACCGACCACCTCTGGCCGAACCTCGACAGGTCGACGGAGAATGTCAGCCATCACAACTTTTGCAGACTCCTTCGCTTTCTCCTTCCCCTTGCCGGCACCACCGCGAGGAGTCTTGGGAGCCATTCTCTCGAAGAAGAAAAAAGTTAGGGTTTTGAAGAAGAACTCTAAAGAAAGCAAAGGCACAGAGAAGAAGAACTCTCTCTCTCCATCTCTCACCTATTTATAGGCCTTGGTCGCACGCGTGAACCGATGACGTGGGGTCCCAGCCGTCGCTTCGGGTTCTGTGAAGAGATAACAACAAATACAACCAAAAGATCATCATTAATCTTTTCGGTTACCAAGGCATCATCATTAACTGAAAGGAGCATGCGCCCGAACAGGTATGCGCCCAACAATCATGCGCCCTGACCTCTATGCTTCTTATTCAAAGTATTCCAAAACTTATTCAAAAGTTTTGAAAACTTTGAAGGGGGTCTTGTAGAAGCATGGAATTTCACAACCAGAAAGCCCATGCGCCAGACACTACATGCGCCAGAGCTCAGACAAACACTTCACAGCAAAATCAATGAGTATAGACATTTGAAAGAGGACTTTTTATTTATATACAAAAGTCTATTACATGTCTAGAAAAGGTTGTACAAAGGAGAATTTCTACAAAGGAAAGATCCTAAGTCTACAACCAGCGGCCACCATGCGCCTCCAGATGGGCGCAGCAGTCACCATGCGCCTCCAGCTAGGCGCAGCAGATACCATGCGCCTCCAATCAGGCGCATCCCACCATTTCTTCAGCAGCTCAATTATGTGCATCCGGCTCAGTTATGTGCATCCCTTCAGCAGCCCAGTTATGTGTCGCTCTTCCAGCCAGGCTCACCTGATAAGTGCTTCGCCAAGCAAAGCATTTAACCCTCTGGCTGGAACCAAGGAAGAGAAGAGCACCGCAAAGCTGTGGCCAGGAGAGGCTTCGAAAGAGCCTCTAAAGACCAAGGAAGACCGTGATCGAAACCGCGGCAAAAGGAACAGCTTTCAACACAACCAGAGTGGACAACACCCACTTTGAAGGAAGAAAGAGCCTAGCACCGCCATTCCGATCTATGGCTCTTCCGGAATAACGGAGACGAGGCTCAAGCATCCCTATCTTTGGATGCAACAGGCACCTTCTGCCTGCCTCAGAAGCCCTCGACTCCGTCTTTTGGATGTAACAGTCACCTTCAAGTGCATCGAAGACAACATGGCATCTCATCTTCACCCTCGGGAACACTTCGTCAACAGAATGCACCCGAGTACCCAAGTTCATGATGGAAGTACGTGAGGGAATGAGGAGCAAACCTTCTCTCCATGCCACTATTTATAGGCCGGGAAGATCAAACCCACGCGCCAAGTGGATGGCTCTCCGAATTCCGTGCAATGAATTTGCATTAAATGGATGAACCGGACGCCTCGAATTCAGCCAAACGGCTATTTATAGCACTCGAGGAGCGAGACCGTCGCATCATTAAAAGACATATCAGATGCGCCAGCCAGACAGCGCATCACACGGACGCGCCCTTCGGCATCAGGTGCATCACACAGACGCGTCCTCCATACCAGGCGCATCACAGAGGATGCGCCCCCACACATCCCCATACCGAGTGAGGATGCCAACCAACGCGCCCACTCAGCTGTCCATCGAACGTCACCAATATTAAATGCTGAAGACTGACAAGAGTTGGCAGCACGTCCCCCGAGGACTGAACAGTTGACAGCTTTTGCAGAAAACGAAGCGTCGGTAACGTCAGCATCATCATGACTTTATTTCGACGGCTACTGCCACGTGGCCACTCAACCACCCGCATGCGCCTCCGTAGCCATGCGTCCCAATCCGCATGTGCTTCAAAAGCCATGCACCCCAGACTGCTCTCTGATCCCAAAAGACAGAAGGAAAGTCGCCTGCATGCGCCTCAAAAGGCATGCGCCCCAAAATGGTTTGTAACTCCTAAAGATTATGAGCCGCAGCTTCCTCCTGCGTCCAATTCAAGGCGCAGCTCACCAGATCACTCTTTTCCACCAAATTCGAGATCTTCGAGCCATGAGTCGACGACACGTGTCCTTTGACTCAACTCATCCAAGATTTCAGCAACAGAAAGATCTTCTCCTCTGCTACGTGCCGGCTCACAACAGCAGCATGAAGAATTCAACCCCCCAATCTGGGCGTATCGTACATGCGCCTCCATCAGCAACCTCCACGTGGCGTCCCCACACATCGGCGTATCCTACATGCGCGCATGAGCAGCCAGCCTGCAAAACTATAAATAGAGGGATTATTTCCTTCTCACACACACACAGAATCTACAACGAACATACAAAGAATCACCAGAGAGGCAGATCCAGACACTCAACGTCTTCCTCCTCTCATCAAGCTCCAGCACCCAGAGCAATCTATACCTTCAGAGAACCGATAACCGTCGTCAGCCCGTCAACGGAGTCAACACATTACCACTCGCTCCATTGGCACAAAGAACCCAGCTTAAACAAAAGTGTAATCCTAGGACTACATCTAAGTCCTATATTGTAACACTGTTCTGTTTGTATGAAAGTTTTCAATCAAACAATTTTAATGGCAAACAACTATGACAGTAGAGACAAGAGACAGGTTCTGATTCAGGTTTCTTAAAAAGAGTTAAGCAAGTTTCTGCCTGCATCAAAGCCTCACTCAGTATTTTTTGAGTCTCTTTAGAGAGGCGTAAGAGCTCGAAGATAGACAGCCTAGCCGGTGTGTTGGCCAGTTGAGCCAATATGTCAAAGTTTTATGGCTTTTCAAGTCCAGTAGGGAAAGTCTTCTTCAAAACTTTGTCGAAGCGAACTTATTGTTTGTCTTTGTCGCCTGCTGTCGGTTTAGAAAGAGTTGACTCCACAACTGGTAATGATATAGAAGGGATGTCCTCTATAGAGACGGGCTGTACTGGAACAGCCTCGAAAGATAAAGCATGATGCTCCTGGGTTTCGGGATGCTCTCGTAGATAGGTTTTCCCTGACCTAGTGCCCAATAGGATCTCTTCTTCAACTATGGGGTCAAAAGACACCATATTGCAGCTCTTTGTCTTGCCCTTGGAGCATTCTTTTTGCTTGGAGGAACAAGGAACTTCAAAATCTGAAACAAGGTCAGGATGGATCCACATAATCTCGCCATTATCAAGGGATAAGGGGACAAGACCTTCACTTCGTGGATGAGGAAGATTCTCAATCTCAAGTGTGGCCCTGGGAATGGGGATGATGCCACTCTGCACCACTTGTGGTGGAAAGTTACCGAACTGTATAGAAATCATATTGGCTGTAACAGTCTTTTTATCCTGTTGGAGGGTGATGACACCGGCGTTGACCAACTCTTGAAACTTGCCTTTGAGCACAGATCATGCCCGAGTAGGATGCCCTATGAACCTGTGATAAACACAATACTTAGGGTGATCAGTCTTACCGACTTCATCAGGCTTCTTCGGGTCAGAAAGTTGCAATTTATTGCTTTTAAGCAAACAGTCGAAGATGCTTGATGTATCATTTTCATCAAAGGAATACTCTACTTTAGGGCGAGGTTCCTTTGGTGGAGGTGTAGAAGGAGTAGAGGTAGACGTGGGTTGAGCCACGTTAACGGCCAAAGATTCCTTGCTCTTGAGGTTGATGTTCAAGGGTTCTTTGCCTTTACGGTTATTATGGCAATTACCGCTACCGGATACAGAAGATTCATCTCGATCAGGGTTAGACATGTGTACCCCTAACTGTTTGAACTTTTCGGCACTCACTTCAGCTGCTTTAGCATTGACGATGAATGACGGCCAGTCCTGGAACTGTGTTGACCCCGTCCATATGCTGATGATAGGCAATAAGTTTGATTTACAAGTGTCTATCGTTACAACAGATGGGGTTCTGGAAGGCATTTTGAGTGCTTCTCGGCGAAATCATTCAATGAAACTCTTAGTAGTTTCATTATGTCTTTGCTTGATCTTGTTGAGGGCAGATATAGTCATATCGTTGATACCCTCTTAGAATCGTTCCAGGAACATCTGCTTGATCCCGGCAAAGGAAGTGATAGAGCCGTCAGGCAGGCTGCGGTATCAATCATATGCTGTACCGACTAAGCAGCCGACGAAGACTCTGGTAAGAAGAGCATCGCTTGGCTGGAGCTGGACAGTCATTACCTCGAAATAGTTAATAAACTGACTCGAAGAAGTGCTGCCGTCAAACAGCATGATAAGGTTGTTTGATCCCCAGCCTCTATAGACCGTCTTTCTCTTTGAAGGCCTCGAACTGGTTACGTAGCAGTTTTATAGCTTCATTTGCATCTCTTGAGGATGGAGAAGTAATAGGCTGGCTTACCAGGTTAGAAGGACGAACAACATGGTAAGCACTACCCCCAGCCCCTGAATGACTGGGTGTAACTTGAATAGGTTTTGAGGCTACTGGAGGAGACGGTACCCCCAGACCTGCATTGACAGGCACCGATGATGCTATAATATTAGGATTTACAGCAGGTGCAGTCGGTGACACTGTATGTTGAGCTATGATAACAGTATGCATACTTGTGATCATTTCAGCAATGGTCTTCAATTTATCTTCCAGTGCGGCTATTCGTTGCTCTTGACTTGCTGAACTAGAAGCATCTGGATCTTCAGTAACAACATAGGCTGACACTTCTCTGGGTACAGTAGAGGATACTGTCTGTTCAGAGCTTTCGCTATATGCATCATAATCAGAGAAAGAATCATCCCCTGAATGAGAAATGGAGAAGTGACCAGAGGGATCATGGAGAAGATTCCTATGACCGACCGTGTCTCGACTTCGGGATCGGGTGTGTCGAAATATCCCTTCAGAAGATTCATAGAGTAAATCCAGATATCGTTGATTGGGCTTGCGGGGCTTGCCATGTTTTGAATATTTTCTGCCCCCAGTGTCTCGAGAAGCCATATTTACAGAGGCATAGAGCACATTGTCTTCGTCTTTTGACATTGGTTCAGAAGTTAAACGATCGAAGACAGATCATTTTGTCGTCTGGCAACAACACTTGATAACCACCTTGTGATTACAATAGCGTTCTAGTGGTTGGATTAGAAGTGTTGAAATGTTGTCCCGCTTTTGCTTGAGGTGCTCCCGAAGATCAGGGATATACTCTTTGACGACATTCAGAACATGATTTTGATTCTTCAGATGCTTTGTCCCATGAGTATACAGAGAAGTACTTAACTCATTGGCATAGGTGTCAGGATTTTTCCTCCTGGAAGTTTGCTTTTGATGCAAATTCGCCTTCGGCATTGGTTGCTTGCGTCTATTGGGATAAGTTCATAAATCGGTAAACTCACCCCCAGGGGCTTTGTCTGAGACACTAGCAATTTTTCCTGCTTTGATCGGGATATCCGAAGAGTTAGGAGATCTTGAAAGTGTGCTACTGGAATAGGCAAAATGCCTCTCTGATCAATATTCTTCTCTTTAGCAGTGAGAGAAGAACTCTTGTTTGAGAGAGTTTTTGTATTGTTTGGTGTCGAGGCACATTCAGATGGATCTTCCGAAGTAAAAACTGGAGAAGACTGGGAAAAGACCAAAGGGCCTTTTCCTTTATTTTGTGAAGAAGGGTTGGCTAAAGAGCGTTTCCCTCTGCTGTTTTCCAGGTTTTGGACTACGGAAGATTGAGAAAGACCAAAGGGTCGTTCGTTTGTTCTGTGACGGAGGAGGAATAGCCAAAAGGCTACCCCCTGTGGGTTGTGCAGGAACAGAAGAGGCAACAACTTACACTTTGGAAGAGATGACAGATGGTCCCTTGGCCATAGGACCAGCGGGGGTGCAATAAGTGTTCTGGAAGAAGCAGTAAGTGAAGCCTTGGCTACAGAGGGCTTAAGTTGCGATCTGGTAGAAGAAGTGGTGGATTGCGCAGGAGGGACAGAGGTTGCCAACTGCGCCAGAGGGAGAGGGGGCTTGGACGTTGCCATAGCAGCATAAGTTGTAGATTGCACTATGGCAAGAGGAGTATTGTGTTGCCCATGGGCTGTAGGAGCTCTGGATTGCACTTTAGCAGATAGGGTGATGGATTGCACAGGAGCAGAAGTGGATACTGGCCTCCTGTCAGAAGAAACAACAGGCTGCGCAGAGGACTTCGGGGTCCACACTGAATGGACCTTTCTCTTGGCAGAGGCCACAGTGCGCCGAGTAGCTCCAGAGTTGATCATCGCTTCATAGGCAGTCTGGTTGACCTTCACAACCAGCGTCTTCTGCGTCTTTCCGATAGACGCAGCGTCACATTGAGTTGTCACTTCCTCGTCGGAGGAAAAAGTTGTCCCCAGCAGAGTCGCCATTTTATTTGCAAAAACAAAAGTCTTTTATTTCACAAACTTTAAAGAATAGTACAAAAGTACAATAAATTCTGGGAAAGTACAAATATAGGAATCCGATCTGAAGACGATCGCTTTATTCCTTGGACGATATGAACTTTGAAGACGATAGCCTCTGAAGAATGTAGCAGCACTTGGACAAGAACTCCTGATCTCTGATGATCTTGAATAATGATCTCTCTTAATGAGGAACTTGAAACTCTATTTATAGAGTTCTAGAAATAACTATTTTCTAGTTATTCTGGATTGCGCACAATGGACTGCACTAGTGACAGACTGTGCAGACTGCAAACTGCACTGGCTCTTAAGCAGTTGCTCGATCGTGGGCTAACTGTATTTAGACGCATGGCATTGTTTAATTAAAATGTGCTTGGTCGTGTACAGACGGTTGCCACGTGGCGAGCAATTGATAGCATGTAAGCCACATAATAAATGTAAGTTATCTTCAAAAGCCTGATGGATCGCGCCACTTGCTAGCTTCAGACTGCGCTCAAGTTGGACTGGTAGACTGCGCTAGGATTTGGATTTGGTCAAAATACGCTAAGGAGGATCTGGCAGACCGCGCTCAGGCAGACTGCGCTGGACTGTACAGCTGTTCTCGAGCACCGTGCTGCACGGGATATGAACGGATTCCTCGCTTTTTGGGCTGTCAGGCTGTCAGAAGATTTGATCTTCTTGTCAGGTAATGATGGCGTTGCCACGTCAGCATAGCGCACTCGGGCATTGGCGTAGTTCAGACTAGCGCGGTTGATTGGTAGCGTTGTTCATGTTAGCGCGTTTCATTGATTGGTGCGCAATTTGGACTTCTGTGCTTTATTTGATGGTTGTAACTTGATTTTTTGGACTTACACCGTATGAGTCTTGAATCCATGCGGCCGCATGCTTCGAATTGCCAAGGAACTCCGTGCCTCGATGAATCCAAGCGAGCTCCGCGCCACGAGCTTCTACCTGTGGCTGCACATAAAAACTATGTGGGTGTCAGTACTCAACTGTACTGGTGGAATGAGCTCCTCGCCCACCCATACAAAACCAACACGTTTGATTTAATTCGTGCAACATAGTCCCTTCTTATCAATTGTCTTTCTAGTCTTGCCTTAGGATCAGTTTTAGGACCGACGCCTTGGCCTATTTTGTGTCTCTAGACCATCACGTGCTTGCAACAACAACGTTGACTCAGCAACGTTAACCTATCAAGTCGTGCTTGTCTTTCGGCCAAAATCAGAGACGCAACTACACGATAAGGCTCCATTTTCGTATGACCGTGCTATAAGTCCTTGTTGAGGCCGTGCCTCGCAACTCAAAAGAGACTCAATCCTATCGCCGCCTCACGGCCTTTTTGCTATTTTGATCACCAACTGACCCAATCAAGACTTGAGGGCTAAGTGTCACTCGACCGACTTTGCCTTGTGGCATTTCCTGACTTAAACTCAAGACAACTCAATTCCAACTTATGCAACTTATATGCTGACAACATAAGACTCGATGCCACATCTCGTGCCGAAGCACGACGCCTAGGTTGATGCCAAATCTTAGGCCAAAACATTCCTTCAAAATATAAACACCTTCAATTCGACACATTCCAAAGTATAACACCCAGTTTTCTGAAATTGCGATATTTTGAAAATTTATTATTTTTATTATTAAATAATGGTGATTTATTCATGTTATGAATTTTGGTGATTTTTAGATAGTTTAAAACTATTTTCTAAGTCACGACTTATGACTTTGTGATTTTACTAGTATAACCCTAGTGTAAACCCTATAGATTTCATAACCTAGAGACTAACCATGACCATGTAAGCCTAACCATGTGATTAGGATATCAAATTACCACTTTTTAGTCAAAAGGGTATTTTGGTAATTTATTAGAATTTATTTGGATTTATGTAATTTATTATTATTTAATTAGTTGAATAGTGTCATGTTAGCTCCTAACCTAGTTTAGCACTAATCTAGAGGTTAGCAACTAACCTAGAAGACTAAGTAGAGGATGTTAGCTTTATGTATAAATATATAGTTAGATAATATCTAGATATGTTACTTTTAGATATTTTAGAAACCTAAATATCTATCCCCTTAGTCAAAACCTTAAGGGCTAAGTTTGCTAGGTGGAAAGGAACCCTAAATATCTACCCTACCCCCCCCCCCCATGGAAGCGAACTCATACCCCCTTCCACCTTCCATATAAACACCCCCCCCCCCCCCCCCTCATTCATGCCTCCTTTCATTTCATAAAAACCTAGTTTTTCCTACAACTTCAACCCTTCACCATTTAACCATTTTAACTCCAAATTGAGCCTAGTTTCTTGCATTGGAACCCCCTACTATTGAGGATGCTAAGGGAGGCTAGCTAGCAAGGTTTTCAAGACATTTGGGCATCATCATTTGAAGAGGACACCCCCCTACCTTGGTGTTTTCTTGAGTTTTCACTCAATAGGTAAATACCCTCAAACCTAGTTAATATTGTATTTTCTCTTCATGGTTGCATGCATATAGGTATACCCTAGCTGTGGGTCAAGTTTGGTAGGATATGGATTGGGTTTGGTGTCCGTATCGGACACGTATCTGTGTGTTTAATTAAGTGTTTAGTGAAATGTCACTATGGTTTGAAAGTTGTTATTTTCTAAAACAAATTACATATTTGGGTAGCCCTTAGCATGCTAGACACGAAAACCTAGGACTGAGCACATTATCGTGTCGTGTCCGTGTCCAAAATGGACACGAACACGCTGTGCACATACAGTGCACTGTTCCCTGCTACCCGATACTGTTTTCTCTACGAATTGGACACGTGGACATGTGCCACTTGGCACAGAGGTGGGGGCACCCTCTGACAAGCCCCCCTCGAGTTTTGTGACACCTCATGTCGTGTCGAATGAGAAATTCGACATGCACTGACCACACACTATACTGCACACAGTGTTAAACATGCACTAACACGGCCTTCGTGTCGTGTCTAGACACGACATGGACACAAAGTGTCAGGCCTAAACCCTAGCCCTAGACCTAGGCTACACCCTGACACAAGCACGACACGTATCGATGTGTGTGTCGTATCCACGAGGCTCTGTCCTCGCTGCACGAGACCGCACCATGCCCGCGTTCAGTCCCCTGCTGTTCGGGGCTCACGCAGGACACGACACGACACAACATGTGGAGGGGTGACACTTGGTGGACACGAAGGGGCAATGTCTGCGAACATGCCCCCCAAGTTTCGTAGCTTCTAGTATTGTGTCGGACACGAATTCGTGTGTGCATCGAATTTACACTGACAGCACACACGTGGAAATTAAGCTCTGATACGGGCTTGGACACGACACTGTACGACACTTGGACACGTTTCAGGCTGTGGGACACCTAGACCAACCCTAGGCGAACCTAGGGACACGACCACGAGACACATGGACACGTGTGTCGTGTGCTACACGCGTGTACATCTCTGTACGACGCTGTGACACTGCAGTGTCTGGAATTTACCCGATTGGAATTTTTTACTCTTGGACACGTTGTGTCGTGTCGTGGTGGACACCTAGGGACACCTACGATACGTACACATATGGGAGCACGATTACCTACCACTATTTTAGGGTCTTAGCTAGGTTTTGGTCTCGGATTTTGGGTTTACGCCAATGTTCAGAAATGAACAGTGATTCCTGGGTATATTTCAGTATTTAAAATGAATTTCAAATTGATTTTTATGTATATATATACGTATATTTGTGTGTATATATACTGTATATATATGTATATAAGTATATGTGTGTGTATATAAGTGTGTGAGTGTGTATATGTATGTATATATGTAGATATGTGTGTGTGTATAAATAGGTATAAATATGTGTGTGTGTGTGTGTGTGTGTGTGTGTGTGTGTGTGTGTGTGTGTGTGTGTGTGTGTTGTGTGCCCCATTTCTCAGAATTTCTGAGATTAACTCCCCCCTGCTGTCAGGACACCCCATCACCCTAACCCTCACACTCTCACTCTCTTTCCACTCTCTCTCTATATATATATGTTATATATAATGGGATATATATATATATATTATGTATATATGTGAGTACTATATATATATATTTGGGTATTATATATATATATATATATATATATATATATATATATATATATATATATATATATATATATATATATATATATATATATATATATAATATATATGTGTGTGTGTGTGTGTGTGTGGTACTATATAGTTGAATATATGTATATATGTATTGATGTGGTTAGGTATGATAGGCTATGTATAAATATTGTATATATATATATATATATATATATATATATATATATATATATATATATATATATATATATATATATATATTTTTGTATATATATATATATATATATATATATATATATATATATATATATATATATATATATATATATATATATATATATATATATATATATATGGGTAGGTTTATATTTTATATAGATATGGATACCTATATGAGATACCTATACATGGTATCTAGTTACACTAGCCTATAGCCTATGGTTAGTGAGTTTGGAATTGACCAATAGGCTTAGTAGACCTAGGTTGACTAGAAAGTTGACCCTTGTTGACCATTGTTGACCAAAGTCAACTATAGGTCAAACCTTGACCAAATTGACCTAGAAATGACTTGGATGAACATAGAAGGATTATTTGACTAAGGTTTGACTAAACCCTAACTAGATGATTAGGTTAACCATATGGATTATGAGGATAATCCTAAGTAGATTAAGATATATATGGGGTTAAGTGGAATACTTAGAGTTGAGTCATGACTTGAGTTGGAGTATGGGATTAGCTTGATTATAGGATTAAGGTTGGTATTATATATATGTATTTATGTGTGATATACTTTGTATAGATAATTGGTTATACCTTAACATTGTGGTATAGTATCTTAGGTATCCTAAGACATGTTAGCCTATGTTTGGTTTTGAGATTAGCCTTATAGAGTTTGACTTAGATAGTTGACCATTGACCTAATTACCTTATTGACTAGTCTATGGTTAACCAAAACCTTAGTTAGTCTAAGATTGACCTAGTTTGACCATATTGACTAGTAAATGACTATTCTGACCATTGTTGACTAAACCCTAGATAACTTGACTAGTTTGGCTAGAATGTTTGACCAAGAGTTGACTTTAACCTAGATTTGACTTGTTTAACCTTGTTTGACCTTGTATGACTTAGTTTAACTTCTTGTGACCTAGTATAACTTAATTTGACTGTAGTGTTGACCAAGTTTGACTTTGACATAGATTGGCTTATAAATCATATAGATTGTATTGTAGATTTTATTTACCTTTATTTTGGACATGTCATAACTGTATTGCTCTATTTTAGGACATTGTGACCCTGGTACAGACATCTGATATTACACTACTCTTTTCAGAGTATCAGACGAGTACATTCTCTGATAGTTCTCTCATTTATTTGTCACTTACTGTATTTCAGTTCTAGTTAGTTCTATGTGATTCTCTGTATCAACACGTATGGATATTTCTGGATTCATGTATCGACACATACCTTACTTGCTGGCCTCTATTTCTGGAGTAATTGGAATCATTTCGAAATTATTTCTGGAATCATCATATATTGGCCAGACTCATCTCGATTCTTTTGTCGATTTTGGATTCACTTGCTGGGCGGGAAAATATTGAGTAAGACATGTAGACATACCCTAAATCCAGAATCTCCCACTGGAATCTACCGGAAGCATAGCCATCTCTTGCCTGATCCGTGAGAGATGTGCCTGATACCTACAGCCGTTTACATGTTGACCTCGGTATTTTAAAACACACTGTTAGATCATAGTCGGACTCACCCTGGATTCATTGATCACTGTTGGACTCATCTTGTACTGGAAATCATCTGGTATCGGATTATATGGACTGGACTCACACTGGGATTACATTAGACTTATATCATACTGTCTGGACTCATACATGTTATTCTAGTTCAGTTAGCTTTTATTACCGTCTTTATTGCCATGATTCTTCTCTTGTTTTAGTTATCTTTCTTTTTTTGCATCTTACTGTTTCCCTATGCCATCATTACCTGTATAAAACTGCCATGCTCATTAATAAAACTGTCTATAACTGCTTTATAGTTCTTTGTCATTTACTTGGATTTTCTAGATGAGTTGTACTCGTTCCTGTCCTGATTGGACCTGTTGAAAATATTACAGATGATAATCCTGAGGACACATGCCCTACTTGCCATGGACCTAGCGAGGGATTAGCTACCTTTGGTCCCGACTCTCAGGAGTGATTCAGGAGATTAGCTAGTAGACTACTTTAGCTTTCATGTTTTGTCTTGTTGTATTAAAGTTAAGATATTGAGTTTGTATTAAATTTGTTTGAGACATTGTTGTATTATTTTAGTAGTTAGTTGTTTTTGTCTTTAATTCCTTAGGTATAACTTCTGTGTTATCTTATCGTATTTTAGACTGTGATTGAGTATATCCTATCCTTTACTTGTCCTCCATTCGGAGCTGATATCTGGACAAGTACATTATATACACTGCATGAGATTAGTTAGCAACCTAGGACAGCTTACTACCGCCGATACTGCGGCGTAGGCTGGACGTACCCACTTCTCGTGCCCCTATACAGGGCACGGGTCATGACACGTTTTTAGTGGTGGCCCATGCAGGTCTCGAGACTAAATTATTTGGTTACGTTATTGTACCAAGCATGCCTGCAATTAGGAACTTAAGGTAATTAGACAACTTTAGGAATGACGCTTAGAACACCTAGAGGAATACTAGGATTGCAACATAGGAAATACATCCCATGCTTGCTATTATAATTAGATTTTCTTGTCTATGATTGTTTTGCTTTAAAGAGATCTTATAAGTCCTTTTTATTGTAATTAGTTGGTGCTTACTCGTTCATCCCGGTATGTCTCACCTGAGAATGGCACGCTCCCCATCCAGTCAGCTGACCAGTTAACTGATACACCTCCACCTACCACATTCTCCCACTCCACAGATCCACAAACCCAGATGCCTCCACCACCTTCCACCTCACATTCCCAGTAGGACCCGATACTTCCACCACCCCCTATCACTATACCTACCTAGGCTTCCGTCACACTCGACAGGAACCAACTGCTCACTCTGATCCAGGGGTTCCTAACAACCCATCAGGAGCAGACCACCCTACTCCGCCAGAGCATGGAGCATTCTGAGGAACGTACCGTGGTCCCACCACCTGTAGAGCCACGGCAGAGAGGGGGGACGATCAAGGACTTCATGGGTCTGAACCCCAAGGAGTTCTTAGGGACTGAGGGCATAGTAGTAGCAGATGACTGGTCAGACTCGGTAGAGAGGAAGCTCATTGGAGTTAGGATGTCGGATGACCTCCAGGTCGAGGCAGCGGGATTTCTGCTGATAGACTTGGCAGGAGTTTGGTTCCAGAATGAGCCACTATTCGCGAGAGGGAGGGCCACTTGGGATCAGTTCAAGACCCAGTTCAAGAAGAAATTCTTCTCGACCACCGCTAGGGTAGCCATCGGGCTACGATTCTAAAACATCCAGCAGGGGACCCGTTCTGTCGACGAGTATGCGGCAGAGTTTAGTTGCCTGAGCCATTTCGCTCCTAGTCTAGTTGCTGACCCTGAGGAGATGACGCGTAGGTTTTGCCATGGTCTAGTTCCAGACATTGGCATTCTTATAGTGGCGAACGGTATGACTGACTACTACCAGAGCTTAGAGTTTGCCCGGAGTATCGAGGAGCGTCTTCTGTCTTGCAAGAGGCCGACTTCTGTACACATTGAGGGACCCTCCAAGCGTCAGGCTTTCTAGCAGAAAGCACCGACGCTACACCAGCAGACATATCGTCCTCCCACACCATATCATTCGACCCCGCCAGTTAGAGCCCCGGGACCCCGGCAGCAAAGGCTATTTCAGCAGGTGCAGCATCAGTATCGGGGTCAGGACCCGAAGACGATCAGTTGTTCATACTGCAGGAAGCAGGGACATACCAGGGAGCAGTGTAGAAAGAGGCTGAAGGTTTGTTATACCTGTGGGTCTGATACCCACCAGAAGATGGATTGTCCTGTTGTACCTCCTTATAAGGGGACTAGGCCACCTGTAGCTCAGCACCAGAGGGGTGGAGCTTTTGCGATGACGGTCGAGGAGACCAACGCTGCAGGTGACGGGTTAGCAGGTTTGTCTTTTCTATCCTTCCTTTCCCATCTTGTTGTGTGATTCTATTAGTACCTGTCACGATATGCTTGTGATATACTAGATAGTGTAGTTACCCTATTCAAGACGGTGGAATCACGACCAGTAGGACTATGATTGCATGTTATCTTTTGACTTTGATTGACTAGGGGTTTGACCTAGGAGGAGTACGACCATTTTAATTTCGAGGACGAAATTTTCTAAGGAGGGTAGACTTGTAACACCCAGTTTTCTGAAATTGGGATACATTTGAAAATGTATTATTTTTATTATTAAATAATGGTAATTTAGTCATGTTATGAATTTTGGTGATTTTTAGATAGTTTAAAACTATTTTCTAAGTCACGACTTATGACTTTGTGATTTTACTAGTATAACCCTAGTGTAAACCCTAGAGATTTCATAACCTAGAGACTAACCATGACCATGTAAGCCTAACCATGTGATTAGGATATCAAATTACCACTTTTTAGTCAAAAGGGTATTTTGGTAATTTATTAGAATTTATTTGGATTTATGTAATTTATTATTATTTAATTAGTTGAATAGTGTCATGTTAGCTCCTAACCTTGTTTAGCACTAATCTAGAGGTTAGCAACTAACCTAGAAGACTAAGTAGAGGATGTTAGCTTTATGTATAAATATATAGTTAGATAATATCTAGATATGTTACTTTTAGATATTTTAGAAACCTAAATATCTATCCCCTTAGTCAAAACCTTAAGGGCTAAGTTTGCTAGGTGGAAAGGAACCCTAAATATCTACCCTACCCCCCCCCCCCCCCCATGGCAGCCAACCCATACCCCCTTCCACCTTCCATATAAACACCCCCCCCCTCATTCATGCCTCCTTTCATTTCATAAAAACCTAGTTTTTCCTACAACTTCAACCCTTCACCATTTAACCATTTTAACTCCAAATTGAGCCTAGTTTCTTGCATTGGAACCCCCTACTATTGAGGATGCTAAGGGAGGCTAGCTAGCAAGGTTTTCAAGACATTTGGGCATCATCATTTGAAGAGGACACGCCCCCTACCTTGGTATTTTCTTGAGTTTTCACTCAATAGGTAAATACCCTCAAACCTAGTTAATATTGTATTTTCTCTTCATGGTTGCATGCATATAGGTATACCCTAGCTGTGGGTCAAGTTTGGTAGGATATGGATTGGGTTTGGTGTCCGTATCGGACACGTATCTGTGTGTTTAATTAAGTGTTTGGTGAAATGTCACTATGGTTTGAAAGTTGTTATTTTCCAAAACAAATTACACATTTGGGTAGCCCTTAGCATGCTAGACACGAAAACCTAGGACTGAGCACGTTATCGTGTCGTGTCCGTGTCCAAAATGGACACAAACACGCTGTGCACATACAGTGCACTGTTTCTTGCTACCCGATACTGTTTTCTCCACGAATTGGACACGTGGACACGTGCCACATGGCACAGAGGTGGGGGCACCCTCTGACAAGTCCTCCCTCGAGTTTCGTGACTCCTCGTGTCGTGTCGAGTGAGAAATCCGACACGCTCTGACCACACACTACACTGCACACAGTGTTAAACACGTACTGACACGGCCTTCGTGTCGTGTCTAGACACGACGTGGACCCAAAGTGTCAGGCCTAAACCCTAGCCCTAGACCTAGGCTACATCCTGACACAAGCACGACATGTATCGATGCGTGTGTCGTGTCCACGAGGCTCTGTCCTCGCTACCCGAGACCGTACCATGCCCGCGTTCAGTCCCCTGCTGTTCGGGGCTCACGCAGGACACGACACGACACGTGGAGGGGTGACACTTGGTGGACACGAGGGGGCAATGTCTAAGAACATGCCCCCCAAGTTTCGTAGCTTCTAGTGTTGTGTCGGACACGAATTCGTGTGGCATCGAATTTACACTGACAGCACACACGTAGAAATTGAGCTCTGATACGGGCTCGGACACGACACTGTACGACACTTGGACACGTTTTAGGCTATGGGACACCTAGACCAACCCTAGGATAACCTAGGGACACGACCACGAGACACATGGACACGTGTGTCGTGTCCTACACGCGTGTGCATCTCTGTACGACGCTGTGATACTACAGTGTTTGGAATTTACCCGATCGGGATTTTTCACTCTTGGACACGTTGTGTCGTGCCGTGGTGGTCACCTAGGGACACCTACAACACGTACACATATGGGGGCACGATTACCAACCACTATTTTAGGGTCTTAGCTAGGTTTTGGTATCGGATTTTGGGTTTACCCCAATGTTCAGAAATGAACAGTGATTCCTGGGTATATTACAGTATTTAAAATGAATTTCAAATTGATTTTTTTGTATATATATATGTATATTTGTGTGTATATATACTGTATATATATGTATATAAGTATATGTGTATGTATGTAAGTGTGTGAGTGTGTATATGTATGTATATATATAGATATGTGTGTGTATATAAATAGGTATAAATATGTGTGTGTGTGTGTGTGTGTGTGTGTTGTGTGCCCTATTTCTCAGAATTTCTGAGATTAACGCCCCCCCTTGCTGTCAGGACACCCCATCACCCTAACCTCACACTCTCACTCTCTTTCCACTCTCTCTCTATATATATGTTTATATATAAGGGATATATATATATATTATGTATATATGTGATTACTATATATATATATTTGGGTATTATATATATATATATATATATATATATAAAAAATATATATATATATATATATATATATATATATATATATATATATATATATATATTTTTTTTTATTTTTTATATATATATATATATATATATATATATATATATATGTGGTACTATATTGTTGAATATATGTATATATGTATTGATGTAGGGTTAGGTATGATAGGCTATGTATAAATATTGTATATATATATATATATATATATATATATATATATATATATATATATATATATATATATATAATATATAATATATATATATATATATATATATATATATATATATATATATATATATATATATATATATATATATATATATATATATATATATATATATATATATATATATATATATATATATATATATATATATATATATATATATATATATATATATATATATATGGGTAGGTTTATATTTTATATAGATATGGATACCTATATGAGATACCTATACATGGTATCTAGTTACACTAGCCTATAGCCTTTGGTTAGTGAGTTTGGAATTGACCAATAGGCTTAGTAGACCTAGGTTGACTAGCAAGTTGACCCTTGTTGACCATTGTTGACCAAAGTCAACTATAGGTCAAACCTTGACCAAATTGACCTAGAAATGACTTGGATGAACATAGAAGGATTATTTGACTAAGGTTTGACTAAACCCTAACTAGGTGATTAGGTTAACCATATGGATTATGAAGATAATTCTAAGTAGATTAAGATATGTATGGGGTTTAGTGGAATACTTAGAGTTGAGTCATGACTTGAGTTGGAGTATGGGATTAGCTTGATTATAGGATTAAGGTTGGTATTATATATATGTATTTATGTGTGATATACTTTGTATAGATAATTGGTTATACCTTAACATTGTGGTATAGTATCTTAGGTATCCTAAGACATGTTGGCCTATGTTTGGTTTTGAGATTAGCCTTATAGAGTTTGACTTAGATAGTTGTCCATTGACCTAATTACCTTATTGACTAGTCTATGATTAACCAAAACCTTATTTAGTCTAATATTGACCTAGTTTGACCATATTGACTAGTAAATGACTATTCTGACCATTGTTGACTAAACCCTAGATAACTTGACTAGTCTGGCTAGAATGTTTGACCAAAAGTTGACTTTAACCTAGATTAGACTTGTTTAACCTTGTTTGACCTTGTATGACTTAGTTTAACTTCTTGTGACCTAGTATGACTTAATTTGACTTAGTTTGACTGTAGTGTTGACCAAGTTTGACTTTGACGTAGATTGGCTTAGAAATCATATAGATTGTATTGTAGAGTTCATTTACCTTCATTTTGGACATGTCATAACTGTATTGCTCTATTTTAGGACATTGTGACCCTGGTACAGACATCTGATATTACACTACTCTTTTCAGAGTTTCAGGCGTATACATTCTCTGATAGTTCTCTCATTTATTTGTCACTTACTGTATTTCAGTTCTAGTTAGTTCTATGTGATTCTCTGTATCAACACGTATGGATATTTCTGGATTCATGTATCGACACATATCTTACTTGTTGGCCTCTATTACTGGAGTTATTGGAATCATTCCGGAATCATTTCTGGAATCATCATGTATTGGCCAGAATCATCTCGATTCTTTTGTCAATTTTGGATTCACTTGCTGTGCGGGGAAATATTGAGTAAGACATGTAGACATACCCCAAATCCGGAATCTTCCACAGGAATCTACCGGAAGCATAGCCATCTCTTGCCTGATCCGTGAGAGATGTGCCTGATACCTACAGCCGTTTACATGTCGACCTCGGTATTTTAAAACATACTGTTAGATCATAGTCGGACTCACCTTGGATTCATTGATCACTGTTGGACTCATCTTGTACTGGAAATCATCTGGTATCGGATTATATGGACTGGACTCACACTGGGATTATATTAGACTTATATCGTACTGTTTGGACTCATACATGTTATTCTAGTTCAGTTAGCTTTTATTACCGTCTTCATTGTCATGATTCTTCTCTTGTTTTAGTTATCTTTCTTTTCTTGTATCTTACTGTTTCTCTATGCCATCATTACCTGTATAAAACTGCCATGCTCATTAATAAAACTATCTATAACTGCTTTATAGTTCTTTATCATTTACTTGGATTTTCTAGATGAGTTGTACTCGTTCCTGTCCTGATTGGACCTGTTGAAAATATTACAGATGATAATCCTGAGGACACATGCCCTACTTACCATGGACCTGGCGAGGGATTAGCTACCTTTGGTCCCGACTCTCAGGAGTGATTCAGGAGATTAGCTAGTAGACTACTTTAGCTTTCATGTTTTGTCTTGTTGTATTAAAGTTAAGATATTGAGTTTGTATTAAGTTCGTTTGAGACATTGTTGTATTATTTTAGTAGTTAGTTGTTGTTGTCTTTAATTCCTTAGGTATAACTTCTGTGTTATCTTATCGTGTTTTAGACTGTGATTGAGTATATCCTATCCTTTACTTGTCCTCCATTCGGAGCTGATATCTGGACAAGTACATTATATACACTGCATGAGATTAGTTAGCAACCTAGGACAGCTAACTACCGCCGACACTGCAGCGTAGGCTGGACGTATCCACTTCTCGTGCCCCTATACAGGGCACGGGTCATGACACAAAGGCACACACGCGGATTGCCGCTGGTGCCGACCCATCTATATGAATTGGTCACTAACACCACAAGCTATCGTAAACTTATAACTTTGTTATTCGGCGACCCTTTCATCGCAAGTAGCTAGCCCTGAAAAAAGTTCCCGAATAACCCGAGCGGTTCGTCCAGCTACGGCTATACTGTAATGCCCCGCTCCGTACGAGGCATTTGGTTGGCTTGTTGGATGGGATCAGAATGTTGGACCATGACTTGCGTTAGAGATCAAGAGAGTTGGGACTGATACAGTCTCTCTTAGCTGGCTAGACGGACTAAGTATTGGAACGTGACTCCTTCCTCCTTATTCCTGCATGCTTAATAAATGGAATAAGGTGATGCTATGAATTGTCCCTAAATGTTCCATGTTTTAGTTGTTGAATAATAGAGATACCTATGCTGAGAATTATTGAAATAAATAAGACATGAATATTGAACTGCTGAACGAATAACACTCGAACTGCTAATGTAACTTGATGCCTGAGAATGAATTGATAATGTCCCTTATGCTTAATCTTGATGAAATGAATGAATCACTTGAATAATCGAGATGCTGTGTGAATGAGACATGAGAAAAGAACTGGCTATGCTATTCACACAATAAATTGAATGAGACTCTTGAATCATGTACTCTCTGTATAACTGTTGTAAAGATATGAGATGATGCCTATTTTTGTATAAGCAATAAAATGAATAATAATTGTCCCAATGAAATAAAGGAAAAAGCTGCTTGTCCCTTTGAAATGAATGAAATGTTATTGGTTCCTCATTGAGAGGAATGTTATGAGAAATGTACAATAAATCAATAAATGGAGAATGATGAGGCTTGGGATCATGGAGATCACCAAGTAGAATAATGGTAATGATTAGTCGTTGAACACAGCTCAGGTTTGAGATGAGATGTTGAACTGTTGGCTCTGCTTACTTTCAGTTGCATTACCATGCATTTGTGTTATCGAGTCGACACGCATTCGCATGGTCATGGACGTACTTGTACAAGTCTGAGTAAGTTTACTCGAATTGTATCTAGGGCACCGGGGCTGATTCGACCCGGGAGGAAACATTGGTCGTGCTATGGTGGCACGAGGTATTACGGGACATTCGGCTAGGCTTGCAACCTACCCTGGAATGGTGCGTCGTAATACCCGTTGGAAAGTCCTTTATGGTGCAGTTTTACCAACGACCATGTAGTCAGGATGCATGCTAACGAATGTTTTGTGCAGACAGAGTAAGTATATCATATCATCCTGTATTCTTATGCAGGTACAAGGGAGTTGGCTATCGGTAAGAAATCACTTAAATATGATATACTCAATATATGTGTTGGTTTAACTTGCGTGCTTAATGTGCCAAGTAAATGATATTATCCGTTGTCTTTCAATATGAGAACCTGCTTAACATGTTAAATTCAGTATGCTAAAAAGATGTCTTGTTATAAATATTGCTCAAACATAACATACATGCTAAGTGATGCTTGAAGTGAGAATTGTCATAACATGTTTAAAATGTTAACGTTAACGATGCCTCAATGATGCCTTTGCATGATAACACCAAGAATGCTCAAATGATATGTCCACATGAATATTGCTAAGAATATGTTTACATGCTTCACTATGATTATTGTCCATGAACTATAAACTGATGCTAGGCCCAAGTAGAAATATCATTCTATTAAATGCTTGCTAAAATTGATCAATTAGTGTTGGTTTAGGCGAGTGGGTTGGATTCTGCTCGCCAGTAC
Source organism: Iris pallida (assembly GCA_029216955.1). Taxonomy (NCBI): domain Eukaryota; kingdom Viridiplantae; phylum Streptophyta; class Magnoliopsida; order Asparagales; family Iridaceae; genus Iris; species Iris pallida. The sequence continues at coordinate 15,538,882 of JANAVB010024000.1, read as the reverse complement.
ATAGATGATGTGCTGACCCACGTTTTTGTGGGCAGGTGCTCAGACTTGGGATGTTCTGCACACGAAGATTGGCTTGACCGGTCCCGCGACATCGAAGATTTGTTGGGCATACAGAAGCTCTCCTTGTACAAGATGATGTCTTCTGTTTGTAAAGGGCATAATGTACGGAATATTGTAATATGTTGTACTAGTGAGTTGTAAGCCAAGTCGGTATATCGAGTTGTAATACAATGTATCCAAGTCTCAAATGTAAGCTGTATAGCATTGTTCAGTTGGCTTTCAATGTAAAGTGAGATTGGTTGTCAACGTTGTATTTCAATACAAGTCTTGTACTCTTCTTCAATTATCAATAAAGAGAATAAAGTTCTATATATCTCTGTGTGACTTCAAATTATCCTTTTATCTCCGCTGCTATAAAGAAGTAATGTACTGTCCTCATTAACATCAATTTGTATGCTTCTGCCGCTGCGATGTGTTTTTATTTGACGATTTATCACCTATGTACCATCTTTGCCTTGTACAAGTACAATACCAGACTTGTACGGCATTACGCCCAAGCGAGGACGATCGATTCCAAGAGATAAAATATGTAAATAAATGACTCTACGAATCGGGACGTGACAAATTGGTATCAGGGCACGGCTTTACGTCCTTGGTCTCTTATTTGATTCATTTCAAATCAAAGTTGCATCGATGATTAACCAAAGTTCCTTCTGTGATCACTCAACCTTGCTTCCGAGATTAAATCAAAGATGGCTTTCGTGATTATGTTGTCCTTGTTCTACAATCATCCTATGTTGTTTGTGTCTGAAAGTTCATTGACCCTCTTGGCTGCTCACTGGATGTTCCATACAATAAGTCTAAATATATTGTGATGCCCCTGAATGAATGATTGTTGTTGGTTTGGACACAAATAACCCAACAATGACTCGATGCCATAGTATGCTATGTTGTGAATGTTGTTTGGAATATGGGAATAAAGAAGATGTGTCTATGTATGCTATAACAAGTTGGAAATTGCATGTGATGTTGGAAAAGAATTGGGAACGAAACCATGGATGGATGAGTTCAACATAATTGTTGAGTTGACTCATGTATGTTACCCTGAGAATTTGTGACCCTGAGATGTTGGCTAAGTGTTATGATCATTATAGATCATGAATGTCCGGAATAGATTTGAGTTGGTATTATTTAAGGATGGCTTCGTTTCTGAGTTGTATATTGCCTCTACCACCTCAGAACTAGATGTATCTTGACCCTTTCCATAGGATAGCAATGAGACTATCTGTGGGTACTGGGTAGTACTGAGACATAGCTGGGAGTCATGTATTGTTGCTAGATGACTCGAGTGTCCCTTGACGGTGATGTTATATTGGGTAGCGAGATTGTCGAAAATTATAACCAGTGGCTTGGTTAGAAATTGTTTAGTCGAGTGATGACTCAGACTAGTAAGACAGTTAGTATGCTATGGATAAATGGATATGGCTAGAGAATGTTGTGGCTTAGAATATCTGAATGTTGATTTTGAATGGTTGGATGAAAATCATATGTGGCTAATACAAAGTTGATTGCTAAGCTGGAAGTTTTGGAAAAGTTGTCGGTGACCAAAGAATATTAGAAATATGTGCCTTGACCCTACGGTGTAATAGATGTCAATCCATCTTGATCACCAAAGGATAGTCATTGTATATGTGCATTTATGCTGAGGAATTGAATTGTACTAGAAAAGTAACAAGTAGCAAATCAGAATATTTGTGTTAAATAGAGAATGGTTAATTGATGCATGAATTGTCGGATTGAATGGAATGAACTACTCGACCCTTGTTGCATGAGATTTAAGAATGTCCGTATGAGATTTTGATGGTTGGAAAATGAATGAGATTTATAATCACAAAATATGTTGGATAGTGTCGGTAGATGGTGTGAGGTATAGTTGGCCGTCGGTTGGGATATAGATTGTTGGCTTCTGACTTAGTGGTGTGATTCTGTCATACAGACCGAATAGTATGATTCCATAGCTGTGTTAAGACTATCAGAATTGATGGCCCTTGAATAGTTAGCCTTGGCTTATGGGTCCATGTGGGTACAAAAGAATTGGAATAGAAATTGAACCGTTTGGAATTTACTTGATGGATTATTAGAATGATGAGAATCGTATGTCGGGTTGGGATTTGACCGTAATATTGATAGATCGATCTTAGTCGATCGTTGGGTAAGTCTAAGAATTAGCCTCTGTGGGAATTATTTCCTTGAGGAGACCCTGGATAGATAGACTTGACCCTAGCGACCAGTTGATGACTTACCATTGTTGGCATAGCCAACAATGGTAATTAGTTATTCAGATTGAGTTGAATCCCATAGGTTTAGGTAGAGTTGCCTCAAATAGTTGGTTTCATGTTGGCCTGAGAATAAGAAACTAGCATGATCCCTAGTAGCTGTCCACTCTAGGGGAGTCACCTGAATGATTAGGTTTAGCTGTCGGTATAGCTAACCATAGAGACTTGATCGAATAATAGGGTGACCATTGGCGATCGTAGGATAACCTTGTGGCACAGAACGAGAGATGGTGATGAGCATGACCTAAGAACGATATGTTATATGTATATGCTTCAATATGAACCTTAGAGATGTTCGACCCTTGAGGATTATGTGTCGGCCGATAGGGGGAATGTTGGATCGGTATCTATAGTCGGGTAGCTCGGTTAACCTTGACTGTTGCTTTGTTCCCTTGGCTTGGGTAATCGATAGTGGGTGACGTCGGATTGTGTCTTGTAAAAAAGATGAATTTCCTCGATGAGAAATATTGTTGGATTTGGAAAGGAATATGATTGCATGTTTTGAACTCTCGATATGATTGGCTCTAAGATTAGACCCTTGATCGAATGTTAGAAATATTATGCCTGGATAGAGAGCTTAACCAAGTTGTCCCTGATGTTAAGTGTGGTGGCCTGAAAGATAGTGATTGTGGCAAGTGAATAAAGTGATAAGTCAATTGAAAGGATGCTAAGTCGGATTTGGGAAAGAGAGTTGTATCGTGGCTGATCGAACCGTGCTATCATGGAAGTTGGCTGAAGTATATATGTTTTGGGGACGCCTAAAATATGTGTATGGATCCAGCCGAAGTGATAGGTTGCGACTGAGATAACATTATGGGAAGAATTTATCGCAGTAGCGCGGACTTTGGCTGAAATACATATATTTTGGGGATGCCTGAAATATGTGTATGGATCCAAACGAAGTGATATGTTGCGACCAAGACAGAATTGCAAGGAAAATGTTGGTGAATCAATGAGAAGTTGTAAGTATTTGGAAAAGAAAAAGATGGATTGAATCGTTGATGGATTAAAATGATACAGTTGGATAGCTATTTTGAAATGACCGAGTGGGCTAAAATAAATATTGAATTGAAGCTGAATGAGTAACTCATTGTGATTAAGTGAATCTAGTAGATGAGTCGTTTTCTAAAGTTTCGAGGACGAAACTTTTTCTGGGTGGTATATTATGTAATGCCCCGCTCCGCGCGAGGCATTTGGTTGGTTTGTTGGATGGGATCAGAATGTTGGACCGTGACTTGCGTTAGAGATCAAGAGAGTTGAGACTGATACAGTCTCTCCTAGCTGGCTAGGCGGACTAAGTGTTGGAACGTGGCTCGCTGGTGGAGCTACGCTTAGGGGGAATGTGTGCAACCAGAATAAGAAGACCCTTTTGTGTAGACAAGTGGAACTGTCCTCCTTCCTCCTTATTCCTGCATGCTTAATAAATGGAATAACTTGAAGCTATGAATTGTCCCTAAATGTTCCATGTTTTAGTTGTTGAATAATAGAGATGTGCTAAGAATTATTGAAATAAATAAGACATGAATATTTAACTGCTGAACGAATAACACTCGAACTGCTAATGTAACTTGAGGCCTGAGAATGAATTGATAACGTCCCTTATGCTTAATCTTGAAGAAATGAATGAATCACTTGAATAATCGAGATGATGCATGAATGAGACATGAGAAAAGAACTGGCTATGCTATTAACACAATGAATTGAATGAGACTCTTGAATCATGTACTCTCTGTATAACTATTGTAAAGAAATGAGATGATGCCTGTTTTTGTATAAGCAATAAAATGAATAATAATTGCCCCAATGAAATGAAGGAAAAAGCTGCTTGTCCCTTTGAAATGATTGAAATGTTATTGGTTCCTCATTGAGAGGATTGTTATAAGAAATGTGCAATGAATCAAAGAATGGAGAATGATGAGGCTTGGGATCATGGAGATCACCCAGTAGAATGATGGTAATGATTAGTCGTTGAACATGGCTCGGGTTTGAGATGAGATGTTGAACTGTTGGCTCTGCTTACTTTCAATTGCTTTACCATGCATTTTTGTTATCGAGTCGACACGCATTCGCATGGTCATGGACGTACTTGTACAAGTCTGAGTAAGTTTCCTCGAATGGTACCTGGGGCACCAGGGCCGATTCGACCCGGAAGGAAACATTGGTTGTGCTATGGTGGCACGAGGTATTACGGGACATTCGGCTAGGCTTGCAACCTACCCTGGAATGGTGCGTCGTAATACCCGTTGGAAAGTCCTTTATGGTGCAGTTTCACCAACGACCATGTAGTCAGGATGCATGCTAACGAATGTTTTGTAAAGACAGAGTAAGTATATCATATTATCTTGTATTCTTTTGCAGGTACAAGGGAGTTGGCTATCGGTAAAAAATCAATTAAATGTGATATACTCAATATATGTGTTGGTTTAACTTGCGTGCTTAACGTGCCAAGTAAATGATGCTTGTAGGTCCTAAAAATCAAGTTGCACCCATCAAAAAGCAATGAAAATCAAATTATGCACCCTTCAAATGAACTGCGCAAGAGACAGACTGCGCAACAACTCAACTGCGCAAGCTGAACTGTGCACCCATCAAAGCGCGCTAGTTGACGTGGCAACGTCATCATTATCTGACAGAAAATCAGATCTTCTGACAACTGACAGCACGAAAAGCAAGGAGTCTGTTCGTTTCTCGAGCCGTGCCGCACTCGATGACAGAAGTACAACCAGCACAGTCTGACAGCTCAACCTCAGCGCAATCCGAGTCTTAGCGCAACCTATTGGAAGCGCAGTCTGATGCTTGCGCAGTTCAAGTGGCACAATCCATCAAGATAATTGACATTTTGTACGTGGCATACATGCCATCAATTGCTCACCACGTGGCAACCGTCTGTGCACGACCAAGCGCATTTCAATCAAATAATGCCACGCATCTCATACAGTTGGCCCACGATCGAGTAACTGCATGCGCAGTTCGCTGCTTGCGCAGTCCAATGCCTGCACAATCTATCCTGCACAATCCAGAAATAACTACTAATTAGTTATTTTCCAGAACTCTATAAATAGAGTTTCAAGTCCTTCTATCAAGCCCAGATCTGATCAGAGATAATCAGAATCAAGAGGAGATTATTATCAGAGAGAGATCAGGAGTTCTTGCCCAAGTGTTGCTGCTTTCTTCAGAGGCTACCGTCTTCAAAGTTCACATCGTCCAAGGGATAAAGCGATCGTCTTCAGATCGGATTCCTATTGTTGTACTTTCCCAGAATTCAATTGCAATCTTCTTACAAAGTTTATGAAATAAAGAACACTTTTATTTTTGCAAACAAAATGGCGACTCTGCTGGGATCGACTTTCTCCTCCGACGAGGAAGTGACAACTCAATGTGACGTTGCGTCTATCGAAAAGACGCAGAAGACGCTGGTTGTGAAGGTCAACCAGATGGCCTACGAAGCCATGATCAACTCCAGGACCACCCCTCGCACTGTAACAACTTCTGCCACGAGCAAGGTTCACCCAGTGTGGGTCCCCAAGGCTGCTGCACAGTCTACTGTCTCTGCTGCCAAGGCTGCTGCGCAGTCTGCTGTCTCTGCTGCCAAGGCTGCTGTGCAGTCTGCTGTCTCTACTGCCCATGCGCAGCACACTGCTCCTCTTGCCATGGCACAAACTACTTCCTATGCTGCTCTGGCAAAGTGCAAGACTCTTCTTTTCCTGGCGCAGTTGGCTGCAACTCTTCCTGCGCAGTCCACCACTCCATCAACCAGAGTGCAACTCAAGCACTCTGAAGTCAAGAATCCTGCTGCACAAGCTACGGTGTCTGTGGCCAAAAGGCCATCTGTCAAAGTTTTTCATGCGCAATCAGCTAATGCACCTACTACCACAACCACTGCGCAAGATGTTCCAGCGCAGTCTAAGAGGGATAGCCTTTTGGCTAATCTCCCTTCTTCTCATAGCAAGGGAAAAACTCTGCTCCTCTTCCCAAGCACTCTGTCGCTCCAGCGCAATCCACTGGGGTTAGTCTGCTGACTATTCTTCCTCCTCTTCAGAACAAAGAAAAAGGTTCGTTGGTCTTTTCTCAAACTTCCTCGTTCCACAACTTGGAAGACAACAGAGGGAAACATTTTTTAGCTAACCCTTCCTCACAAAATAAAGAAAAATGTCCTTTGGTCTTTTCTCAGTCTTCCCTAGTTTTTACCTCGAAAGATCAATCTGAACGTGCCTCGGCACCAATCAGTACAAGGACTCTTTCAAACAAAAGTTCTTCTCTTTCTGCCAAAGAGAAATATACCGATCAAAGAGGTATTCTGCCTACTCCGGTAGCAAAATTTGAAGATCTCCCAACTCTCCGGATATCCCGCTCAAAGCAAGAAAAATTACGGGTGTCTCAGACAGAAACCCCTAGGTGTGAGTTTGCTAATTTGCGGGATTATCTCAATAGATCTTGGTCTACGTCAACTTTGGCGAAACGCAAGCAGCCAATGACGAAGACGAACCTGCATCAAAGGCAAACTTCCAGGATCAAAAATCCTGACACCTATGCTAATGAAGTGAGTACTTCTCTATATACTCAAGGGACAAAACATCTGAAGAACCGGAACCATGTTCCGAATGTTGTCAAAGAACATATCCCTCAAACTTCTTCTCGTCCCGTCGTTGTTCCTGACCTCCGAGAGCATCTCAAGCAAAAACGGGACAATATCCCTACACCTCTAGTTCCACCACTTGAACACCATTGTAATCACAAGGTTGTCATCAATTGTTGTTGCCAGACAACAAAGCGATCTGTCTTCGATCGTCTGAATTTTGTAACTTTGGAACCAATGTTAGAAGATGAAGACAAAGTGTTGTATGCTTCCGTCAACATGGCTTCTCAAGACACTGGGGTAGGAAATGCTCCAAACACGGCAAGCCTCGTAGACCCAGTCAAAGATATCTGGATCTACTCCAAGAATCTTCTGAAGGAGTATTCCAACATACCCGATCCCGAAGCCGAGATACAATCGGTCAAAGGAATCTTCTCCAAGATCCTTCCGGTCATCTTCCTCTTTCTCATTCAGGAGATGATTCCTTCTCTGATTATGATGCATACAGTAAAAGTTCTGAACAGACAGTGTCCTCCACTGTGCCTAGATAAGTGACGGCTTATGTTGTCACTGAAGACCTAGATGCTTCTAGTTCGGCTAGTCAAGAACAACGAATAGCTGCACTAGAAGACAAGCTGAAGACCATGGCTGAAATGGTTGCAAGTATGCATTCTATCAACGTGGCCCAACATACAGTACCACCGACTGTACCTACTGCAAATCCTGAGATCATAGCATCGTCGGTGCCTGTTAATGCAGGGCTAGGGGTAGTATCTCCTCAAGTACCTCCTGTACAAATTCAACCCACACCCACTCAGTCAGGTGCTGGGGCTAGTACTTACTACGTTGTTCCTCCCCCTAACACTTTGATTCAGCCTGCTCCTTCTTCATCATCGGAGGATGCTAATGAAGCTGTCAAACTCTTGCACACTCAATTCGAGGCTTTCAAAGAGAAGAAAAATTTGTAGAGATTGGGAATCAAGCAACCTTATCCTATTGAATGGAAGGAAGTTTCGTTTCTTCCTAAGTATAAGATTTCAACAATCACCCTGTTTGATGGCAGCACTTCTCCAAGTCAGTTCAATAACCACTTTGAGGTAATGACTGTCCAACTTCAGCCAAATGGTGCTCTTCTTACCAGGGTATTCGTCGGCTGTTTAGCCGGTGTGGCATACGATTGGTACAGAAGCTTGCCTGATGGCTGTATCACCTCTTTCTCGGGTTTCAAACAGATCTTCTTGGAACGATTCTATGAGGGGATCAACGACATGACCATGTCAGCCCTTAATAAAATCAAACAAAGACATAATGAAACCGCTGAGAGTTTTATTGAAAGGTTCCGCCGAGAAGCTTTAAAGATGTCTCCAGGGACTCCGGCTGCTGTAACTATAGACACCTGCAAGACAAATCTTTTGCCTATTATCAGCATGTGGACGGGGTCAACTCAGTTCCAAGACTGACCATCTTTCATTGTCAATGCTAAAGCAGCTGAAGTCAGTGCTGACAAGTTCAAGCAGCTAGGGGTACACATGTCTAACTCCGACTGGGATGAACACCCGACATTGAGTAGCGGTAATCACCAGAACAACCGCAAGGGTAAAGAGACTTTTGTCACGACCCGTACCCTAGAGTTAGGGCACGAGAACGTAACAACGTCCAGCCTACGCCGCAGTGTCGGCGGTAGAACGCTGTCCTAGGTCTCAATGCATCTAACAGTATAAGACTAAACAGTTTATACTCCCCGAATGGGGGTGACATAGCAGAATGTAAACTCAATCACATCTAAGGTAGAGCATAAAGGAAGATAGATAAAGCATGAAATCGAAAAGAGATACAACAGATGGAAGTCTAAGTGTCTAAGATACAAACTCAGAATACATCTCAAAACTCAAATACAGTAATCCATAAATACAACTCAAGATGACTGAAAATAAACTATAAGCAAAAACCCTAGCTATCTATGCAACCTCTACTGTCTCCTCTAGGCTAGCAGGCAACCTCCAGGCTATCTGTAAAATTTATCAACGGGTCCAGCCAGGACTGGAGCGAGCACAGTACATCTCAACAGATCATAGCAGGTTAGAAAATATAATCATGCAGTAAAGTAAGATACATGATCTGAAGGAAATACAGTATGTAAACAGAGAAAAAGAATTGTAATAGAAATATCTACTATAAGTAGAGAGCTAACAGTGGCTAGTGAGTCAGATTACAATATAAACATGTGAATGGCATAGGAGATTCTGGGAACTATACTATGGAGTGATTCTGGGAACTGCACTACTTGGATATTATTCACATGTTTACTTCTACTCCCCCGTACCCCCAATCAATACACAAGATTCCAACCAGGTTATGTTATGATTCCATGCAAAGGCCCACAAGGGATGATACATGGATAGCCCATAAATAGGTGATTCTGGGAATGCCCACAATGGGACGATTCTGGGAATGTCCATAAATGGGTGATTCTGGGAAGACTATGTGATCATGAGAGTACATGTCACAAGTGATCGAAGAACCGTGAAGCATAGTGATACACCATGTAAGTAAAACGCACAGAGCATGAAGTATACAATGCTCTGTGAGGGGATAACATCACAAGAAAGGATCCATATAGTACTAATCCGTGTTACCAACGTGACAGCATCAAGTATAGTAATCTAAAGCAGGAAAATAATTCTAACAGGATATAAAATGATCAGAGAATGTACTCGCCTGATATCTGAATGTCCAAGATAAAGATACTGTCCGAGGAGAGGTGTCTGGCTCCTAATTAGAACAACACAAGTCACAACATGTCCAGAAGGGTAATATAAAGCACTACAATGCATTCTACATGAAATCTAGGTCAAACTAGGCCAAAGTCAACCCTTGGTCAACTCTGGTCAACTGCACTAGTCAAACTAGGTCATGTCCTAACCCAACAAGTCTTACTAGGCCTAACCAAGACTATCCTAGCAAGCACACATCAATACAAGGCTATACAAGCCAACATACACCCAATTCTATATAGCATGCAATTATTCAATACTCAAATAGGCAAGAATTCACATTGGATATACACTAGGTAATCTATTACTTTAAGCTATATATGTCTACACATATATACACATGCATATATTGGTATTCAATATTAGGTCTATAATCATGGCATTTCAAATGGTTATATAAACTTATATATTACAACACAATATGCTAACATATATATAATATACATACATAGCTAACTTAACTATATTCATAAATACTTATTTAAGAGGCTATGTGTGTGTATGTGAACATGGCAAAGGGGCAAGTGGGGGTTAAATGGGCATACATAGTGTATACATATCAAAGAGTGTCAAAGTGTAAGTGAACAAAGTGTCAAGTGTGATAGTGTCAACATAGTGTAAGGGGTACATGAGGTAATATAGGATTTGTGTTAACATAGACATCTCATTAACTTGTATATTGCATACATTACATCTATTATTACATTACATTCATGCTTGCATTCATTCATCATTCATTTATTCTCTTGCACTACTATATGCACCATACATTACATACTATGGAACCTACATATTCATTACAAGCCATACTTATACATGCTTACTTTAGATAGGATACTTACACCTCATAAATCATTTATTTAACTATTTACTCATGCTTGCATTCTCTATTTAGTTACATAATGTATATACATTAACATGGGTTAAAATCAATAGAACATTATATTACGCACAAGGGTGCACAAAATGCATATGCCGAATAGTAACTCCTACTAATAATCAATACTGTACCAACTCAGGGTGAAATAAAATCTAAGATTAAAGTATGTTATAGATCTATGTGTTAGCTTTCCGAAACTTTAAACGGATCGCATTTTCGTTTCCGAAAACTCCCGAAATTGCGAAAACACCGAGAACGCGTTTGTCTTTCGTACAGCTGACACTCAAACAATTCTCCAGAAAGTTACAGAATGAATTAGGGCTATTAATACATGTTTTTGGAAAGCTAACTTCAATACGCTTCTTTTCAAAAAAAGGGAGATTAAATCGAGCCTTGAGCTAGAAGTTATGACATTTCTAAGTTAGGGCTGAAATTAAAAACGTGGATAAAAATCATGACGGATTTAGATAGTTTGAGCCAAAAGAATACACAATATATATCCTAATTATCCACAACAATAACAGCAATAATAATATGAGGAACCACACTCACAAACTTGATTATATAATCATCATGAACCATTTATTACATATATAAATATAGATACACTCTCATTACAATATATATATATATATATATATATATATATATATATATATATATATATATATAAATCTATATATATAACACGAACACATCCATAAGAGATACATGAATGAAATGTAAAGTACTCAAGAACACATCTCTACATATTCAAATCTGAGATTTAATATGAATTAATTCATTTAATCAATATTTTAAATATAAAATGTGTCCAAGTTTGGGGGTTTTTCCCATGAACACAAGACACAACAATAATACAATAGAAATCCCTAAAGGACACATAATGGACACAAGAGGACACAAAATAGGAACACAACAATGGGGGTCATTCCTATGGTTAAAACCTTCCTAAATACAAAATGGAGAAATAAAAGAGAAGGAAATATTACCTAAAGGAGAGAAAATCCAAGGAGAAAGGCTTCTTCCTTGGGAGAGCTTGAGAGCACTTGGGGAAGAAGACTTCTCAAAGAAAGAAAATGAGATGGGAGTCCTATTAGGGCCGGCCACAATGGTTATATCCCCCCTCATTGAATATTACAAGTTTGCCCCTCCCTTAGTTACAAGTGTTTAAAACAATTTTTGGTTAGGGTTTGGGGGTAAAAAGGTCAAATAAAAAAACTCTAAATGGTTAACCTAATAATTAGGAATATGACTAATCTTTCTAACATGACTAATTAAAATGTGGGCCATGGCTAACTAATGCATGGGTCCAACTAGAGTCTAAGTTACCCCGGGTCCCCATTACAAGTCGGATTAAGATGAAATTCGAACCCGACTCAAATAACCCCAAAACAATATCATAAATAATAAAATAAATATCAAAATAATTCAAAGAGGTCAAATACAAAATATCCTTAGTCCAAAAATGACATTAAAATATCATAATCACATGGTTAGGCTCTAGGTCAAACAGTCTCTAGGGTTTCACTAGCAAAACGTCAAAACCACAAGTCATTGATTTAAATAATTTTAAAATGATTTAAAATCACCAAAAATCATATCATGAATTAAATATCATTATTAAAATAATTATAAACACGAAATTTCAAAATTACCCTCATTTGGAAAACTGGGTGCTACAACTCTATCCACCGTAGAAAAATTTCGTCCTCGAAATTTAAGATCGATAGTACTCCTTCTAGAGCCTCTAACCTACCCAATATCTAAGGTAACACTTCCTAACACTGGAATAATAAACGGATATCTAAATAGTGTCAATCTAGGAATACCTCCAACACTGCTCTGTTGTACGGCGGTAATGGAACTTTAATAAAATATGGACCGGAACCTATATCCAAGGGACTGGACCTATTTTAAAGTGGTCTTAACTAAGGATGAAAAGGAACTTATCATAGGCTATAGGTATGCTCAAACTATTATCTTTCTATTAACCATCTACTAATACATTCTATTACCATAGGAACGATGCATTACTAAGACATATAGGCCCCTATCTCTCATAACACATTTATACTCACCAAAAGACTAGTACATCCTATCAAGGCTGATACTATAATCTCTCATAAATCTCATAAGCTACAGGTTTATAGACACACATCCCTACATCAAGGACTAACCTATATATATCTACAACTGATACTAATGGGGTGACGTCCCTATTTCTCAACAATCAAGGTCTTAAAAAAATTTATCTAAATCATGCAATTTGAAGGAATAATATACAAGGTCAGGGCATACCGTAGCAGTTGGAAGTCTCACCTTGGTGCATTATTCATTCTAGGTCAAAACAGTACTATGATATCAACACACAAACAATCTAGGGTATCCTAATTGGGAAGGTAAGGGAACAACAATCATCAAGGTTGTAGGGCTATCTACCATCCTATATAAAAATTGGTCATTAACAAGCAACTAAGAAATTATTAAAAGGTTACTATTCCATAAAATGGCAAAAATTGAAAATTTAGGCACAACAAATCACAAATAGATTTTTGTCTTGACACGATCTAAGTTGATCAATTTCGGGATAAAACGAGATTTGGGCAAGAAGGGAAATCAATAAAATCAAAGTATGAGCACGAGCATCCAATGATGGAGATTCAGGTCATGATTAAATTTAATTCGACTGAGTACGAATATGAGATTCATAGGCGATGAAAAGATTTCAAGGAGAATTGTCAAGGCTGTCGCGAATGAGACTCTAGGGTCAAGTTTAACTATGTCTCCATTCTCGTAGATTGATACATGAAAAAGCGAACCAAAGTGCAATAGGTTGATCAGACCATCATGTACCGGTTCTGATTAGACAATATGTTAGTGGGTGGCCACCCAATAAAATATGTCATAACCAAGCTCGAAAATAGATAAGCTTGCAAAACTAAGGCTAATTTAGCAGCACAATATATAAGGGTGGTAATGATAAAAGGAATTACATAGTCCAAGGTTCTTAACCAAACGGGTCAAGTAATCAGATAAGGTACAAGGTTAAGCATCTAAGGAAACAAGCAGAACACCATCACATGTCGGATCGAAAGAATTGAGTCAAGGCTGGATTTCTAATTGAAATAAGAAGAAATTTAGTATAATGGTAGAGGTTATAGTTTAGCCAGTTGACCAGAAAATCATATCAAGAAAATAGAGTACAAGAAGATGGGTTTTAGTGGGACATGATATACCTACATGAAGGTGAGCTCGTCTAGGTCTTGCATATAAGATTTGTTGGAGGGTAACAGCTAGTATTATATTTCGAATATCAAAGTCACGATAAGGAACGTCAATGGATCTCAATTAGAAAGTGGGAGTTCAAGAGGTGGTAATTAATGCACAAAAATAATGAAGATCGAGTTAGTCATCTGCTTCTGATACCCTTAAGTTCATCTGGTCGTAACTTGCCAATCATATCTTTACCTCACCAGTCTCCATATAAAAATTTAACCTTTACTTAAACCCTTACCATGACTACCGTAGGCAATTCCCGATCTCCAAACATCACTCGTAAGCATATCCCTCATATTTAGGAATCAACATTAACCATTTATTTAAATTTCCAAGTTCTTTCACCTTGTCTTAAATTTGACCCAAAACCTCTAAATCCCGTTTACGAAATCCTTGAACTTGTTCAAATTGTTCTCCTCGTATTATTTAATTTAAATCTCTAGGCCTTACAAAACTTATCTTCCATCATAAAATCAACTTCTGTATTTTCTTCGGCATACACACTTGAATATTATTTTCCTAAAAATATTTCACAATAATCTCTAAACTTCCATAACTTTGTGTTCTCTCTATCCTTAGTCATTTCCTCGCAACATCTTGTTCAATATCCTTATTAAACACAATTAACTTCTCTTTTCCGTTACTAACCTTCCACATAGCCTTAGGGTAAACCTCCCAAGGATTAATAACCAGAATTTCGTGGTTCTCCAATCTAGGTTGACCTTGAATATCCTTATCAGTTTTGAATACAGCTATAAACTATCTTATAACCCCAAAATTTTCTCTAAATGTGATTGTTTCTAGATTGGCAGTATACATCTCTTTATTCTATTCGAGACCTTTACCACATTTCTATCTCAAGTTTCCATATGGAACACTCCACATTTGATTTCCCTTAGATCATCATATAATAACCAGTTACGTCTTCTCTGAGCTACATGATTTACGTCACTTCCTTAGCCTTCCCCATGCAAAAGATACGAAGATTCAAGGGTTTCGAAGTACATCTGGTAGGGATGACAAGATATGGGTAATTAATGTAATGAGACAGAGTTTAAGATAAGAGGTAAATAAGAATACAAGGGAATAATGGCGAGAAAGAATAATGAAGATATGTTCCTTCTTATCAGTTCAAACGAGAGGAACCCATCAAGCTTAAATTCAATAGCAAGGAATGAGGGTGAATCCAAACAAGATGAAAAGGAATTCCAATTGAAGTTCAAAATGAGTTTCTCAGGGGTCGTCCCAGAAATCACTCAAAGAATCCTAAGTGTGATTGAGTACCTTGGATTTGAAAATATTAATCTAAATACAAAATTAAATCAACAACTACAAAATTTTATCAAAATCATCAACTAATACCAGGATTCAAAGTTCTACAATGAATCCACAAAATCAAATTCAAATCAAGGAAAAAGGTGAATCAAAACAAGGAAAAGGAGTTTAAATCGGAATTCAAAATGAGATTCTCAAGGGTCATCCCAGGAATCTCTCAAGAAATCCTAACAGTGATTGAGTATCCTCTCATCCTAACATCTTAATTTATATATCCTATAGCAGGCTCGTAGTAGTACAACTAAGTCGTTGCGCTACTACGAAATCGCACTAATACGAATCTCGACCTGCATGGGCCACCACTGAAAACGTGTCACGACCCGCACCCTAGAGTTAGGGTACGAGAACGTAACAACGCCCAGCCTACGCCGCAGTGTCGGCGGTAGAACGCTGTCCTAGGCCTCAATGCATCTAACAGTATAAGACTAAACAGTTTATACTCCCCGAATGGGGGTGACATAGCAGAACGTAAACTCAATCACATCTAAGGTAGAGCATAAAGGAAGATAGATAAAGCATGAAATCGAAAAGAGATACAACAGATGGAAGTCTAAGTGCCTAAGATACAAACTCAGAATACATCTCAAAACTCAAATACAGTAATCCATAAATACAACTCAAGATGACTGAAAATAAACTATAAGCAAAAACCCTAGCTATCTATGCAACCTCTACTGTCTCCTCTAGGCTAGCAGGCAACCTCCAATCTATCTGTAAAATTTATCAATGGGTCCAGTCAGGACTGGAGTGAGCACAGTACATCTCAACAGATCATAGCAGGTTAGAAAATATAATCATGCAGTAAAGTAAGATACAGGATCTGAAGGAAATACAGTATGTAAACAGAGAAAGAGAACTGTAATAGAAATATCTACTATAAGCAGAGAGCTAACAGTGGCTAGTGAGTCAGAGTACAATATAAACATGTGAATGGCATAGGAGATTCTGGAAACTATACTATGGAGTGATTCTGGAAACTGCACTACTTGGATATTATTCACATGTTTACTTCTACTCCCCCGTACCCCCAATCAATACACAAGGATCCAACCAGGTTATATTATGATTCCATACAAAGGCCCACAAGGGGTGATACATGGATAGCCCATAAATGGGTGATTCTGGGAATGCCCACAATGGGGTGATTCTGGGAATGCCCATAATGGGGTGATTCTGGGAATGCCCATAAATGGGTGATTCTGGGAAGACTCTGTGATCATGAGAGTACATGTCACAAGTGATCGAAGAACCGTGAAGCATAGTGATACACCATGTAAGTGAAACACACATAACATGTAGTATACGATGCTCCCTGAGGGGATAACATCTCAAGAAAGGATCCATATAGTACTAATCCGTGTTACCAACGTGACAGCATCAAGTATAGTAATCTAAAGCAGAAAAATAATTCTAACAGGATATGAAATGATCAGAGAATGTACTCGCCTGATATCTGAATGTCCAAGGTAAAGATACTGTCCGAGGAGAGGCGTCTGGCTCCTAATTAGAACAGCACAAGTCACAACATGTCCAGAAGGGCAATATAAAGTACTACAATGCATTCTACATGAATCTAGGTCAAACTAGGCCAAAGTCAACCCTTGGTCAACTCTGGTCAACTGTACTAGTCAAACTAGGTCATGTCCTAACCCAGCAAGTCTTACTAGGCCTAACCAAGACTATCCTAGCAAGCACACATCAATACAAGGCTATACAAGCCAACATACACCCAACTCTATATAGCATACAATTATTCAATACTCAAATAGGCAAGAATTCACATTGGATATACACTAGATAATCTATTACTTTTACCTATATATGTCTACACATATATACACATGCATATATTGGTATTCAATATTAGGTCTATAATCATTGCATTTCAAATGGTTATATAAACTTATATATTACAACACAATATGCTAACATATATATAATATACATACATAGCTAAGTTAACTATATTCATAAATACTTATTTAAGAGGCTATGTGTGTGTATGTGAACATGGCAAAGGGGCAAGTAGGGGTTAAATGGGCATACATAGTGTATACATATCAAAGAGTGTCAAAGTGTAAGTGAACAAAGTGTCAAGTGTGATAGTGTCAACATAGTGTAAGGGGTACATGAGGTAATATAGGATTTGTGTTAACATAGAACATTACATCTCATTAACTTGTATATTGCATACATTATATCTATTATTACATTACATTCATGCTTGCATTCATTCATCATTCATTTATTCTCTTGCACTACTATATGCACCATACATTACATACTATGGAACCTATATATTCATTACAAGCCATACTTATACATGCTTACTTTAGATAGGATACTTACACCTCATACATCATTTATTTAACCATTTACTCATGCTTGCATTCTCTATTTAGTTACATAATGTATATATATTAACATGGGTTAAAATCAATAGAACATTATATTACGCACAAGGGTGCACAAAATGCATTGCCGAATAGTAACTCCTACTAATAATCAATACTGTACCAACTCAGGATGAATTAAAATCTAGGATTAAAGTATGTTATAGATCTATGTGTTAGCTTTCCAAAACTTCAAACGGATCGCGTTTTCGTTTCCGAAAACTCCCGAAATTGCGAAAACACCGAGAACGCGTTTGTCTTTCGTACAGCTAACACTCAAACAATTCTCCAGAAAGTTATATAACGAAATAGGGCTATTAATACATATTTTTGGAAAGCTAACTTCAATACGCTTCTTTTAAAAAAATAGGAGATTAAACCGATCCTTGAGCTAGAAGTTATGACATTTCTAAGTTAGGGCTGAAATTAAAAACGTGGATAAAAATCATGACGGATTTAGATAGTTTGAGCCAAAAGAATACACAATATATATCCTAATTATCCACAACAATAATAGCAATAATAATATGAGGAACCACACTCACAAACTTGATTATATAATCATCATGAACCATTTATTACATATATAAATATAGATACACTCTCATTACAATATATATATATATATATAAATCTATATATGTAACATGAACACATCCATAAGAGATACATGAATAAAATATAAAGTACTCAAGAACACATCTCTACGTATTCAAATCTGAGATTTAATATGAATTAATTCATTTAATCAATATTTTAAATATAAAATGTGTCCAAGTTTGGGGGTTTTTCCCATGAACACAAGACACAACAATAATACAATAGAAATCCCTAAAGGACACATAATGGACACAAGAGGACACAAAATAGGGACACAATAATGGGGGTCATTCCTATGGTTAAAACCATCCTAAATACAAAATAGAGAAATAAAAGAGAAGGAAATATTACCTAAAGGAGAGAAAATCCAAGGAGAAAGGCTTCTTCCTTGGGAGAGCTTGAGAGCACTTGGGGAAGAAGACATCTCAAAGAAAGGAAATGAGATGGGAGTCCTATTAGGGCCGGCCACAATGGTTATATCCCCCCCCCCCTCATTAAATATTACAAGTTTGCCCCTCCTTTAGTTACAAGTGTTTAAAATAATTTTTGGTTAGGGTTTGGGGGTAAAAAGGTCAAATAAAAAAATTCTAAATGGTTAACCTAATAATTAGGAATATGACTAATATTTCTAACATGGCTAATTAAAATGTGGGCCATGGCTAACTAATGCATGGGTCCAACTAGAGTCTAAGTTACCCCGGGTCCCCATTACAAGTCGGATTGAGATGAAATTCGAACCCGACTCAAATAACCCCAAAACAATATCATAAATAATAAAATAAATATCAAAATAATTCAAAGAGGTCAAATATAAAATATCCTTAGGCCAGAAATGACATTAAAATGTCATAATCACATGGTTAGGCTCTAGGTCAAACAGTCTCTAGGGTTTCACTAGCAAAACGTCAAAACCACAAGTCATTGATTTAAATAATTTTAAAATGATTTAAAATCACCAAAAATTATATCATGAATTAAATATCATTATTAAAATAATTATAAACACGAAATTTCAAAATTACCCTCATTTGGAAAACTGGGTGCTACAACTTTGAATATCAATTTGAAGAGCAAAGAATCTCTGGCTGTTAACGTGGCTCCACCTACGTCTACTTCTACTCCTTCTGCCCCTCCACCAAGGGAACCTCATCCGAAAGTAGAGTACTCCTTTGACGAGAACGACACCATGAGCATCTTCGATTGCTTGATCAAAAGCAATAAGCTCCAACTTCCAGACCCGAAGAAGCCTGGTGAGGTCGGTAAGACTGATCATCCCATATATTATGTCTATCACAGGTTCATTGGGCATCCCACTCGAGCATGTTATGTGCTCAAAGGCAATATTCAAGAGCTAGTCAACGCTAGTGTTGTCACTCTGCAGCAAGACGAGAAGACTGTTACCGCGAACATGGTCTCAGTACAGTTCGGTAACTTCCCTCCACATATGGTACAGCATGGTGTCATTCCTATCCCCAAGGCCACTCTTGAGATCGAGAATCTCCCTCCTCCACGAAGTGATGGTCTCGTCCCCTTATCTCTTGACAATGGTAAGATTATGTGGATTCACTCTGATCTTGCTTCGGAGTTCGAAGTTCCCTCTTCCTCCAAGAAGAAAGAATGCTCCAAAAGTAGAACAAAGATCTGTAATATGGTGTCTTTTGGCCCCATAGTTGAAGAGAAAATCCTATTGGGTACCAGATCAGGAAAAGCCTACCAACGGGAAGTTCCTGAAAATCAAGAAAATCATGCTTCTTCTTCTGAGTCCGCTCCAGTGCAACCTGTTTCCACTGAGGACGTCCCTTCTGCATCCTCACCGGTTGTAGAACCTACTCATCCCAAGCCGACAGTAGCCAACAAAGGCAAACAACAAGTCCGCTTCGACAAGCCTTTAAAGAAGTCATCTCCTTCTGGACTTGAGAAGCCTTACAACTTTGATATCTTGGCTCAGTTAGCCAATACACCGGCCAGGCTGTCAATCTTCGAGCTCTTGCGTCTCTCCAAAAAAACTCGAGAAACTCTAAGTGAAGCTCTAATGCAGGCAGAAACATGTCTAACCCTTCTAAAGAAGCCGAAGGAAGAGCCTGTCTCTTGCCTCCATTGTCACAGTGTGTTGGAATTAATTCCAAATATTACCTTCACACAGGATGATATGCTGATAGAAGACAATAGGCATGACCGTCCACTATACTATACAGGATATGTCGACTCGATGAAAGTCGATCGTATTCTGATAGATCCAGGGTCAGTACTCAGCATTATGCCAAAGACAATGCTAGATGCATCGAAGATCCCAGTACATAGTCTTTCTGGTACAATCACCACCATCTTGGGGTTCAACCAGGGAAGAAGTGAACCTCTGGGCAAGATTCGCCTAAAACTCCAAATAGGCAATCTCCGCACAAAGGTGACCTTCTACATCATAGACAACCATGGTTGTTCTTACAATGCTCTGTTGGGGAGACCATTCCTGCATGAACACAACATTGTTCCTTCTACTCTCCATCAATGTTTCAAATATGTTGATGACAATGGAGAGGTTCAAAAAGAGGTTGCGGATCTCTATCCTTTCAAAGGTGTCGAAGCATACTACAACGATGCTCGCATGTACAAAGATGAGTTCATGAAGGTTGTACTGACTCTAGACACTGAAGAAGAACAAGAAGTAGTGCCCAAATACACCCTCATCATACCTGTTAAAGGGCGTGTTTCTCATCCTCAGTCCTTCAAATCACTGGCTATTCACTTGCCAGTCCAGAAGCAACCAACCGATGGTGGTCAAGATCAATGGGAGCTCACCTCTTCTGAGCCACTTGTTATTGACTTACGTCGTAACAAGGATAAAAGGGAGCTCACCTCTTCTGAGCCACTTGTTATTGATTTTTCTCGTAACAAGGATAAAAGGGAGCTCACCTCCTCTGAGCCACTTGTTATTGACCTTCGTCGTAACAAGTCTAATCCTCCTCTACGTCCTTTTTCTCCCCCTCTTGTAATCAATCTGACTAAGTCTGCTAAGGCTAAAGGTCCTGTTGTAAATACAGATGTACAAATCAATAAAAAGTTATCTCCTTTCCAGTATACTGATGTCATTTATCATGCTAAGTGCTATTTGGATATGTTAGATAGCTTTCAGTCATTTACAATGGGAGTTGTACAGTCTCTTCAAACAGAGGTCTCACTCGAACACCCAGATGATTCATACTTTTTTGTCCCTTCTCGAAAGAGAGGCGAGAGTCCAATACTTTTTAGTAAAGGACCAGAACAAAAATTTAGTTATACGGATGATGGCAAAAGCAATGATACGGAACATCTCCAACTTCGTCGTTACAGTCAACAATCAAAAGATATCATCCGAAAGATGGGTTATGATTTCAAGAATGGCCTCAACTACGGTAAGGGTAGACGAACTCCTATCCGTACGGCTGTTCCGAAAAGAAAGTCAGAGATGTACTACAGCAGGACCAAAAGAGGTCTCGGATATACTTTACCTCCGGTATTATCCCCAACAGTCTCCGAATTCGATAGTGAAGAGCGCTCTAATTCTTCTAATTCCAGATCATGGGATTCTGATACCACTATTGGTCAAATTCATCGATTGATTGTATCTTCCAACATGGTCTCCGCTGAACTTCCAGAAGGATATGACGAGGATATTAAAGAAAATCCCGAAACAGTTCCTTGGACTCAACGAATGGATACCCAATGGGAACTCCGATTCGAACAACGAGAACCTCCTACTGAAGATCAATTGGTTCAAATTGTTGTAGGAGAGAGTGGGTCACCTCGTCCAATATTCATCAGCAAGAACCTTCCATAGGCAGATAAGAAAGAATTAATTCTTCTTATTCGAGAATATATTGATGCCTTCGCCTGAAATTATGAAGACATGCCAGGTTTAGATCCCAAAGTTGCTAATCATAAATTGAATATCTTGTCTAATGCAAAACCAGTCAAACAGCAACAACGACGCTTCAAGCCAGAAATGATGGACGCAATCGACGATGAAGTCAAGAAGCTCATCGCTTGTGGCTTTATTCGAGAAGAACAACATCCTGATTGGGTAGCCAACGTCGTTCCAGTCCTGAAAAAAACTGGTAAAGTTCGAGTTTGCATCGTCTTTCGGGATCTTAATGAAGCCTGTCCAAAAGATGAATTTCCTTTTCCTATCACGGACGTCATGATTGACAACACCTGTGGGTTCGAGCGAATATCCTTCATGGATGGATTCTCCGGGTACAATCAGATTCGGATGAATCTCGAAGATGAAAAATATACCTCTTTCCGTACTCCTCACAGAGTCTACTGCTATACTGTGATGCCATTTGGTCTCAAGAACGTCGGCACAACTTACCAACAAGCCATGAGTACCATCTTTCGAGATCATCTGTGCAAGACTGTCGAATGCTACGTCGACGATATTGCTGTCAAGAGTCGTCTAAAGGAAGATCACATCCAAGACTTGAGAACTATCTTCAATCTGATGCACCAACATCAACTCAAAATGAATTCCACCAAGTCATTCTTGGGTGTCTCTAGTGGTAAATTTCTCGGCTTCGTCATGACCTCTAAAGATATACACGTGGATCCCGAGAAGATCAAAGCCATTCAAGAGATGCGTCATATACGCAACCTAAAAGAGCTACGAGGATTCCAGGGTCGACTTGCGTACATCAGGAGGTTCATTTCGAATCTATCTGGACGTTGCAGACCATTTACTCAGCTAATGAAGAAGGGTGTATCTTTCATTTGGATCGAAGAATGTCAATGAGCATTCGATAACATAAAGCGATATCTCATGAATCCACCAGTCTTGGTGCCACCAATCTCAGGCATACCATTCTTAATGTATGTTCGTGCTATGGATCATTTATTGGGTGCTTTACTTGTCCAAAAGAACAAAGAAGGTCACGAACAGGCCATCTACTATCTTAATCGTACTATGATTGGTGCCGAACACCGTTATAGTCCGGTCGAAAAAGAATGCCTAGCTCTTATGTTTGTTGTTCAAAAGACGAGGCATTACATCATTGGCCAAACTATTTATGTCATATCCCGAGTTAATCCTCTTCGGGTATTGATGAAGAAGCCTAGCACACTCAATTCTCGGTTAGCTACATGGGTCATTCTTCTAGACCAATATGACATGGTATATGTACCATAAAAATCTATTAAAGGTCAAGCGTTGGCGGATTTCTTAGCAGCTCATCATGTTCCAGAGACAACCAAACTCTATGATAAAATTCCAAACGAGACATTGGAATCAAATATGATCTCCGAAGAATTTCCTACTTGGCGTCTATTCTTTGACGGTGCATCCAGGATCGGACCACATGGTGCCATTGTTGCAGGAGTTGGAGTTGTTCTTGTTTCTCCAGATGGGTCAATTATTCAAAGAGCCTACCCTTAGATGAACCTGGCTCCAACAACATAGCCGAATACAATGCTCTACTCATTGGCCTTCAATTAGCTAAACAACTGGATGTCAAATATCTTGAAGTCTATGGCAACTCCAGGCTGGTTGTTAACCAGGTTAGAGGAACCTATGAAGTTCGTCATCAAGATCTAGTGCCTTACCATGAAGCAGCAATCAGCATGGCTACATCATTCAAAGACTTCTTCATCGAATATGTTCGTCGAGCTTGCAATACTGAAGCAGATATTTTAGCCAATCTTGCAGCAGTCTTAGCCATCCCTATCAAAAGACAGCAGGTGGTGGTTGTCTCTAATCGGGAATTATTTTGCATCGAAAACAATCGTAATATTGAGTTCAGTAATCTCAACTGAAGTCAATGTTATCAACGAAGATTGGAGGGCTCCTTTCATCGACTTCGTAGTTCATGACATACTTCCTAAAGATCCCAAGGAGGCTACGAGTATTCGTCGATGATCTCTGCGACTCTACTATAATCAGACTACCAAGACTCTCTATTGACGGACTTATGACGGCTTACTATTGCGTTGTCTTGCTGGTGATGAAGCGAAGCAGGTATTGCGCGAAGCTTATGATGGTGTTTGCGGAGCACATCAACCCGGTCCTAAGCTAAAAGATCGTATCCGACGTATGGGTTACTACTGGCCCTCTATGGTATCTGATGCCATCGAATATGTAAGAAAATATCGAGCTTGTCAAATCCATGCAGATTTTATTCATCAACCATCGGAATTGCTTCATCCGACTGCCGCTTCCTGGCCTTTTGAAGCTTGGGGCATAGATATTATAGGTCCTATCAACCCTCCTTCTTCTAGAGGACATAGATTTATACTAGCAATAACTGACTACTTCTCCAAGTGGACTGAAGCTATACCTTTGGCTGAAGTTAAGACCAGTAGCGTCATCAACTTCGTCAAACATCATATCATCTATAGATTTGGTGTACCTCGAAGGATCATTCATGACAACGGACCTCAGTTCTGTAGGAACGAAATCGTAAAGCACAATACTCTAGAGGGGGTGAATAGAGTTGGCAGCAGAATATTGCTAATTAAAAAATGTTAGCAGCAAGATCACAGAATAATAATCACAACTAAGTAAAGTAAAGGCAAAAATAAGAATACAAACGCAAAGACAGCGATGTATACTGGTTTTCCTCTGTTGCGGACCAATCCAGTCGGTAGAACTCTTGCTACCAGTTGAATCCACTATTGGCAAAACTGCAAGTTTTCTTACGAAGTCCTTGCAACTTCTACAACGCGAGATTTGATACAAAGAACTCGTCCAACTTCAAGTGTGAAGAGATATTCTTCAATCAAGCCTTCTGATTACAATCTTTCAGAACTTCTAGACCGTACCGCACGGGCAAATCGACTAGAGGATTGTAATTGGCTTGGGATCTGAAAATTAAAGCTCAAAAAAACTCTTTGGAAGACTGAAAGCTTTAGATAGAGAGAAGATTGAAAGTGAATGAGTGAGTTAAAATGATCGAAATCCTTCTCTATTTATAGGAATTCCAAAGACAGAATTCGGGCAGAACTCTTTGAGGAAATCTCGGTCAATCCGCAACTGCAGGAGGACCAAGTTCAGGAGATTCAAAAATCAAACGGCCACTAACCGAACTCTGGCCGAACTCTGGCCGAGTTCTGTCAGGGTTAGGTCAGGTTTTTAAAACATAGTTTTTGATGATTTTTGAAAACCTTTTTGAAAACCTTTTTAAAGCTTTTGTTTAAATGAATATTTTTCAAAACAAAGGATATTTTAAAAGTATTTTGAAAACATTTTGGAATAGCCTATTTGCCAGTACGACTCGGTGTACAACGTATTCCTAGACTCAATAAAATGAAAAATATATTGCTCAAAGGAAATACAGACTCGAACAGACAAACATAGCTTCGGTCTTGAACTGTGTAGATAGCTGTTCTTGTTCATGTCCAAGAGTCCGATACATCTTGACTAGATTCATATATCGAGACAGAGTTTGATCAATTATTAAAATCAGGTTGACCAAATGACCAATGGGCCAACAATCTCCCCCATTTTGATAATTGACAAACTATGAATGTTATAACATTAAAGCTTGTAATAAAATTAAAAATTGTTCATGTCCTGCATTTTCTCAAAAGAATGTTATATCTTTATTTTTCTCCCCCGTTGTCACTTAGCAAAATAATTGCAAAAGGGGAAAAACTCACCCGGAATCATTGCATAAACAACAAACAGTAAAAAAATACAATAAGATAAATGATAGAAATTATAAAGAATTTGAATAACATCACAGGCATGTATTTGTACTCAGGCAGTTTATAATAAAGAAAGAATTATATCACAGGCAGTTTATAGTAGAGAAGCAAATAAAGAAATGCTAAGTAAATAAACTAATGTGAATCATAAACTACGAATCTCATAAAGATGCAGATAAAGATGTTCAGATGACATCAAATAAAACAAATCCAGTACAAGTCCTCAAAAAAAATATACTGATAATAAAGTCTAAAGATATAAAAACTTGGAATGTCGGAGCATTTTCAAGTGTACAATAGATAATGTCTAAGTCTCAAAAAGGCAACATATCACAACTCCTCCTCCTCATCATCATCAGTATGATGACCAGCATGTCCAGAAGGACCAACTCCAGAGTTACCCGCACAAGAAGGGTGAGGAGGAGCGCCAGTGTAAAACTCACCGACATAATCACGAGGAGGAGCATGGTCAGAACGGTACCAATCATATGCGTTACCGGGCTGGAAGTAGGCATGAACAGCCTCATCCTCACAGCGGTAACCAGAGAAAGCTGGATCTCTAGGGATGGAACCGACTGAATGTCCAGTCTGGGCGAAACGAAGATCAGCTAAGGAATTTACAATCGCCTGATAACGGGTGACATCGCGGAACTCACGTTCACGGGCCATGTCCGTCATCGAGACGTGCAAATCTGAAATATGCTGGTGTATGCCCTCAAATGTCATAGCATACTGCTGAGAAGGTGGAGGAGGTGGAGCAGTAGCAGGAGCAGTAGGAGGAGCCGATGCAGTCATACTGCGACGAGATAACTTGAGAACCTTGGGCTCAGGGTCTTGAGCACAAGTAGATAAATCAATGTCGAAACGCTAAAAGATGCGTGGGAGAATTATCGCGTAAGAGAGATTTCTATCTCTTGTACGACAACATCCCATCATCTGAATAATGGTCTTAGGGACAGAAAATGGAATCCCCTTAAGAATGTGATACATAGCAGATAATTCAAGAGACGTGACATCATCCTTCGAAGTAGATTTCGGAAGGAGAGTGGAATAAATGATACGGTGTAATTCATAATTAAACAAGTTCAAGTTGTCTACCTTGAACTTTTCAGAGCAAACTCTATCAGGTGCACAAAGTTCAGCTTTGAAACTTGTAAGTGTCGTACCTTCGGGGAAATCAAACTCAGTGATATCAACAAGCGATTCACCTTCGTTGGGAATACCAAGGATCTCTGCTAAGAGGACATCATTGAAATTGATATCTAATCCTCTAACACGTGTGCTTACATCAAAAGTGTTTAATATGATATTGCCGTAAAATAGTCTAATGGCATTAGTTGCTAGGGAAAACAGAGTTTAACAAAATGCTGTAACCCTAATGCCTCAAAGAAATGACGATGATCAGAAAATACAGTCCACTTGATGGGTGCGCCTGTGCATATGGATCTCATGGAGAAGTCTCCATACCACAGTAAGGCTTGGTCTAGGGTTTGAAAGTAAAATCCGTCGAACGTGCCGTCGCTAGATTGGACTGACAAAAATAGGGAATTAGTGGGTGGATCAAAAGATGAACCTACCTCACTTGGGTTGGTTGTCTTCTTCCTTTTAAAGGGATTGAATCCCTTAGGTGCCATTTGTGCAAAAAAAGGAAATAGCACGAAATTGAACGGAGAGGAAACAAGGAGTTATACCTCCCGAGATTGGATTATGTTGTAGAGAATGACGAACTCCGCACGAATCCAAAGTTTGGATTGATTTCACCACTTGGATTGGAAGAGAAGGGGTGGTGATGAACTAGGGTTTGGGGTTCTCCTCGTGCGGCTGCTTGCTGCTGTTGATGTGGTTTGGAAGCAATGAGGAAGAAAGGCTCTCGGGTTCTGGTTATATAACCTGACACCTTCAACCGAACTCGGGTCGAATTCGCCTTGGTTTGGTTTGGAACACTTTCTTTTTCATTGGCTCATTTCAAATATTCAATTCAAAGATTAGTAATTTCAGCCTTCAATTAACATAATTAATATTATTTTATGGATTAAATATCATTACACAGCGACTGTTTCAGATTAGCTGTAGGAGTACTGTCCCAGATGGCGGAGGTTCACCGGAGAACTCTTAAGTACCGCTTCGCTTCAATCGTAGTTGTGGTGACAGACAAACTCTTTATTGGCTTGTCTCTAACACAGTTTTTGCGTATTGAAATATAATCATAAAACAAAATCAATTAATATTATTGACGTCCAAAATTCCTAATTCTCGACATAAATAATTGAAACAATCTTCTGCTAGAGGTTTTGTGAAAATGTCAGCTAATTGATTCTCAGTATCTATGTATACAAGGTCAATATCTCTATTTTGATGATGATCTCTAAGAAAATGATGTCTAATCTTGATATGTTTAGTACGAGAATGACATACAGGATTCTTAGTCAAATTAATAGTGCTCGTGTTATCACAGAAAATGGGAATATGTGTATAAAATAAATCATATTCTTCCAAGGTTTGTTTCATCCATAAAATTTGAGCACAACAACGTTCTGAGGCGATATACTCAGCCTCTGTTGTTGATAGGGCTACAGAATTTTGCTTTTTACTAAACCATGAGACTAAAGCCTTGCCTAAGAAATGACATGTGCCACTAGTACTTTTTCTATCAACTTTGCATCCGGCAAAATCTGCATCCGAATAACCAGTAAGGTCAAAGAACTTAGTTTTGGGATACCATAAGCCAACAGAAGAAGTGCCCTTAAGGTATCGAAAGATACGCTTAACTGCGCACAGATGTGATTCGTTTGGATTAGCTTGAAAATGTGCACACAGGCAAATACTAAACATAATATCTGGACGACTAGCAGTTAAATAAAGTAAACTACCGATCATACTTCGATACTTACGTGTGTCGACCGGCTTGCCTTGTTCATCAATATCAAGCTTTGGTGAAGTTGCCATTGGAGTGCCAATAGGTTTGACATTATCCCGATCAAACTTCTTTAGAAAATCTTTTGTGTACTTGGCTTGATTTATGAACGTCTCATTGTCAGTTTGTTTGATTTGCAGTCCGAGAAAGAATTTCAGCTCTCCCATCATGCTCATCTCAAACTCATTCTGCATACACTTAGAAAATTCTTGACACAGAGATTCATCAGTAGATCCAAATATGATATCATCTACATAGACTTGTATTAAAAGAAGCTTACCATTAAAGGACTTAATAAAAAGTGTAGTGTCAACCTTGCCTTTTGAAAAACCGTTGTCAAGTAGGAAAGAGCTTAGACGATCATACCAAGCACGAGGGGCTTGTTTTAAACCGTACAAAGCTTTCTTCAACTTGAAAACATGATCAGGGTTTTTTAAAATCAGTGAAACCTGGAGGTTGTGCTACAAAAACTTCTTCTTTAATAAAACCATTTAAAAATGCACTCTTGACATCCATTTGAAATAATTTGAAATTATGAAAATATGCAAATGCACATAACATGCGAATGGATTCTAATCTCGCAACTGGGGCATAAGTCTCATCGTAGTCGATACCTTCTTCTTGATTGTATCCTTGAGCTACGAGTCGAGCCTTATTACGAGTCACTAAACCATTCTCATTAAGTTTATTTCGGAATACCCAACGGGTGCCAATGACCGGATGATCAATAGGCTTGGGAACAAGTTCCCAAACTTGATTCCGTTCAAATTGGTTCAATTCCTCTTGCATAGCATCTATCTAAAAGTTATCACTACATGCTTCATCAATAGTTTTTGGTTCTAGCTGTGAAATTAATGCAACACTAGAAACAATATCTCTACTGGATGTACGAGTACTTACACCTTTGGTAATGTCACCAATTACCAAATCCTTTGGATGATCAGCCATAAATTTTGATCTTTTCGGCAGACTCTGAAGGTAGCTGGTTCCTGGATCTTCTCTAGGAGGATCAATTAGTGCTGAGCTGGGTTGAGAATCAGTTGGAGTTGATCTTGGTATAGTTAGATCTTCGTCATTGTCATCGATAGTCATTTGATTCAATTCATCAAAGGTGACATTGATTGATTCTTCGATGATCATGGTTCGTTTGTTGAAGACTCTGTATCCTTTGCTCTTGGCTGTATAACCTAAAAATATACCTTCATCGGCCTTTTCGTCAAACTTTCCCAAATTGTCTTTTGTATTAAGAATAAAGCATTTACAACCAAATATTCTAAAATAAGAAACTGATGGAATTCTATAAAACCATAACTCAAATGGAGTCTTCTTCGATTTGGGTTGAATTAGGACTCTATTGAGAACAAAGTAAGCTGTATTGACAGCTTCAGCCCAAAAATATTTGGGTAGACTAAACTGATTTAACATCACTCTGGCCATTTCGGATAGAGTTCTGTTCTTACGTTCCATAACTCCATTTTGTTGTGGAGTCCTAGGGCAGGAGAACTCGTGTACAAAACCGTGTGTGTCACAAAAATGCTCAAACTCTGCATTCTCGAATTCGCCACCATGATCGCTTCTTATACGAGTGATCATGTAACCTTTTTCATTCTGAACTTTCTTGCAAAAGGCGACAAATTCGGACAATGCATCATTTTTGCGTGTCAAGAAGTATACCCACATGTATCTAGAAAAATCATCTACAATTACAAAAGCATAAAGTTTACCTCCGAGGCTAGCAACTCTGCTAGGACCGAATAAGTCTATATGAAGCAATTGTAGAGGTCTAGTAGTACATACTGTGTTTACTGATTTGAATGTGGACCTGGTAGCTTTATTCTTTTCACATTGACTGCATACCGAATCCTTCTTGAATGTAATGTCCGGTAAACCGCGTACTAGTTTCTTTGTGGATAATCTTGATATTGTGTCCATATTTGCGTGATCGAGTCTCATGTGCCACAGATGACTCTCATCGCTTTTAGCCATTAAGCATCTACCTGAAATATTAGTTTCTTCCAACAAATAGAAAACATATATGTTGTCTTCCATGATACCTTCAAAGATAGTACTACCAGTTGAGCTATCAACTATAGTACATTTGTCTTTGCCAAAGTTGATGCCATAACCATGATCAGCCAAATGACTTATGCTGAGTAGATTATGTTTCAACTCGGTAACTAGACAGACATCTTTAATAACAGGATAGGAAGACTTACCAACATCACCGATACCTATAATATACCCTTTCAAGTTATTACCGAAGGAAACATAACCTTCCTTCTTCTTCTTCGACAGTGTTGCAAATAATGTAGCGTCACCGGTCATATGCCGTGAACAACCGCTGTCGAGGATCCATTTGCTTTTAGCATGTGAATGGTGTTCCACCTACAAAACAGTTTACAGATAAAACTTTTGGTACCCATTTCTTGTAGGGTCCTGAAATGTTAGCTTTTGGTATCCAAGCATAAATATTTAAATCAACAAGCTTTCTGATTCTACATGCAGATGAAATATGACCAATAAGGCCACAATAATGACATTGTGCATGTCGAGTGTTGAAAGCTGAGTGGTGTGCATGGTTGGTAGGTTTAGGTTTTCTAGTATAGAAGAAAGCATACCTATAATCCTGTTTGGGCTTAACCTTTTGGGGTAAAGGTTTGATAGGGTTAGGTCTGACAGTGTTTGGCTTGGGAATGTTCCGATTTTTCGGTAAGTGACACGTCTTAGGGTAGGAAGCAGCAGACTCAGGCTGTTTTCCTAACCTAATTTCCAATCTTTTGGAAGTGTCATACAACTTAGTATAATCAGAAGTAAGTGTTTCCATTCTGATTTGTGCACATCGAAGACTTTTCTTCTCTATAGAAAGTTCTTCTTTCAGTTGGTCGATAACTTTGTCTTTCTCTTCAGATGACTTGGTAGTCTCGTGTAATAAGAGCTTTATTGAAAAAAGCTCACCAGACTCACTAACATTATTTCTAACCTCAGCTAGTAGGTCGGTAAGTCTACCTATTTCACCTTTGTACTCTTTGAGTACCTTCTTAGAGGTCTGATACTTGCTACGCAGTTTCCTGTAATCAGTCATCAGTTCACTAAAGGCATCTCCTAATTGTTCAAAGGTGAAGTCATCATATGTATCAACTACAGGTTCAGTAGGTACCTGATCAGATGCCATAAAGCATACGTTTGCAGCGTCTTCTGATTGTTCGTCTTCTGAGTCGCTGGCTTCACTTTCATGCCATATGCTGGTGTTGGCATACTTCCGTGATGTTGATCTTTTCAGGCTCCCTTTTTCATACCTGTTGCTCTTCTTGTTTGATGATGAGTTTGTAGGACAATCCTTCTTCATGTGTCCCTTCTTCTTGCAGCCATAGCAGACAGCATCATCTTGATACCAGTTGTTGCTGTTGTTTTCTTTGGCTCTCTTCTCATATCTCATGAATCTCTTGAATTTTCTTGCTAGGAGTGCTTGATTTTCAGCATCAGATTCACTGCTGTCTGAGTCACCTTCAGCAGTTTTTCTGTGCTGAGCCTTGAAAGCGATCGTCTTCTCCTTTGGTGCAGGCTCTTCAAAATCTTGTAGCTCCAGTTCATGAGTGAGTAGCTTACCCATGAGTACTTCGAGGGACATAGTTGTGAGGTCGTTCCCTTCAATGATTGCAGTAGCCTTTGGAATCCAGTTCTTGGTAAGTGCTCGCAGGAGTTTGCGAATCTTTTCATGGTTACTGTACTCTTTGCCTAGGGAGGACAAAGGATTTACAATATCCAAGAATCTTTCAAACATCTGAGTAACTGTTTCGTTGGGCTTCATCTTGAACACCTCATACTCATGAGTAAGTCTGCTGACCTTTGATTCTTTGACTTGAGTCGTGCCTTCATGTGTGACTTCAAGTAGCTTCCACACTTTATTAGCCGTTGTGCAGATAGACACCCTGTTAAATTCAGTTCTGTCTAAAGCACAAAATAGAGCGTTAATAGCATGTGCGTCAAGACTGGCCCTTTTTTTCTTCCTCTGTATATCTGCGATGGGGTTTTTCAACTAAAACTCCATCAACATTTATATGAGGTGGCTTTTGATAGCCATCAAGAACAATGGACCATAAATCAAAGTCAAGTGATTTCAAGAAGAAACTCATCCGTGTTTTCCAATAGGTATAGTTCGTACCATCAAACAGTGGAGGTCTGTTTGTGGCCTGGCCTTCACTTGTGAATATCACAGTTGCCATGTGTTGTGCTGTGATCTATATAACAGTTAATTAAAATGAATAAATAATTGCACTGTTACCTTGCTCTACCTGTAACACCTGCTCTGATACCAATTGTAGGAACGAAATCGTAAAGCACAATACTCTAGAGGGGGGGTGAATAGAGTTGGCAGCGGAATATTGCTAATTAAAAATGTTAGCAGCAAGATCACAGAATAATAATCACAACTAAGTAAAGTAAAGGCAGAGATAAGAATGCAAACGTAAAGACAGCGATGTATAGTGGTTTCCCTCTGTTGAGGACTAATCCAGTCGGTAAAACTCTTGCTACCAGTTGAATCCACTATTGGCAAAATTGCAAGTTTTCTTACGAAGTCCTTGCAACTTCTACAACGCAAGCTTTGATACGAAGAACTCGTCCAACTTCAAATGTGAAAAGGTATTCTTCAATCAAGCCTTCTGATTACAATCTCTCAGAACTTCTAGACCGTACTGTACTGGCAAATCGACTAGAGGATTGTAATTGGCTTGGGATCTGTAAATTAAAGCTCAAGAAAACTCTTTGGAAGACTGAAAGCTTTAGATAGAAAGAAGATTGAAAGTGAATGAGTGAGTTGAAATAATCGAAATCCTTCTCTATTTATAGGAATTCCAAAGACAGAATTCTGGCAGAATTCGGACAGAACTCTTTGAGAAAATCTCGGTCAATCTGCAACTGCAGGAGGACCAAGTTCAGGAGATTCAAAAATCAAACAGCCACTAACCGAACTCTGGCCGAACTCTGGCCGAGTTCTGTCATGGTTAGGTCAGGTTTTTAAAACATAGTTTTTGATGATTTTTGAAAACCTTTTTGAAAACCTTTTTAAAGCTTTTGTTTAAATGAATGTTTTTCAAAACAAAGGATATTTTAAAAGTATTTTAAAAATATTTTGGAATAGCCTATTTGCCAGTACGACTCGGTGTACAACGTATTCCTAGACTCAATAAAATGAAAAATACATTGCTCAAAGGAAATACAGACTCGAACAGGCAAACATAGCTTCGGTCTTGAACTGTATAGATAGTTGTTCTTATTCATGTCCAAGAGTCTGATACAACTTGACTAGCTTCATATATCGAGACAGAGTTTGATCAATTATTAAAATCAGGTTGACCATATGACCAATGGGCCAACAACTTCATCAGTCAAAAGTTCACAAGGTTCTGTGACGATAATCGAATTGACAATGTCGCTTCGACAGCTTACAATCCTGCTGCTAATGGTTTGGCTGAAGCCTTCAACAAAACTATCATCAAGCTCCTCAAGAAGTTTGTATCTACTAACAAACGAAATTGGAGTGAAAATCTTGGAGAATGTCTATGGGCTTATCGTACTACGGTCCGCAACCCTACAGGCTGTACACCCTTCTCTTTGGTGCATGGCTGTGAAGCAGTTCTACCCTGGAACTTCAGATCCCGTCCTTCAGGATTGCCATCGCTAATGAGCTAACAACAGAGAATAATGATCTTCTTCGACTTCAAGAATTGGAGGCGCTCGACGAGAAGCGGCTATTGGCTCAACAACATATTGAGTTATACCAAGCCCGCATCTCGAAGACTTTCAACCGCAAAGTTAAAGTTAGAGC
Source organism: Iris pallida (assembly GCA_029216955.1). Lineage (NCBI taxonomy): Eukaryota > Viridiplantae > Streptophyta > Magnoliopsida > Asparagales > Iridaceae > Iris > Iris pallida. Next base: position 15,504,297 of record JANAVB010024000.1, on the reverse strand, counting down.
CTTTCAGAAAGGAGAGCTCGTTCTAACCGTCAGATGTCCTATGACTATGATTTATATGAGCAAGGGCAAATTTGACGCAAAGTGGAAAGGGCCTTACATTGTGAGCAAAGTCTTTTCAAATGGAGCCTATCAACTCTCAGAGCTAGACGGTCGAGTTGCTATGATGCCTATCAATGGCAAATTTCTTAAAAAATACTATGTATGAATATAACAGGGATTTTATGTAAATATGATCAGACAGTTCATAAATAAAGTTTAACTTTTATTTCATCATAAACGTTGTTACATAATATCAAGGACAGGAATCACTATCGTCTTTCTTGAAGACAGGACGAGGACCACTACCGTCCTTCTCAAAAACATAATCGGCAAAAGAGCCAAGAACATCCTTGCTCGAACCCATCAGGAACTTGTAAGCAGCCATCCTCATGGCCTCTTCTTCCTCTGTCGTCCCTGGTTCAAGAAGGAAGTCCAAGATGTCCCTTGGCGGTTTGGGTGCAGACGAACCTTCGTCCTCCACTGTCTGCTTTGGCTGGGCCGGCTTGATTGGACATTCCTCAGTGCCCGCTTCAACCTTCGGGGCGATCTCAGCCTTCTTGGATGTATCTCAAGACGACATCCTTATGTTGAAAAGTAAAGGTGATCATTTCATCTAATTTTTTGTTCTATTTATAGACAGAGATTCGTGAGACAACGAAGCGACACATTCATTCGACGGTTCACCCGTTCATTCCATCATCTGACGGTTCGCCCGTTCATTACATTCATCCGACGGTTCGCCCGTTCATTAAATTTATTCGACGGTTCACCCGTTCGTTCCATCATCTGACGGTTCGCCCGTTCGTTACAATCATCTGACGGTTCGCCCGTTCATTATATTCATCCGACGGTTCGCCCGTTCATTACATACATCCGACGGTTCGCCCGTTCATTCCATCTATCCGACGGTTCGCCCGTTCATTACGTTCATTCGACGGTTTGCCCGTTCATTTCATCTATCTGACGGTTCATCCGTTCATTCCATTCATTTGATGGTCCATCCATTCATCCTGACGATTCATTTCGTTCACATATTTTGACAATTCATCCATTCATACACATCAGTAGCTTGTCATGTATTTGTTACCTTTGATTAAGTTGTCTACTGAAATAACGATATTCAACAAATTATATTCTGCCATGTCCACATTACCTCTGAGCAGATATAATGAATATAATTATTTTCTAAATCGAGAAATATATCATGTCCCGGACCTCTGAATATATTTTCTATCACTATAATAGAGCCACAAAGAAAATGTCTTTTTATTGATCAAAATCAAAAGGCATTACAAAAGGACGTATCGCAAAACAGAAGATACAAAATGTCTTCATATTCAACTGGTGGGGTCATCAAACTAGCCATCTGCTGCTTTAAAGTTTGAAGTCGCTCCTCACGAGAATCCATCACTCGCCTCCTAGCTTTCTCCATTCCAGACTTATCATCAAAAGTTGGCAAGGTTACTAGTCTGCGTGAGATTTCAGCTTGATGAGTTGTGACATACTCATTTCTTTCCTGGGTCAGAGCGTCCAGTTGCTGAACTGTAACTTGATGTTGTGTGGCTTCATCTTCCAGAGCAAGCTGAACAAGTCTCAACTCTTCTTGAAGACGGGCAGATTCTGCTTTTAGTTCAGCAACTTTCTTTTCCTTCTCCCTAGCAGCAGATGCTATTATCTCTATTTGAGAGTTAAACTCTGAAGACTTGTTAGCTAAAGTGTCCAAGACAATCTGGAAATCAACTTTCGCAACTGCATCCTCTTGAGACATCCTCTCAAATTCAGTATGTACCAAGGGCTCCACCTTCCCCCGATTAAGATCTTTGTAGATCTTAACTGACTCCTCCAGCTCATCCAGGATGTGTTCAAGATAAACAGCTTGAGCTTTATCATCTTGATTTTGGATGGCACTGATCAGATAAGAGGTTAGACCTCTAACAGTGATAAAACCAACATCTTCTTTATCCATTACCCTCTCTACTAAGGGTCCCAATGAATTGAAGAAAAGGTTGGTGAAGGAACCAATTATGAATCTGTTAGTAGCTATGGCACCAGGTGTAGCAGCTACTCCCATGGACGTCGAAGCAGCATGTGCCTGTACAGATGGACGTTCAGCTTCTTGTACGTGAGTGGAGGTCTCTTTGGTCAAGGGAGCCATGGTAGAGCTAGCCGCCCCTCCCAGATGTTCCTCTGCGAAATCAAACAAACACCATCAGTTGGCTGTCATTAGCAACTATCGACAAGGATCAAAAGTAAGAGCAATCTTACCATTGTTGGGTCCAGTGACAAGTTTGTCATCTGCTGACACGGGTTGCAACCTCGCAGAAGTTGCTTCAGACATTACTGCCTGGCTACTACCCGCTTCGGAGCTGCCCGAAAAATGTCGGCTACAGCTGGCTATCGCCTTTATTGACACTATATCAGTGCATATGGGAGGAATTGGAGAAGATTCAATTTCTGCATCGAAAAAAATTTAGATGTCATCCATTTAATCTATGAAAAGAAGATTGATAATATCATTCAATACCTTTGGGATCAGCAACAGTAACTTCCTCAAGTGCTACTTCCTTGACCGTATTCTTCTCTGGGGATACATGTACATCAGCATCCTCTTCTGGATTCAGAGTATCATCAACAGCCTCTGCTGATGTATCTTTATCACTTGCACTTTCTTCTGGTGCTTCTTCACTATCAGTTGCGGCGATCGAATCTACATCATCATGGAGGCCGAAGTCGCAGTCATTCAGAGCATCGATCATTAATCGATCTTCTTCATCACGAAGTATTTTCGGTGTAGCTGGAAACTAGGTAGTTTCTACTGCAAGTGTAGGAGATCGCAACACTTCATCCTCTTTCTCCACGACTTCCTCCCTGGTCTCTACAACCTCATCCCTCCTCTCTGGACTGAAAGCTTCTTGTCTGGGCTCAGGGACAGGTGTAGGAGACAACATTGTGATTCCGACGACAGCACTAGCCACGACCGATGACAGGATAGGTCTTGGAGGACTGGCCACTTTCCTTCTGACAACTATCTTCTTTCTGTGTAGAGGTCTCTCCGGACTCTCTACATCTACAACATCTACCTGTCTTTGAAGAGAGGTTGGAGTCGTCGCTTCTTCTCTCTGAGTCGACTCAGCCTGCTGCCGATATTGCGACCGGGTAGTAACACTTTCCGATGATTCCAAGACAAGCTTCTTCTTAGCGACTGGAGAAGAAGGTTCTTCTATCCTCCTCTTCTTCTCCTTAGCCGGAGATCTGACAACCTTCAAGGAGATGCGCAGTGGCTCGTTGACTTCTTCAGGGAAGTTGGCTTCCCTCGAAGCTTCCGATGGTGCATCGGCCGGCTCACGCTCTTCATCATTGCCAGGAGCCGACACAACAGATGCTCCCTTCTTTAATCGGGCCGCTGTCGCAAAGTTGTCTGCGAGACTGAAGTTCTCGGCAAAGGTATTCGCTGATGTATAGAAGAGTGAATATGTATACAGCATCCGAGGACCAGGATCGATCTTCGTCGGCATCGAGAATGTTGTTCTTGTGTCTCGAACATTATAGTAGGCCCAAGCCCGGGCTCCATCGATCAGATAACCTTTTTCTTGTAGGCACGTTATGGCGTTACCTACATGAAACTGGTCATAGCCGAATTGGCGTAACGGCTGGGAAGATAGGGCTCCAAATAACATTCGTCTTCAAATCGGTAGACTAGGTGTGATGGCCGGATTGTCCTCAACCAATCAAAAACTGTATGACCCAAAGGCTGCCTTCCAGAATCGACCAAATTTGTAGACATGTGCTCTTAGCCAGCTGGAGGAGGAACACAATAGAAGTTCCATCCCTTTCCGAGATTCAGAGCGCGTCTGCAATCTCTTAAACTGGTGTATATCCACTTACTTTTGGAGAATCTCCTCAAGAAGCTGCCACTTACCGCTCCCATATCAGGGTTCATCAGGGTAGGATAGTGCAGAAGCAGCCATCTGAACAGATATGTGTATGGTAGCTCCAGCCGAGGAAAGCTTCCTTTCTCGCCTTTTCCTTTAAGCATCGAATCGATAAAAAGGCGGAGGCCAGCATTCACTCTGCAAGTCATCGCTAACAATAGATCCATCCGGTAGCCGAAGACTAAGCGGACGGCAGCAAATAGTACGCCTCGATGAAAGCGATCGACGGCGCTGGCTCCAGGGGAGTTATATCCCACAAATATTCTACAGTTCTTCTGAGCGATCGCTTTCACCTACAGTTCATCCTCGTGGAGAAAGAGGATGAAGTGTTGCGATCTCCTACACTTGCAGTGGAAACTACCTAGTTTCCAGCTACACCGAAAATACTTCGTGATGAAGAAGATCGATTAATGATCGATGCTCTGAATGACTGCGACTTCGGCCTCCATGATGATGTAGATTCGATCGCCGCAACTGATAGTGAAGAAGCACCAGAAGAAAGTGCAATTGATAAAGATACATCAACAGAGGCTGTTGATGATACTCTGAATCCAGAAGAGGATGCTGATGTACATGTATCCCCAGAGAAGAATACGGTCAAGGAAGTAGCACTTGAGGAAGTTACTGTTGCTGATCCCAAAGGTATTGAATGATATTATCAATCTTCTTTTCATAGATTAAATGGATGACATCTAAATTTTTTTCGATGCAGAAATTGAATCTTCTCCAATTCCTCCCATATGCACTGATATAGTGTCAATAAAGGCGATAGCCAGCAGTAGACGACATTTTTTGGGCGGCTCCGAAGCGGGTAGTAGCCAGGCAGTAATGTCTGAAGCTACTTCTGCGAGGTTGCAACCCGTGTCAGCAGATGACAAACTTGTCACTGGACCCAACAATGGTAAGATTGCTCTTACTTTTGATCCTTCTCGATAGTTGCTAATGACAGCCAACTGATAGCCCGCAAAAGCATAGCGAGATAGGGGAAGGCATATGGAAATCTCCGGATGAAAGCGATCGCTCAGAAGAACTGTAGAACATGTCCTTGTTGTTTGGCCCCTTCTTCACACAAATATTCCCCGTTCGGGCTTACTGAAGAGGAGTTATATCCCATTCCATCCTTCTGGGATAGCCCGCAAAAGCATAGCGAGATAGGAGAAGGCATCTGGAAATCTCCGGTAGAAGTATCCTTTTCTCGCCTCTTTGAAAAAGTCTCTGTTCAACTCGAGGTCTCGGCTGAGAACTCTTATCAAGAGCCTCACAAAATAGAAATAGAGGCTTCTTATGAATAATGGCATCAGCAGTTTGCAGAGGCTGCCCGTTCATTAGACTCAGCAATGTTTCATTATCCTGTGCAGTCAAGATGGCTTGCCGAGATGACGGCAAGACATACTGAGGAAATATCATATGGGAAAGATCCTCCTTGAACTCAGGTTCAGCCAAAGTCCCTACAAAGACCTCATAATTGGGGTCTTCCATGAGGTTAACTACATCAAACAAAGAGACAAAATTCAGTACATACAAAATCAAAGAGTCTGTTCAAAAGATCAGCAAATTATGCAAGTGTCAGATTGCGCTATGTGCAAAGCATCAGATTGCGCTAACGCAGCCTACATGCAAAATATCATGTTGCGCCAACACATCCACTTGCGCAAGACGTCAGGTTGCGCTAACATACTTGCGCAAGGCATCAGTTTGCGCTGACTCAACAGACTTGTGCAAATCGATATATTGTGTCGAACATCTGCCAACACTTTCCAACCGATTGCGCAAGAATATAGTTTTCATAAAAATGAAAACTATTGTGTGTGTGCAACCAAAATCCTAAACAGGGTGGCACAATACCATCAAATCTCTAAAAAGAGAGAGGTATGAAGGTTCAAAATTGTCAAGAACCCTAAAAAGGGTTTTGATCGAGTTCATCACCTACCTTGTAGTGCTGGGTGGCCAACTTCATGATGAGAGATTCAGGGCGCAACTCGAGTCGAGGGTTCGACCACAGCCTTGCCCTTCTCGGTGGCAGTTCGCTTAGAGGCCATTGACGTCGACGGCGAAGAGAAGGAGAAGTAGTCGGAGAAGATGAGCTCTTGTCTCTTGAGAACAGTTGAAAACAAGTAAAGAATGAAAGAAAGAAGAATGGAAACTATTTATAGTTTTTCAAAAGTAACAGTCACCTCAGATTGCGTCGAGAAATTAGGAGCTGATTCCTCCAAACGTGCAGTCAAAGCATCACTTGCGCAACTTGATTTTAAATTCAAAATTTAAAGTATTTTGAAACTTTGAATATTTTTAAATTTTGAAAACTTTGAAGGGGGTCTTGTTGGTCCTAAAAATCAAGTTACACCCATCAAAAAAGCAATAAAAATCAAATTGTGCACCCTTCAAATGAACTGCGCAGGAGACAGACTGCGCAACAACTCAACTGCGCAAGCTGAACTGCGCACCCATCCAAGCGCGCTAGCTGACGTGGCAACGTCATCATTATCTGACAGAAAATCATATCTTCTGACAATTGACAGCACGAAAAGCGAGGAGTCTGTTCGTTTCTCGAGCCACGCCACACTCGATGACAGCTGTACAACCAGCGCAGTCTGATAGCTCAACCTCAGTACAATCCGAGTCTTAGCGCAACCCATTGGAAGCACAGTCTGATGCTAGCGCAGTTCAAGTGGCACAATCCATCAAGATAATTAACATTTTGTACGTGGCATATATGCCATCAATTGCTCACCACATGGAAACCGTCTGTACACGACCAAGCGTATTTCAATCAAACAATGCCACACGTCTCATACAGTTGGCCCACGATCGAGTAACTGCCAGCACAGTTCGCTGCTTGCGCAGTCCAATGCCTGTACAATCTATCCTACGCAATCCAGAAATAACTACTAATTAGTTATTTTCCATAACTCTATAAATAGAGTTTGAAGTCCTTCATTATCAAGCCCAGATCAGATCAGAGATAATCAGAATCAAGAGGAGATCATTATCAGAGAGATCAGGAGTTCTTGCCCAAGTGTTGCTGCTTTTTTCAGAGGCTACCGTCTTCAAAGTTCACATCGTCTAAGGGATAAAGCGATCGTCTTCAGATCGGATTCCTATAGTTGTACTTTCCCAGAATTCAATTGTAATCTTCTTACAAAGTTTGTGAAATAAAGAACACTATTGTTTTTGCAAACAATGCTATACGTAGTCTTTCAATGTGAGAACCTGCTTAACATGTTAAATTCAGTATGCTAGAAAGATGCCTTGCTATAAATATTGCTCAAACATAGCATACATGCTAAGTGATGCTTGAAGTGAGAATTGTCATAACATATTTAAAATGTTAACGTTAACGATGCCTCAATGATGTCTTTGCATGATAACACCAAGAATGCTCAAATGATATATCCATATGAATATGGATAAGAATATGTTTACATGCTTCACTATGATTATTGCCCATGAACTGTAAACTGATGCTAGGCCCAAGTAGAAAGATTATTCTATTAAATGCTTGCTAAAATTGACCAGTAGTGTTGGTTTAGGCATGTGGGTTGGATTCTGCTCGCCAGTACATAGATGATGTGCTGACCCACTTTTTTGTGGGCAGGTGCTTAGGCTTGGGATGTTCTGCACACAAAGATTGGCTTGACCGGTCCCGCGACATCGAAGATTTGTTGGGCATACAGAAGCTCTCCTTGTACAAGATGATGTCTTCTGTTTGTAAAGGGCATAATGTATGGAACATTGTAATATGTTGTACTAGTGAGTTGTAAGCCAAGTCGGTATATCGAGTTGTAATCCAATGTATCCAAGTATCAAATGTAAGCTGTATAGCATTGTTCAGTTGGCATTCAATGTAAAGTGAGATTGGTTATCAATATTGTACCTCAATACAAGTCTTGTACTCTTCTTCAATTATCAATAAAGAGAAGTGACTTCAAATTATCCTTTTATCTCCGCTGCTATAAAGAAGTGATGCACTGTCCTCATTAACTTCAATTTGTCTGCTTCTACCGCTGCGATGTGTTCCTATTTGAAAATTTATCACTTATGTACCATATTTGCCTTGTACAAGTGCAATACCAGACTTGTACGGCATCACGTCCAAGCGAGGATGATCGATTCCAAGAGATAATAACCCGAGCGGTTCGTCCAGCTACGGCAATATCGTGTTTCCCTCCTGAACGACGCAGTCCCTCGGCGCCCAGGGTAGCCACTCGTGGAAACGCTTCCTTGTCAACAAGTTGTCCAATGACCATACAAGACTCGACTCAAACTGATGTCTCACACACTCATCCTTCTTTCAATGTTACCATCTCTTTCAAAACCAATATCAAGACTTCTATCATTTGAGACCCCTCGACGACCCATGGTCGCGAGCATTCTTTTCATGTTACCATATCATTTCATTCAACTCATGAATGCCTATTCGATAGTCCTTTCTCCAAAACTCATTAAATCAACAGTGGTTCATTCCTTAAACACTAAGTCCGTGCATCGTGCCTTAAGCCTATGCAACACCACTGCCCGAGTCATACTTTATATGATGAGCCTTGAGACCGTAAGACCACGTGGTTATATAATTTGTCTAACTTAACGCACAACGACTCGACGAGCAAAGGCTACGTCAAGCCTCGCATTGATGGAACGTACCGTGCACGCGTTTAATCTTTGAACGACCATGTCATTTGGGTGCCTAGACTTACGCCAACAGTCGTGCGACGCACTTAACTCATGGGGCGGGTCAAGGCTATGCTAAGCCTTTGGACAATGGGACCGTGCATGCTTTATGAAGCATTCTTGCGGGCGATGCCTATGACTTAGGCTACGATTATAACTTCGTCTACTCAACCAACTTTCCTTCTCCCAAGCCACGGGACGAAGGATCGAGTGTCATTTTCAAAGCACGCCGTGCACCAATTCTAGCCGACCGTTGGACCTTTCCATATTCTAACTCAATTCGACCTGTCGGTATTATTCCCTTAACTATGTGGATTCGTCTCTTTTATTATCAAGCCCACTTGTGCAAGTTAAAAATATATGATTTATTACGTGATGGCTAAGATGAGGTAAGTTTACCGAAACTACCCCACCTGAGCGAGAGGTTGCCTCGACCGAGCAATGTCTTCGAGCAGCCGTTGCAAGGCTAAGTCCGAATGCCGTTAGCGTTCCGATTCCTCCGATTGACTGAGCGGGATGGGGCACTACATCATACACCACTTAGAAAAAGTTTCGTCCTCGAAACTAACTGAGCACACTTATCGATTTATCACTTTACTCCACATTCAAGGACTCTAGCACACGCTTCTCCTATGCGTTCCCTCAAATTTGAGCCACGCTCGTGCTACCCACAATCTTTTCTTCAAAACATACAATCTCAAAATCTGCGACACTTTTTTGTTCCTCAAGTCTCACTTGAATTCAACATATCACTTAGTATGGATCGTGCACATATCTTAGGCGTCCCCAAAATACATGCATTTTAACCAAGCCTCATGATAGCGAATCCTGCCATCACCACTCGAGTCAGATCTTGCACATATTCAAGCGTCCCTGATATACATGCATGTCAACCGATACTCATGAGTGGTGCCTCCACAAATCCTACCACTTCGTACTCGGACGTCTGCCTAACCGCTAGGCTATGTCTTTCCGTCAGTATTAGAATCATAGTTTCCAAACAATAATATCAACACTAATCCCATCCTATGGTCAAACCAATTGATAGTACGGGATTTTCTACCCAAGCTCGCATCACTCTGATTTCTAAACTTCGAGCATGGATTTTCTACACACATCCCAACATTTGTCGTACGGGGTCTGAGTCATTCAGCAAAGCCATCCTATGATAACTCACGTTTCCACCAACTCCTTGACATATCAATATCACTTCATTCATCAAGCCATTTCGCATAGTCTATCTTTTGAACACGTTCGACATAATCCATCTGTCAATCATTCTCAAGTCAAGCACGCTACGACATAATTCATCGCTAAACCATAATTCATATTTCACATTTCCTAAGTCATCTATTCCAATTCGCGTAATCGATCATAAGGTCGTCTAGCTTAACAATATGTTGTGCCCCGTTCTCACGTGAGTCAGATTATCCACGGTGGGCATGAATCACCATGCACGCTCCTGCGGGATAATTATCCTCATCGGGACGTAACTTTTGTTTTACGTCTAGACTAATTTATTTTCGATGCGCGGATTGGACCTACTCAGTCCTCAAGTTTATTCAATCATCAATCGCAAGTCCATCCTTCGTATCAAACCAACAAGTCGAGACAATCAACGTTGTCGCATCCTGATTTTCGGAGTTCGATCATTCCTGCGGCATGAATCACCATGTCAACGCTCACGCGGAACGATCGCCCAAAATCTGACGCGATATATATACGAGGCTAGAGTTGCACTCGTGCAAGACAAGAATGTCGACACTGTGGTTATCTGCGTAACCATCAAGACACTTTCATTTTCATCCAACATTCATCTCGATCAAAATCCTAACTATAGCATCTAACCGAACAATAATACTTGCACGATCATCATTCGCCGAGCCAGAGTACCCCCGAGTTATCGCATATCGATCTTTGATACGCCTCAATATCATCGACGATACGCGTAACCTGACGATCTTCCTTTGCAACCAATTTTGAGTCATGCGAATGATGTCATCGCCCGAATGGATAATCTCCTCGACATTCAAATTTAAGTTCGATCATTATCCCTCGAATTATTCTCAACATCAATTTCCTCAAACCCAAATTCGCGTATCGTTCATCCATCTATCTTAAGTCATCGACCAACGTATTTTCTCCATTCGCATCTTCCTTTGCTAACTCAAATCATCGAACAACATTCAATCCAATCCTTAGAGTCATTGTGTAACTTCAAAATTCAACTTTTTATGCACGCTATCTTTCCATCGTGCTAACTTTTTCTATACGATCCACCTATCGATTTCTTTTATCAAGTCATCCGTTCGCTACACCCTAACTTTTCCTCGATTTGATTTCACCTACTCAGTCACCTTCATGTTTTATACTCGTGCAATCTCAATCCCATGCACGCTCCGTACGCGTCAATTCTAAGTTGTTCGAATAAACTCATCCAAATCTTTAAGACTACTACTTATTCAACGACACTCAATCTAAGGCTTTGCATAACGCAACGCTTGCTGATAGACTCACCGACACCCAGCATCCTCAATCAATCAATCGACATCCCTGAGACTATCGCATACACCACTCAGGGATGAAGTCATTCAACAAATCCTCAAAACTATCATTCAAATCAAAGTCGACTTCTTCAAATTTTTCGTTCAAACCATTCCTCAATTTCCAAGCACACTCATCTATATCGCACCGACGATATCGTCGCTCGATAGCACCCCTATCGATAGTCATCTCACTTTACACAATCGAGTTCAATTCATTCTAGCTCAAAACATTACGAATCCCGCACTCGACTTTGCTATGGTCGACACAATCCTTGGTGTATATGCCCAGCCCGACTTAGCCAACCGTGCTTACGCAAACCATCTTTTTGTTTTGACAAAAACTGTTCTCCTACGTTTTACAAAATAGATAGACTTATTGTATGGATATCCCGTAGGATATTTGAGAGATAGCGCACCAACGATATCAACTTTGCGGAAGCAACAATTCAGAGTTTATGGAAACAACAGAGTTAAAGAATTCAATCGATAGTCCAAGGACGTAAAGCCGTGCTCTGATACCATTATGTCATGCCCCGCTCCCGTAGGAGCGATCGTCCTCGCTAAGGCATGATGCCACACGAGCCTAGATTTCGATCGTGCAAGGCAGATTCCATAACGGCCGATTTCAGCGGCTGCGACGGGGTCGTCGCACAGAAGTCCCATGCAGAGACTTTGAAAAATAGCAGCAAAAATTAGAACAAAACACAAGTCATTGCAAAACACTCTTTTATTGATATTGAAACAAAGATTACAATGGGCACAATGCCAAGATTACAAGTCTCTCAAGCTCACTCAAGCTCACTCATCTCATATTACAAGTCACTCAGCTCTCTCTCATCTCTCAATACAAGTCTTGAACCAGCGGATGCTTCGGAAGGCGACGTCCATACATTATGTCCCGTATAAGTCTTGAATCCATGCGGCCGTACGCTTCGAATTGCCAAGGAACTCCATGCCTCGACACATCCAAGCGAGCTCCGTGCCACGAGCTTCTACTTGTGGCTGCACATAAAAACTATGTAGGTGTCAGTACTCAACTGTACTGGTGGAATGAGCTCCTCGCCCACCCATACAAAACTAACACGTTTGATTTACTTCGTGCAACATAGTCCCTTCTTATCAATTGTCTTTCTAGTCTTGTCTTAGGATCAGTTTTAGAACCTACGCCTTGGCCTATTTTGTGTCTCTAGACCATCCCGTGCTTGCAACAACAACGTCGACTCAACAACGTTAACCTATCAAGTCGTGCTTGCCTTTCAGCCAAAATCAGAGACGCAACTATGCGATAAGGCTCTATTTTCGTGTGACCGTGCTATAAGTCCTTGTTGAGGCCCTGCCTCACAACTCAAAAGAGACTCAATCCTATCGCTGTCTCGTGGCCCTTGCCGCCTCGTGACCCTTTTGCTACTTTGATCACCAACTGACCCAATCAAGACTTGAGGGCTAAGTGTCACTCGATCGACTTTGCCTTACGGTATTTCCTGACTTAAACTCAAGACAACTCAATTCTAATTTATATGCCGACAACATAAGACTCGATGCCACATCTCGTGCCGAAGTACGACGCCTAGGTTGATACCAAATCTTAGGCCCAAACATTCCTTCAAAATGGACACACCTTCAACTCGACATATTCCAAAGGCATGCACGCGGATTGTCGCTCGTGCCGACCCATCTATATGAATTGGTCAGTAACACCACAAGCTATCGTGGACTTATAGCCTTGTTATTCGGCAAACCTTTCATCGCAAGTAGCTAGCCCCAAAGAAAGTTCCCGAATAACCCGAGCGGTTCGTCCAGCTACGGCTATACCGTGTTTCCCTCCGAAATGACACGGTCCCTCAGCGCCCAGGGTTGCCACTCGTGGAAACTCTTTCTTGTCGACAAGTTGTCCAATGACCATGCAAGACTCGACTCAAACTGACGTCTCACACAGTCATCCTTCTTTCAATGTTACCATCTCTTTTAAAACCAATATCAAGACTTCTATCATTTGAGACCCCTCGACGACCCACGGTCGCGAGCATTCTTTCCATGTTACCATATCATTTCATTCAACTCATGAATGCCTATTCGATAGTCCTTTCTCCAAAACTCATTAAATCAACTGTGGTTCATTCCTTAAACACTAAGTCCATGCATCTGCCTTAAGCCTATGCAATACCACCGCCCGAGTCATACTTTATATGACGGACCTTGAGACCGTAAGACCACGTGGTTATATAATTTGCCTAACGTAACGCACAACGACTCGACGAACAAAGGCTACGTCAAGCCTCGCATTGATGGAACATGTTCTGCACGCGTTTAATCTTTGAACGACCAAGTCATTTGGGTGCCTAGACTTATGCCAGCAGTCGTGCGTCACACTTAACTCATGGGGCGGGTCAAGGCTATGCTAAGCCTTTGGACAATGGGACCATGCATGCTTTATGAAGCATTCTTGTGGGCGACGCCTATGACTTAGGCTACGATTATAACTTCGCCTACTCAACCAACTTTCCTTCTCCCAAGCCACGGGACAAAGGATTGAGTGACATTTTCAAAGCACGCCGTACACCAATTCTAGTCGACCGTTGGACCTTTCCACATTTTAACTCAATTCGACTTGTCGAGATTATTCCCTTAAATATGTAGATTCGTCTCTTTTATTATCAAGCCCACTTGTGCAAGTTGAATAAGTCCGAACGCCGCTAAGTCCGAACGCCGTTAGCGTTCCGATTCCTCCGATTGACTGAGCGGGACGGGGCACTACAGCTGGTTCCTGGGAGTAGATCGCAATCGAGCGAATCGTATTTTCAGCAACGGTAATCTTTATCACCCCGGCAAAGTCGTTGTATCAACTTCGGTTGAGAGTGATTATTCATATCGTTGCATCAACTCCGGTTGAGAGCGACCATTCTTCTCGTTGCATCAACTTCGGTTGAGAACAAGTATTCATCTCTCTCTCTCTCTCTTAGGAGAACCAATTTTTTATCTCTCTGGAAATAAGAGTTCGAGATCCATTTTCCATCAAAATATCTGTTTCGGGAATAACATATTTAAATATTCATATTATAAATATATTTAAATATTTATAAATATTTAAATATTCAAATATTCAAATATATTTAAATTATTAGTTCAGCTTATCATTAAAAATATAAATATATATGTAATAAATTTTAATTCAAATATATTTAAATATTTAAAAATATTTTTAATAATATAAAAAATAATATTTTACATGGAAAGGAATTCATAGTTATATCTATAAGGCCCTTGCAAATATTTTTGGTACATAAAAGGAAATTGCAAAAAGCTATATAATATCTTCCAAATCTCAGCAAACCCAGCAAAAATCGTTCTCTGATTTCCTCCCATCTCTTCCCCCTAAGATTTTTTCTCCCTCCAAGTCCCGTGCGGGTTCCTCCCAAATCCCCTCCCAAAAAATTTCCCCCACAGTTTTCCCCACCCTCCACCTCAAAATTTTTCATCCCCCGCCATTTTTATCCCGCTCCAATAATTAGAAGATGACACGTCTCTATTTCTCTCTCACGGGCCTTCCTCTTTTCTTCTCTCTTATTCAATTATAAGTATCTTTCTCGATGGTAACTCATGTCTTCTTGATTATGTCTTTTTTATTTGGGATTTTATAGTGATTCCCAATTTGTGATAAATTATTTAGGGTTTTATAGTGAGTTATTTTTATTTTTGATTTAACAAGGCCTCCAGAGAAACCCACTACTGCACCTCCAAGGTATTTTTATTTCTGGATTTCTTTATCTTCTAGAATTTCTTCTTAAACTGAGATTGTTATTTTTATTTTTGGTTTTCCTCATTGTTGTCTGTATCATAAGTTAAGGAGCAATTTCCATGGCTCTGTTTGGTTGTTCATTAGAAAATAAATATTCTTGGTTATAATGAGAAGAATTACAAGTTTCCAAGCGATAAAATGTTTCACCTTCCAGAAGTTCATCCATAAAAACATTCAAAAAGGTGAAGAAGCCAAAACCAAATGCCCCAAGTGCAAGTGCGCCGTAGGTAAAGGGCTCATCAAAATCATCTGGTGTTGCCAACAATAATTGATG
Source organism: Iris pallida (assembly GCA_029216955.1). Taxonomy (NCBI): domain Eukaryota; kingdom Viridiplantae; phylum Streptophyta; class Magnoliopsida; order Asparagales; family Iridaceae; genus Iris; species Iris pallida. The sequence goes on along the minus strand of JANAVB010024000.1, from coordinate 15,489,042 downwards.
CATTAATTTAGACATCAAGTAAATAATGGTCGGCTTATACCAAAGCTCCTTAAATTTTGGTTTATTCCACAACCATACCATGTAGACTAGAATTTGAATTTGCTCTTCTGCAAGAAAACTTAAAATCATGTTTGAATTTTAGTAGCCAGTGTTTGAACTATTTTTGCCTATTTTAGCACATGTTTGAACTGACAACATGTTCGTAGCTCCAACAACACACATATAGATGTTTATTTCATAATCTGTTGTGGCATGCATGGCACCAACAAAACAAACACATTTTCTCTCTTTCTTCGGAAGATTAATATACAGGGTGCTAAGGATTCGTATATATGTTGACAGGGATACATAATGTCAAGGATGGGTATGAAAGCTTGATCTAGGAAGCGATCGTTGTAGCCATGAACTTTGATGCAAAAGAGGACGCAAAAGATCAGTAGCTGTCATTTATTAAGACTCTAAAGAAAGTCCTACCATAGGTAACTCAGCAATTTATCCTTTTTTTCTTTCTTCCAGCTGTAAAATTATATTTTGCATGGTAACTCATCTATATCAGCACGAGTAATATTAATTTTCTCATTATCCCCTCTTTTGGCTAGGCATGACTCGTATGAAACTTGACCAGTGTTTTACAGGTTATTCTTTTATTTTTTGTTGTCTGTTCAAGCAAACTAACATATGCATAAGATATTTAAATAACAATAGCATCCTGAAGTGTAACCAAAGACTATAATCATTAAAACGACAATATTAGTTCTCTTGAGGTGGCATTATTACATTAAACCTCTAAAAGCAGTTGGCTTCAAAATAGTTGACTTCAGAGATTTTCTTTATAATTGATCTTCGTTAGTATGTCCTATAAGTATATACATATTGAGGTCAAAATCCTGGTAATATAGACCTTGAAATCACACTTCTGACAGAACAATCCCACCTTGGATCTCAGGGGTTCCATTTTAATTCTCATTGGAGTGTAGGAAGTGTTTGCCATTAAAATTCTTTGATTGCAAATTTTAATACAAACAGAACAGTGTTACAATATAGGACTTAGACGTAGTCCTAGGAGTACACTTTTGTTTATCTGGGTCCCTTGTGCCGATGGAGCGAGTGGTAATGCGTTGACTCCATTGATGATATGACGACAGTTATCGGTTCTCTGAAGGTTTGGATTGCTCTGGGTGTTGGAGCTTACTGAGAGGAGGAAGACGTTGAGTGTCTGTATCTGCCTCTCTGGTGGTACAAAGTCTCTGTTGCTCTGTATACGTTGTGTGTGTATGTCTGTTCGTAGGTGGGTGAGAAGGAAACAATCCCTCTATTTATAGTTGGGTAGATTGGCTGCTCATGCGCGCATATGTAGGATGTGCCGGTGCATGGGGACGCCATGTGGAGACTGCTGATGGAGGCGCATAGACGATGCGCCCTGGTCGAAGGGTTGAATTCTTCATGCTGCTATTGTGAGCTGACACGTAGCAGGAGAAGATCTTTCTGTTGCTAAAATCTTGGGTGAATCGAGTCAAATGACATGTGTCAACGGCCCATGGCTCGGAGATCTCGGATTTGGTGGGGAATGATCTGGTGAGATACGCCTTGGATTGGGCGTATGAGGAGACTGTGGCTCATAACTTTTAGGAGTTACGAACCATTCAGGGAGCATGGCTTTTGAGGCGCATGCGAAGCTTCAGAGGTAACTTTCCTGCTATCTTTAGGGATCAGTGAAAAGTCTGAGACGCATGGCTTTTGAGGCGCATGCAGATTTGGGCGCATGGCTGCGAAGGTGCATGCGAGATGATTGGGTGGCCATGTGGCAGTAGCCGTCGAAGGAAAAGTAATGATGATGCTGACGTTGGTGACGCTTCGCCTTCTGAGAAAGCTGTCAACTGTTCAGACTTCGGAAGGCGTGCTGCCAACTCTGTCAGTTCAGCATTTAATGTTGGTGACATTCGATGGACAGTTGAGTGGGCGTATCGATCGGCGTTCTACTAGGCGTATGGGGACGCATAGGGGCGCATCTCCTGTGAGGCACTTGGTGTTGAAGGGCGCGTCTGTGTGATGCGCTGTTTGGCCGGCGCATCCGCTTCGTGACACGTCTTTAATGGTACGACTGTTACGTTCTTCGAGTGCCTTAAATAGCCACTTGGCTAAATTCGAGGCGTCTGGTTCATCCATTTAATGCAAATTCATTGCACGAAATTCGGAGGGCCATCCACTTGGCGCACGGGTTTGATTTTCTCGGCCTATAAATAGTGTCATGGAGAGAATTTGCTTCTCGTTCTCTCACGTTCTTCCGACATAAATTTGTTTACTCGGGTGCATTCTGTTGATGAGATGCTCCCGAGGGTGAAGATGCGACGCATGTCTTCATTGATGCACTTGAAGGTGACTGTTACATCCAAAAGTCGGAGTCGAGGGCTTCCGAGGCAGGCGGAAGGTGCATGTTGCATCCAAAGATCGGGATGCTCGAGCCTCGTCTTCGTTGTGCAGGAAGAGCCGTAGATCGGAATTGTGGGGCTAGGCTCTTTTTTCCTTCAAAGTGGGTGTTGCCCACTCTGGTTGTGTTGGAAGCTGCTTTAGCCGCATTTTGATTGCGGTCTTCCTTGGTCTTTGGAGGCTCTTTTCGAAGCCTCTCCTGGCCGTAGATTTGCGGTGCTCTTCTCTTCCTTGGTTTGGGGAGCCCTTCCTCCAGCTAGAGGGTTGATTGCCACCCTCGTTCTGCTCAATAAATGCTTCATTAGTCGAAGCACTTATCAGGTGAGCCTGGTTGGAAGAGCGGCACATAACTGGGGATGCACATAACTGAGCTGCTGAAAGGATGTGTCCTACTGAGTGCGCATGGCGAGATGCGCCTGGTTGAAGGCACATGGTGGTTGCTGCACCTGCCTGGAGGCGCATGGTGACTGCTGCGCCTGACTGGGAGCGCATGGTGGCTGCTGGCTGTAGACTTAGGATCTTTTCTTTGTAGAAATTCTCCTTTGTATAACCTTTTCTGGACATGTAATAGACTTTTTTATATGTAATAAAAAGTCCTTTTTCGAATGTCTATATTTGTTGTTTCTGCTGTGAAGTATTTGTCCGAGTTCTGGCGCATGTAGTATCTGGCGCATAGGATTTCTGGTTCTGAAATTCCATGCTTCTACAAGACCCCCTTCAAAGTTTTTAAAACTTTTGGATAAGTTTTGGAATACTTTAAATAAGAAGCATGGTGGTCGAGACGCATGACTGTTGGGTCGCATGGATGTTCCGTGCAGCAGTAACGTGGCGCATGCTCCACTCAGTTAATGCAAGTGATAACGCCTCGGTAACCGAAAAGATTAAATAATGATCTTTTGGTTTCATTTGCGGTTATCTCTTCACAGGACCCGAGGCGACGGCTGAGGTCACCCTTCATCGGTTCACGCGTGCGACCATGCCTATAAATAGGCATAAAATGGAGAGAGAGAGTCCTTCTTTTATCTGCCTTTGCTTTTTAGAGTTCTTCTTCAAAACCCTAATTTTTTTTCTTTAAAAGGAATGGCTCCTAAGACTCCTCGCAGCGGTGCTAGCAAGGGAATGGAGCCGGCGGAGTTTGCCGAAGAGGATGCTCCTGTCACTATTGTGACTCCGGCCGACGTCCGACCCGCGGTGACGGGTGGGTGTCGTCTCTTCCATTATTTTCTTTGCTTTGGATCATAGAGTTGGTGTGCCCTAACTCTCTGCTGCCGACGCGTATGGACTTCTGTCCTGATGATGTGCCGAGGTTTTATTCCGCTGACGTGTATAGGTTTAGGCCTTTATTATGCACCGAGGTTTAACTGCTGACGCGTATGGGTTTACACCCTGATGATACGCCGAAGCTTCTGCTGACGCGCATGGGTTTGCCCTGATGATGCGTCGAAGCCTCTGCTGACGCGCATGGGTTCACACCCTGATGATGCGCCAGGTTGCCTGACACATTTTGCCTTTTTGCTTGACTTTTGTTTTTTTGGTCGTGTCAGTGTTGATGACAATCCCACTCTTGAACGAAGTGCTTCTGGACGCTGCCCTCTGCCAGATGGGAGTAGATTACGATGAAGAGGTGATAAACCCTGCTCAAGCTGCTATTATGCCGGATCAGCATCCCGAAAGAATAACTCAAATCCGGGAACAACATTATGGGTTCCTCAAACGGATGAAAGAACGTGGAGTTTTAAAATCTGTCACTTCTGATAAGGTGACCTTCTTGAAGCCTGAGTTCCTGTTCGGGGACTGCCTTACTTCTACTGAAGCAAAGGTGCTGAAGGTCAAGGAAGACTGGTTCTTTACAGCAAGGGGAGTGCATATGACTGTCAGGCAACTCGAACGTCAGTGGCCTTTGACGGCTTTCTGTCGTCATACGTCCAAGAGGAGGATGTCCTGGGATGTGACTCCGTCTCAGGGGGGAGCGGTAGCAGGCGTCATCAGAATCGATTCTTCCTCTGATCAAAAAGATACTTTAGTCACCGTGCGGTCTGGGCCTTCTTTCACTTGGCGGACTCTTCGTCCTGGGAGCATTTACAGTGATATTCCCGTCAACACTTTTGCGTTTGGTGCCTCAACTTTTGTGCAGCGCATGCTATTGATGGAACGATCATACCCGAAAGAAGAATTTCAGGTAGAGGGTTGGTGTCATTACTGTAGGTCCTAAAAAATCAAGTTGCATCAATCAACAAAGTCAAAAATTCAAGATATTCATCATTTTGATGAGTTACGCAGACAACAGATTGCGCAGACATCACTTTGCGCAGGTTGGTTTGCGCATGTTCCCAACTGCGCAGGCTGACGTGGCAGAAGTCATCATTGACTGAATCAAATCAGATCTTCCTGACAGCTGACAACACGAATAACGAGGAGGCTGTTCGTTTTTGACGCCGCACAGTGCTCGAGGGCAGCTGACAGGTGGCAGCGCAATCCGTAGTTGCGCAAACCATTCATGCGCAATCCGTGGTTGCGCAAACCATTTCTGTGCAGTTCACTTTGCGCATTCTACCAACATAACTGACCAATTACATGTGGCATTCATGCCATCAATTGCTCATTACGTGGCAACTGTCTATGCACGATCATGCGCATTTCAATCAAATAATGCCATGTGTCTCAGATAGTTGGCCTACGATCCAATAACTGCCTGCGCAGTCCAGTGCTGCGCAAACCAGTTGCTGTGCAAATCAGCTTGCGCAGTCCAAAATAACTGAAAGTTAGTTATTTTCAGAACTCTATAAATAAAGTTTCAAGTCTTCATTTCAAGGGGATCAAGATCAGAGATCAGAAATCAGAGAGTTCAGGAGTTCTTGCCAAAGTGCTGCTGCATTCTTCCGAGACTTTTGTCTTCAACTTCAGAGGCTTTTTGCCTTCAATTTCCAGAGTTGTTTTCAACTTCAAAGGCTTCGTCTTTAAAGTTCACATCGTCCAAGGGATAAAGCAATCGTCATCAAGATTGGATTCCTATAGTTGTAATTTTCCCAGAATTCTTGTAATCTTTATTACAGTTTGTATCAATAAAGTTTTATACTTTTGTTTTTGCAAACAAAATGGCGACTCTGCTGGGGAGTACTTTCTCCTCCGACGAGGAAGTAGCAACTCAATGTGACGTAGCGTCTATCGGGAAGACGCAGAAGACGCTGGTTGTTAAGGTCAACCAGACAGCCTACGAGGCGATGCTCAACTCCAAGACCACTCCCCGTACTGTAGCCACTTCTGCTAAGAGCAAAGTGCGCTCAGTTTGGGTCTCCAAGTCTGTACAATCTGGCAGTTTTGCCACCAAGGATGCTGTACCAACTGTTGCACAATCTGCTAGTCAGACTGCTGCACAAACTGCTGTGCCAACTGTTGCACAGTCTGTCTCAGCAACTGCTGCACAATCTGTTGCTGTCAAGGCTGCGCAGTCTGTTGCAACTATTGCACAGGCTACTTCATATGCTGCCTTGTCAAAACAGAAGACTCCTATGACTCTGGCGCAATTGGCAGTGGCTTTTCCTACGCAAAATAGCACTCCAGTAACCAAAGTGCATCCCAAGCATTCTAAGACAAGAACTCCTGATGCACTTCCTACCAAAGCTCCTAATGCACAAATGACTAGTGCACCTTCCACCCATGCGCAAACCAAGTCTGCACAATCCAAGAAAAATAGCCTTTTGGCTAAATTCCCTTATTCTCACAATAAAAGAAGAGATTCTACTCCTCTTCCCAAACACCCTATTGCCTCTGCGCAATCCACTGAGGGTAGTCCTTTGACTATTCCTCCTTCTCTTCAAAGCAAAGGAAAAGGCCCATTGGTCTTTTCTCAAACTTCCTTGTCTCATGATTTGGAAGATAACAGAGGGAAACGCTCTTTAGCTAACCCTTCATCTCAAAACAAGAGAAAAGGCCCTTTGGTCTTTTCTCAGTCTTCTTCCGTCTTTACTGAAGAGGATCCATCTCAATGTGTTTCGGCACCAATCAATTCGAGAACTCTGACAAACAAGGATTCTTCTTTCTTTTATAACAAGAATACTTGTACTAATCAAAGAGGTATTCTGCCTACTCCGATAGCAGAATTCCAGGACCTCCCGACTCTCCAAATTTTTCGTTCCAGACAGGGAAAACTGTTAGTGTCTCAAACAGAAACTCCTGGGGGTGAATTTGCTGACCTCAGAACTTATCTTAATCGACCCACTTCGGTAAAACGCAAACAGCCAATGCCGAAGGTCAAACATCATCAGAAACAAATCTCCAAGGTCAAAAATCTTGACACTTATGCCAATGAAGTGAGTACTTCCCTGTATACTCAAGGGACTAAACATTTGAAGAATCGGAATCATGTTCCAAATGTTATCAAAGAACAGATTCCTCGGAACTTTCCTCGTCCTGTTGTAGATCTTCGAGAACATCTAAGACAAAAACAGGATAATGTCTCAATATCTTCATCTCAACCATCTGATCATCACTGTAATCATAAAGTCATCATCCAATGCTGTTGTCAAACGACAAAACGATCTGTCTTCGATCGTTTAACTTTTGCTAAATCTGAACCTATGTCAGAAGAAGACGAAGTTTTGTATGCTTCTGTTAACATGACTTCCCGAGACACTGGGGGTAAAAGATGCTCTAAGCATGGTAGACTCCGCAAGCCAAGCCAGCGGTATTTGGAATTACTTCAAGAATCTTCTGAAGGAGTATTTCAACATACCCGTTCTCGAAGCCGAGATACAATCGGTCAAAGGAATCTTTCTCAAAACCCTTCAAGTCATCTTCCTGTTTCCCAGTCAGGAGATGATTCGTTTTCTGATTATGATGCATACAGTGAAAGTTCTGAGCAAACAGTATCTTCCACTGTGCCAAGAGAAGTGACGGCTTATGTTGTCACCGATGATCCAGATGCTTCAACCTCCGCAAATTAGGAACAGCGAATAGCTGCACTCGAAGACAAATTAAAAACCATGGCTGAGATGGTTGCTAGTATGCATTCCATCATTGTAGCACAGCATGTTACACCACCAACTGCACCTATTACTAGTCCAGAGATCATAGCATCTTCAATACCTGCCAATACTGGGCTGGGGGTAGTGCCTCCCCAAATGCCTCCTGTACAAGTGCAAGTACAAACTACGCCTAGCCATTCAGGAGCTGGGGGTAGTGCTTACAACGCTGTTCCTCCTCCTACCACTACAACTCAACCTGCTCCTTTTTCTTCATCAGAAGACGCCAATGAAGCTGTCAAACTCTTACGAACCCAATTTGAAGCATTTAAAGAGAAAGACAATCTACAAAGGTTGGGGATTAAACAGCCCTATCCGGTTGAATGGAAGGACGTCCCGTTTCCACCAAAGTACAAAATCCCTACAATCTCTCTGTTCGATGGTAGTACTTCCCCGAGTCAATTCATCAATTATTTTGACATAATGACTGTTCAACTTCAGCCAAATGACGATCTTCTTACCAGAGTGTTCGTCGATTGTTTAGCTGGCGTAGCATACGACTGGTACAGAAGTTTGCCTGATGGTTGCATCACATCCTTTTCAGGTCTTAAACAAATCTTTCTGGAATGGTTCTATGAAGGATTTAATGATATGACTATGTCAGCTCTCAACAAAATCAAACAAAAACATAATGAAACTGCTGAGAGCTTTATTGAACGGTTCCGCCGTGAAGCTTTAAAAATGCCTCCAGGGACTCCAGCTGCTGTCACTATTGATACTTGTAAGGCAAATCTTTTACCTATTATCAGTATGTGGACGGGATCTACCCAATTCCAAGATTGGCCCTCATTCATCGTCAACGCCAAAGCTGCTGAAGTGAGTGCTGACAAGTTCAAACAATTGGGGGTACAAATGTCTAACCCTGATCGAGATGAGCATCAAAATTCAGGTGGTAATAATCGCCAGAACAATCGCAAAGCGAAAGAAACTTTGAACATTAACTTAAACAAAAATAAAGAGTCTTTGGCTGTCAATGTGGCCCCACCTACATCTACTCATACTCCTTCTGCACCTCCACCGAGGGAACCTCGTCCGAAGGTAGAATATTCTTTTGACGAAAATGACACTACAAGTATCTTCGAATGTTTACTCAAAAGCAATAAAATTCAACTCCCTGATCCAAAGAAACCTGATGAAGTCAATAAGACTGATCATCCCAAGTATTGTGTCTATCACCGATTTATTGGACATCCTACTCGAGCATGCTATGTGCTCAAAGGTAAGATTCAAGAGCTTGTCAATGCTGGTGTAGTCACTTTGCAACAAGATGAGAAGACTGTTACTGCAAATATGGTTTCAGTCCAATTTGGAGATTTTCCTCCGCAGATGATACAGCATGGTGTCATTCCAATTCCTAAAGCAACCCTTGAGATTGAGAATCTCCCGTTTCCATCCAATGAAGGTCTTATTCCCTTGTCTCTTGACAATGGTGAAATTATGTGGATCCATCCTGATCTTGCTCCAGAATTTGAGATATCTTCCAAGAAGAAAACTCGTTCTAAAGGCAAAACCAAGATTTGCAACATGGTATCTTTTGATCCCATTGTTGACGAAGAGATTCTGTTAGGCACCAGATCAGGGAAAGCTTATTTGAAAGATCATTCTGAAGGTCAAAAGGATCCTGCTTCTTCTTCCGAACCTGCTCCGGCACAACCCATATCTGCTGAAGAGGTCCCTTCTACATCTTCACCAGTTGTAGTATCAATTCCTCCTAAGCCAACAACGGCTGACAAAGGCAAGCAACAAGTTCGATTTGACAAACTTCTAAAGAAGTCATCTCCTACTGGACTTGAGAAGCCTTACAACTTTGATATATTGGCTCAATTAGCCAATACACCAGCTAGACTGTCAATCTTTGAACTCTTGCGTCTTTCCAAAGAGACACGAGAAACTCTAAGTGAAGCTCTGATGCAGGCTGAAACTTGCTTAACTCTTCTCAAGAAGCCAAAATCAGAACCATTCTCTTGTCATCACTGTCATAGTGTCTTGGAATTGATCCCAAATATTACCTTCACTCAGGATGATATGCTAATGGAAGATAATAGACATGATCGTCCTCTTTACTATACAGGATATGTAGATTCAATGAAGGTTGATCGTATCTTGATAGATCCAGGATCTGCACTTAGTATCATGCCAAAGACAATGCTAGATGCATTGAAGATACCAGTGCATAGTCTTTCAACCACGATCACTACTATTCTGGGATTTAACCAAGGAAAGAGTGAACCTTTGGGTAAGATCCGCCTAAAACCCCAAATAGGCAATCTTTGTACAAAGGTGACCTTTTATATCATTGACAATCATGGTTGTTCTTACAATGCTCTCCTAGGAAGGCCATTCCTCCATGAACACAATGTCGTTCCATCAACTCTTCATCAATGCTTTAAATACGTTGATGACAAAGGACAAGTTAACAAGGAAGTTGCGGACCTTTATCCTTTCAAGGGTGTTGAAGCTTATTGCAACGATTCTCGTATGTACAAAGATGAATTTATGAAGGTGGTATTGGCTATGGATACTGAAGAAGATCAAAAAGCTGTACCTCAAGATACTCTTATCATACCTGTTAAGGGGCGAGTTTCTCATCCTCAATCTTCCAAGCCACTGGTTATTCACTTACCAGTTCAAAAGAAATCAGTTGATGTTGATGAAAATCAAAGGGAGCTCACCTCTTCTGAGCCACTTGTTATCGACTTACGTCGTAACAAAGACAAAAAGCAGCTCATTCCTTCTGAGCCACGTTGTTGATCTAAATCGCAACAAGGAAAAAAGGGAGCTCACCTCTTCTGAGCCACTTGTTATCGACCTCCGTCGTAACAAGCCTCCTCCACGTTCTTCTTCTCCCCCTCTTGTAATCAATTTGACCAAACCTGCTAAGGTTAAAGGTCCTGTTATAAATACTGATGTACAAATCAATGAAAAAATACCTACTTTCCAGTATATTGATGTTATTTATTATACTAAAAGTTATTTGGATATGTTAGATAGCTTCCAATCAATTACACTGGGAGTCGTACAATCTCTTCAGACAGAAGTCTCGCTTGAAGATCCAGATGATTCTTACCGTATTCACCCTTCTTTGAAGAAAGGTGAAAGTCCAGCATTTTTATATAAAAGACCGAAAACAAAGATTAACTATACGGATGATAGCAAAGTTAACGATACGGGACGTCTCCAGTTCCATCGTTATAGTCAACAATCAAAAGACATCCTCCGAAAGATGGGTTACGACTTCAAGAGCGGCCTTAACTATGGTAAAGGTAGACGAACTCCCATTCGTACAACAGTTCCAAACGGAAAATCACAAATGTATTATGACAGGACCAAGAAAGGTCTCGGATATACTTCTCCTCCACTGTTATCCCCAGCGGCTTCTGAATCAGATAGTGAAGAACGTTCTAATTCTTCTGATTCCAGATCATGGGATTCCGATACCAGCATCGGTGAAGTCCATCGTATAATCGTATCTTCTAACATGGTCTCCGTTGAACTACCAGAAGGCTGTGATGAAGATGGTGAAGAAAGTCCGGAAACAGATCCTTTGGCTCAACATATGGATAACCAATGGGTACTCTGATTTGAACAAAGAGAACCTCCTACTAAAGATCAATTAGTTCAAATTGATGTAGGAGAAAGAGAGTCACCTCGGCCAATCTTTATTAGGAAGAATCTTCCAGAAGCAGATAAGCAAGAGTTGATTCTTCTTATTAAAGAATACATAGACGTTTTTGCTTGGAGTTACGAAGACATGCCAGGTTTAGATCCCAAGATTACTACTCACAAACTGAACATTCTTCCTAATGCTAAACCATTCAAACAGCAACAAAGGCGATTTAAGTCTGAAATGATGGACGCAATTGATGATGAAGTCAAGAAGCTCATCGCTTGTGGCTTTATTCGAGAAGAGCAGCATCCTGATTGGGTAGCCAATGTCGTCCCAATTCTAAAGAAAACTGGAAAAGTTCGAGTCTGCATCGACTTCCGAGATCTCAATAAAGCATGTCCAAAAGATGAATTTCCTCTTCCTATCACAGACGTCATGATTGACAATACTTGTGGGTTCGAAAAAATATCTTTTATGGATGGATTTTCCGGATATAATCAGATCAAAATGCATCCTGAAGATGAAAAGCATACATCTTTTCGCACTCCTCGAGGAGTCTATTGTTACACAGTGATGCCATTTGGTCTCAAGAACGCTGGTGCAACCTACCAACGGGCTATGAGTACCATTTTCAGAGAACATCTTCGTAAAATAGTCGAATGCTACGTTGACGATATTGCTGTCAAAAGTCGTCTAAAAGAAGATCACATCCAAGATTTGAGAACAATATTTAATCTCATGCGTCAACATCAGCTCAAGATGAATCCCACCAAGTCATTCTTGGGTGTCTCTAGTGGTAAATTTCTCGGCTTCGTTATTACCTCTAAGGGTATACACGTGGATCCCGAGAAGATCAAAGCCATCCAAGAGATGCGTCCTCCACGCAACCTAAAAGAGCTACGAGGATTCCAAGGCCGACTTGCGTACATCAGGCGATTCATTTCGAACTTATCTGGACGCTGCAGACCATTCACTCAACTAATGAAGAAGGGTGTATCTTTTGTTTGGACTGAAGAGTGTCAACGAGCATTCGACGATATCAAACAATATCTTATGAACCCACCGGTTTTGGTGCCACCTATCTCTGGTATTCCATTCTTGATGTATGTCCGTGCTATGGACCATTCATTGGGTGCTTTACTTGCCCAAAAGAACAAAGAAGGCCATGAACAAGCTATCTACTATCTTAGCCGAACTATGATTGGTGCTGAACACCGTTATAGTCCGGTCGAGAAAGAATGCCTGGCTCTCATGTTTGCTGTGCAAAAGACGAGGTGTAAAACCCCTTAATTTTCAAAATTTTATTTATTAAATAATATTGCATGATTTAATTGTTTTTCTATAATTATATAAAGGAATTATTTATATGTGTGACTATATATTGGGTTGTGTGTTTGCCCCTGGTTTTTCTTAGACCTTAATCCTTAAACCAAACCCTAATCTATTTTTTTAGTCTCTATTTAATTAAGAAATAATTTTACATGTTTATACATATAGAATGCTAATTAATTTCTTAACCAACCTTAACCCATTCTCTACCACATGAATTTTGGTTTCCACAAAGTATGGATCTCTTGTAACCAAATGATAACCACTCCTCCCTTTCATTTTTTCGGCCACACAACCCCTCTTTCCCCTCCACTTTTCGGCCACACCACCACTTCTTCCCCCTCCATTTTTCGGCTACCCGAGAACTCCCCTTCCCTCCTATCTCGGCCGGCGTGCGTTCAGCGAAGAGATCACCTCGTCCTCGGCGTTCAGGCCATCTCCGGCGGCGCCATCACCATCGTAGCGTAGCCCCGACTCCCTGCAGTCGGCAGGTACGATCTCGAGCCTCTACGTGGCTTTGCCACGTGGATATCCCCCTTGCAACTTAGAACCCTAATTTCTATATAATTTCCTGTTTTATTCATTGATTAATGATTTGATTAAGGAAGAATTAATGATTATTAATTAGTATTATTAATGTTAAATGATTGTTAACAAAGTGTAGATTCTGTAATAAATTGTAGAGAATTTATTGTGAATTATTATGATTTTATTTGAATTAATTAATGACTGTGAATTAATTATTTTGTGGGATTATGGCTGTGTGATTAATTAATTAATGATTAATTGATAGTAATTTGTACCTAAATTATTAGTCCATTGATTAGAGACATTAGTATAGATTCTATATTAATTGTATCAGATTTTTATACAAATTATTCGTATTTATTAAGTATTTTAACTGATGTCAATGAAGCAGTTTTTGTGTAAATTTCCACAGAATTATATATTCTGTTTTGATTTTTTTGAATTTAATCCATTAGGAATCACTCGATATGATCTATAAATAAATTGTAGGTAATTATGTAAACTAATTACTGTTAAATTTTCAAGATTTAATAAATAGTTTAGATATTTTATTTATATTTTAAACTGTGAATTACTGATTCTAAATGACTGTTTATTTACACTGTTTTGGATTTTTATTAATTAATTCATTAAGAATTAATTATTGAGTGTTATACAAAACTGAGAGATAATAATTATACCTATTTACTGTAAAATTTCCTAAAGAGAATAATTATGTTTAGTATTTATTTGGCATTAAACCAGAGTTAAATAAATTTGATTATGTAATTAGTTCAATACTAGTTTTAATTTATAATAATTATAAATTATTATTGGTAATGCTCATAAATGTATAGTCACTGTTAGAAATGTTATTTTCTGTGATTTATGATTTTTCCCAATTTATTAGTGAATTTTTAACATTTAATTCTATTTATAATAGCTAAATTGGTAATTTCTATATATTAGTAGTTAAATATTTTTAATTACTTATAAATTAGGTAAATAATATTAAAAATATTATTTCCAGTGGGATTTCATGGAAAAGTGTTTTCTAACCAAATTTAGACTTGCCATTATTTATTAATTAGTATTTATAATTAATGGGAATTTGTGAATGCATGTGTTTCTTAATTGTTTAACTAATTAGTTGTAAGTAATTTATTAATTATTAAATTATTAATTGTATTAATAATTTCAGAATATAAAAGTATAATAATAAGTGCTTCATACTTATTATTGTATGATATTATTCATATCTATTAGTAATGATTAGCTAGTAGTAATGGTTTGAATATTAATTATCGATTAATTATCAATTAAATGTATAGTTTAATTTGGTTAATTAGTAATGAATTAGGGTTAATGTTATTGTAGGATTATTCGTTTCTCGGAACTTGGACTCGATACCAGACTCGGACTTTCAGCTCTTGGACACAGGCAAGTACACCTTGCTTGACTTACTATGCAGTATTACATTTGACCAGTTATTACAGTTGTGTGCACTTGTCACCATTTATGACTACCCTGTCAATAGTTAGTATAACTTGACACGACTCAGACACGCATCACCTATGAGTGAGATGAGTGCAGAGATTTTGTGTTGATTGGCCATTAACATGTGATCTTGAGTTGTAGCAGTGGTTAGTTACATTATATGTATATTGCCGTCTTGCATATTATTTGTACCGTGTATACGGTCCAGGTATTCATTGGGTGGGGAGAGTCTACTAGTGGTGTATGAGAATTCTGTTTCCAATGTACGCTGGATGCTCGTAGCCCCTCGTTCTCAAACCGTAGAACGCTTGGTGGACGTTTCTTCTTCTTCTCCCCCTCTCATGTGCCACTAGAGATGTCTCAAAATGCATTTACACTTAGATGGTTAGAACACCTTTAATTGTGTACTACGTATTTCCTGTCCTTGTTTGGTTAAGGAATTACTTAGTAGCATATTTATTTAGTTACTTTTACTTTACTGCTCAGTATTATCTTGCATGTTATTTTTCCTGTGTATTGTTATGTCCCTCTGAGGACCTGGTATCTTTTCCAGAGCTTGACGAGGATTCCTACCCGACTGATTACGGAGTAGCTGGATTAGACGACGACCTTGAGGTGGAGCCACAGCCTTGATCCTTTGGAGGCTAGCTTTATCTTCTGATGTGGGTTCATTTCCTGTATTCAGTTATTTTCTACTTTTCATTTTATTTCATTCCAGATGTACTGTGCAGTGTTTGGTCTTTCTTTTGACATTTATTGTGACTCTGGAGACTCTCTTTACAGTTATCTATTATTTGTTTCATGGATGAGACTAGATTTTACCTGCCTGTGTTGTTAATATTATTAGTCTTACTTCAGCGTACTACGACTAGTCATAGTCCATTAAATTGGGTTAACTATGTCTGATCGTACAGCTGGCATGCCACGTGTTCCCGATCCGATTATTTGGAACTGGGGCGTGACATGTTTTAGTGGTGGCCCATGCAGGTCTATGAAATTTGTTTGGTTACGTTACTGTACCAGACAAGCCTGCAAATTAGGTTTAGAATATAGGGTCTCATCCATACTTGATTATATCATTCTTGAATATCCTTGAACAAAATCTTTTGCATCTCGTTTGTTTCCGTCCTATTCTTAATTCCTTCTATCATATCTCTGCAGAATCATGAATTTGAGGAGTGGACGTACCGCTGCCGGTGGAGACAACCAGTCATCTGGTATGGATGAACAGTCCGCAAGGGTAGTTCCAACTCACCCTTTGCTTCCAGGGCAGACGTCTCAGCCAGTTGGTGCACAACCGACTGGGGTACCACCACCTCCCCCGCAGAACCCTCAGATACCATTTGGAGTGCCCCCGGCTGTGCCACAAGACAGTCAGGCACAGATGTTTCAGTTCATGCACATGATGATGCAAGAACAGAGGCAAGAAGCAGCTGAGCAGAGGCGGAAAGCTGCTGAGATGAGGCAGGGATTCCTGGCAGCTATGGAGAGGATGACAGCACCTGCACCAGCTCCGACACAAGCTCCCGCGAGACCAGCGCGGGTAGGTTCAGTGAAGGACTACGTGCAGATGGACCCCAAACCTTACAAAGGGAATGAGACTCCGGAGGAGACCACTAATTGGATCGCCAGCACCAAGAAGAAATTACAGGCATCTCAGTTGTCAGAAGATTTATGGATGACTGGCGTAAGAACTCAGCTGGAGGGGAATGCCCATCACTGGTGGGATTCTATGGAGCGTCAGTTGGGTACCCGTCAGTCGTGGGAACAGTTTCTGGAGTTCTTTGATAAGAAGTACTTTCCTGCTACTGTGAAGAATGCTTTATACAACCAGTTCCTGCACCTGGAGCAGGGAAACAAGACAGTGGATGAGTACGACTCGGAGTTTAGTCGTCTCAGCAAATATGGGGAGGTGCTGATCCCCACCGATCTGGAGAAAGCTAAGAGGTTCCGCAACGGACTGAGACAGGAGTTACAACAATTTACCAGCACTCAGTCCCGAGTCTCTTATTCTGAGGTGATGACGGAGGCCAGAATCCAAGAGTCAATTGTCAAGGGGAGGCAACACCAGCAGAGGAGCCAGCAAGTACAGCAGAAGACGCAGCAAGGAGGTCCTATTCGGCGACCTATGGGACATCAGCAGCATCAGAGGACTGGACCCTATCAGTCGAAGGAGCTCCCAACTTGTCATTACTGTGGCAAGAAGGGTCACTTGGAGAGAGAGTGCAGAAGGAGGCTGGGTACTTGCTTAGCCTGTGGTTCGGGTCAGCATCAGGCTCGAGATTGCCCGGTTCGGGGAGCTATTGTGCCAGCAGGAGGACAGAAGCCACCAGCATCAGGAGGTCAGCAGAGAGGACCTATACTCCCTTCCCAGTCAGCACAGTTTGAGAAGGCCAAGCAGCAGGCAGGAAACAAGAAGCAGGGTCAGATCTTTGCTCTCACTCAGGGAGAGGAAGAAGCAGTAGGAGAGGCTATCACAGGTACTATCTTAGTAGGTTCATTGCCTGCTACAGTATTATTTGATTCTGGTGCTACCCTGTCTTTCATATCATCTAGATTTGTAGCTGTGCATAGGATAGCTACTTCTACTATGCCTAAGAGTTGGAATATTATTACTGGTGGGGGTTTAGTACCTGTAAATAGTTCATGTAGAGCCTGTTCGGTAGTTATTTGTGGCAGGGAGATGAGAGCTCGACTTTTGGTATTTCCTATGCCAACTTATGACGTAGTGCTGGGTATGGATTGGCTTAGTCAATATCATACGATATTGGACTGCCACAAGGGTTGTGCTATATTTAGACCGCCAGGCCAGCCGGAGTTTGAATTTCAGAGAGGAAGCATTGAGAAGGGAGTCTCTCAGTATCATGGAGCTTGCATGGCGATGGAGGTGGCCCCGCCACCGATCATTGATGAGTTTTCTGATGTCTTTCCTGATGATCTGCCGGGACTACCACCCGACAGAGAGGTTGAGTTCACCATTGAGCTCATACCAGGAGCGGCACCAATCTCTTCAAATGTCTATCGATTGGCGAAGAAGGAGCTAGATGAAATGAAGGTACAGTTGCAGGAGTTGCAAGACAAAGGATTTATCAGACCAAGTGCATCACCATGGGGAGCCCCAGTCTTGTTTGTGCCAAAGAAAGATGGAACAGTTCGCATGTGCATTGATTATAGGGCTCTTAATGCTGTGACAATCAAGAACAAGTATCCCCTGCCCAGAATTGATGATCTATTTGACCAGCTGACAGGAGCCCAGGTATTCTCGAAGATTGATCTGAGATCGGGATACCATCAAGTAAAAGTTCGGAGGGAAGACATCTAGAAGACGGCATTCAGGACTCGGTATGGTCATTATGAGTTCTTAGTAATGCCCTTTGGTTTGACTAATGCACCTGCTGTGTTCATGAATTTAATGAACAGAGTATTCCATGAATATCTTGACAAATTTGTCGTAGTATTTATCGACGACATTTGGTGTATTCAAAGAACCATGAAGAGCATGAGGATCACTTGAGGAAGGTGCTGGAGGTCTTGAGGCATCAGAAGTTATATGCGAAGCTGAGTAAGTGTGAATTTTTGCTAGATCATGTTTCATTTCTTGGACATGTTATCTCAGGGAAAGGCATAGAAGTGGATCCGACGAAGATATCAGCAGTGGAGTCGTGGCCAACTCCAACCGATGTTTCAGAGATACGAAGTTTTCTAGGGCTTGCCGGATATTACCGGAGGTTTGTAGAGAATTTTGCAAGGATTGCGGAGCCCATGACCAAGTTGACCCGCAAGGATCAGAAGTTCGAATGGACGGAAGAATGCCAAGCTACCTTTGATGAATTGAAGAGGCGCCTTACCACTGCACCAGTTTTGACCATACCATCGGGACCAGGAGGTTTTGTCATCTATAGCGATGCATCCGGGAAGGGATTAGGATGCGTCTTGATGCAACATGGGAAGGTAGTGGCATATGGTTCTCGGCAGTTGAGGACCCATGAGAAGAATTATCTCACGCACGACTTAGAGCTTGCGACGGTGATATTTGCCCTGAAGCTTTGGAGACATTATCTGTATGGAGAAACGGTGGAGGTATATACAGATCATAAGAGCCTCAAGTATGTCTTTACTCAGAAAGATTTAAATTTGAGGCAGAGGCGTTGGCTTGAGTTGATGGCAGATTTTGATATAGAGTTACAGTACCATCCAGGGAAGGCTAATTCGGTAGCAGATGCATTGAGCCGGAAACCTATGGCGCACTTCTTGACATCACAAAAGGAGTTGCTATACGATTTGGAGAAGATGGGCATTGAAGTTGTTAGGCCTGGAGGAGTTGCGCAGATGATGAATATTCAGGTTCAGTCTTCATTAGTAGAGAGGATCAAGGCGACTTTACCCACAGATGCCAGATATCAGAGGCTTCGACAGAGGACACAGCAGGGACTGCAGACTGGATTGAGGATTCACGAAGACGGGACCTTGAGGTGTGGTGATCGCCTCTATGTTCCTAATGGGGAGATCAGGCAGGAGCTGATGGCAGAGGCTCATAGCTCGATTTATTCTATTCATCCAGGAGGTACGAAGATGTACAGGGACCTGAGACAGCACTACTGGTGGCATGGAATGAAACGTGAGATAGCACGTTTCGTGGCGAAGTGTTTGGTGTGTCAGCAAGTCAAAGCTGAACATCAGAGATCTGCAGGATTGTTGCAACCGCTTCCGATACCTGAGTGGAAGTGGGAGCACATCACTATGGATTTCGTTACGGGATTTCCGAGGAGCCCAGCTGGACGAGATGCAGTTTGGGTGATTGTGGACAGATTATCGAAGTCTGCTCATTTCATACCATTTCGAGTGGGGCAATCTACAGAGGTATTGGCAGACTTATATATGAAGGAGATAGTGCGATTACATGGAGTACCAGTCAGTATAGTCTCTGATCGAGATACAAGATTCACATCGCACTTCTGGAAGAGCATGCAGGAAAGTCTGGGCACAAGACTGAAGTTCAGCACAGCTTATCACCCTCAGACGGACGGGCAGTCAGAGCGTACCATTCAGACGTTGGAGGACATGTTGAGAGCTTGCATGTTGGATTTTGGTGGATCCTGGGAGGATCACTTGCACTTGGTAGAATTCTCTTACAACAATAGCTACCAGGCAAGTATCCAGATGGCCCCTTTTGAAGCATTGTACGGAAGGAAGTGTCGATCGCCAGCATGTTGGGGTGATGTAGGCGAGAGACAGATATTGGGACCAGAGTTGGTGACTCGTACAGTAGATACAGTCAAGAAGATTCAGAGACATCTACGAGCAGCTCAGGACCGGCAGAAATAGTGGGCAGACACTCATAGGCGACCTCTTGAGTTCAAGGAAGGAGATCATGTGTTCTTGAGAATCTCCCCGACTAGAGGTACGATCAGATTTGGAGTCAGAGGAAAGCTCAGCCCAAGGTACATCGGACCATTCGATGTGTTGGAGAAAGTTGGCGAGGTTGCATACAGATTGGCACTTTCGCAGTCATTGGAAGGCGTCCATGATGTATTTCATGTCTCCCAGTTGAGGAAGTATGTGGCAGACCCTAACCACATACTTGATCATTCAGAGATCACCGTGGGACCGACCTTGTCCTACGAGGAGCAGCCTGTGGAGATCCTAGACCGCAGAGAGAAAGTATTGAAGGGGAAGACCATTCGACTAGTCCGAGTTGCGTGGAAACACCATTCTCCGGGCGAATCGACTTGGGAGCGGGAAGATTCTATTCTGGAGCGTTTTCCATACCTTCGTGAGGCGTCTGGTATGACTAAATTCTGTTAATAATTGCTCTCTAGATTTTGCTTAATTTAGTTTGTAAATTGCCTAGAATTAGAATTGTGATTGTGTGATTCTTTTACCCTAGCTTGTTTCAATTTCGAGGACGAAATTTTAATAAGTTGGGGAGAATGTAAAACCCCTTAATTTTCAAAATTTTATTTATTAAATAATATTGCATGATTTAATTGTTTTTCTATAATTATATAAAGGAATTATTTATATGTGTGACTATATATTGGGTTGTGTGTTTGCCCCTGGTTTTTCTTAGACCTTAATCCTTAAACCAAACCCTAATCTATTTTTTTAGTCTCTATTTAATTAAGAAATAATTTTACATGTTTATACATATAGAATGCTAATTAATTTCTTAACCAACCTTAACCCATTCTCTACCACATGAATTTTGGTTTCCACAAAGTATGGATCTCTTGTAACCAAATGATAACCACTCCTCCCTTTCATTTTTCGGCCACACAACCCCTCTTTCCCCTCCACTTTTCGGCCACACCACCACTTCTTCCCCCTCCATTTTTCGGCTACCCGAGAACTCCCCTTCCCTCCTATCTCGGCCGGCGTGCGTTCAGCGAAGAGATCACCTCGTCCTCGGCGTTCAGGCCATCTCCGGCGGCGCCATCACCATCGTAGCGTAGCCCCGACTCCCTGCAGTCGGCAGGTACGATCTCGAGCCTCTACGTGGCTTTGCCACGTGGATATCCCCCTTGCAACTTAGAACCCTAATTTCTATATAATTTCCTGTTTTATTCATTGATTAATGATTTGATTAAGGAAGAATTAATGATTATTAATTAGTATTATTAATGTTAAATGATTGTTAACAAAGTGTAGATTCTGTAATAAATTGTAGAGAATTTATTGTGAATTATTATGATTTTATTTGAATTAATTAATGACTGTGAATTAATTATTTTATGGGATTATGGCTGTGTGATTAATTAATTAATGATTAATTGATAGTAATTTGTACCTAAATTATTAGTCCATTGATTAGAGACATTAGTATAGATTCTATATTAATTGTATCAGATTTTTATACAAATTATTCGTATTTATTAAGTATTTTAACTGATGTCAATGAAGCAGTTTTTGTGTAAATTTCCACAGAATTATATATTCTGTTTTGATTTTTTTGAATTTAATCCATTAGGAATCACTCGATATGATCTATACATAAATTGTAGGTACTTATGTCAACTAATTACTGTTAAATTTTCAAGATTTAATAAATAGTTTAGATATTTTATTTATATTTTAAACTGTGAATTACTGATTCTAAATGACTGTTTATTTACACTGTTTTGGATTTTTATTAATTAATTCATTAAGAATTAATTAATGAGTGTTATACAAAACTGAGAGATAATAATTATACCTATTTACTGTAAAATTTTCAAAAGAGAATAATTATGTTTAGTATTTATTTGGCATTAAACCATAGTTAAATAAATTTGATTATGTAATTAGTTCAATACTAGTTTTAATTTATAATAATTATAAATTATTATTGGTAATGCTCATAAATGTATAGTCACTGTTAGAAATGTTATTTTCTGTGATTTATGATTTTTCCCAATTTATTAGTGAATTTTTAACATTTAATTCTATTTATAATAGCTAAATTGGTAATTTCTATATATTAGTAGTTAAATGTTTTTAATTACTTATAAATTAGGTAAATAATATTAAAAATATTATTTCCAGTGGGATTTCATGGAAAAGTGTTTTCTAACCAAATTTAGACTTGCCATTATTTATTAATTAGTATTTATAATTAATGGGAATTTGTGAATGCATGTGTTTCTTAATTGTTTAACTAATTAGTTGTAAGTAATTTATTAATTATTAAATTATTAATTGTATTAATAATTTCAGAATATAAAAGTATAATAATAAGTGCTTCATACTTATTATTGTATGATATTATTCATATCTATTAGTAATGATTAGCTAGTAGTAATGGTTTGAATATTAATTATCGATTAATTATCAATTAAATGTATAGTTTAATTTGGTTAATTAGTAATGAATTAGGGTTAATGTTATTGTAGGATTATTCGTTTCTCGGAACTTGGACTCGATACCAGACTCGGACTTTCAGCTCTTGGACACAGGCAAGTACACCTTGCTTGACTTACTATGCAGTATTACATTTGACCAGTTATTACAGTTGTGTGCACTCGTCACCATTTATGACTACCCTGTCAATAGTTAGTATAACTTGACACGACTCAGACACGCATCACCTATGAGTGAGATGAGTGCAGAGATTTTGTGTTGATTGGCCATTAACATGTGATCTTGAGTTGTAGCAGTGGTTAGTTACATTATATGTATATTGCCGTCTTGCATATTATTTGTACCGTGTATACGGTCCAGGTATTCATTGGGTGGGGAGAGTCTACTAGTGGTGTATGAGAATTCTGTTTCCAATGTACGCTGGATGCTCGTAGCCCCTCGTTCTCAAACCGTAGAACGCTTGGTGGACGTTTCTTCTTCTTCTCCCCCTCTCATGTACCACTAGAGATGTCTCAAAATGCATTTACACTTAGATGGTTAGAACACCTTTAATTGTGTACTACGTATTTCCTGTCCTTGTTTGGTTAAGGAATTACTTAGTAGCATATTTATTTAGTTACTTTTACTTTACTGCTCAGTATTATCTTGCATGTCATTTTTCCTGTGTATTGTTATGTCCCTCTGAGGACCTGGTATCTTTTCCAGAGCTTGACGAGGATTCCTACCCGACTGATTACGGAGTAGCTGGATTAGACGACGACCTTGAGGTGGAGCCACAGCCTTGATCCTTTGGAGGCTAGCTTTATCTTCTGATGTGGGTTCATTTCCTGTATTCAGTTATTTCCTACTTTTCATTTTATTTCATTCCAGATGTACTGTGCAGTGTTTGGTCTTTCTTTTGACATTTATTGTGACTCTGGAGACTCTCTTTACAGTTATCTATTATTTGTTTCATGGATGAGACTAGATTTTACCTGCCTGTGTTGTTAATATTATTAGTCTTACTTCAGCGTACTACGACTAGTCATAGTCCATTAAATTGGGTTAACTATGTCTGATCGTACAGCTGGCATGCCACGTGTTCCCGATCCGATTATTTGGAACTGGGGCGTGACACGAGGCATTATATCATTGGTCAAACTATTCATGTCATATCTCGAGTTAACCCTCTCCGAGTACTCATGAAGAAACCGAGTACACTTAATTCTCGGTTGGCTACATGGGCAATCCTTCTAGCTCAATATGACATGGTGTATGTTCCACAGAAATCTGTCAAAGGTCAAGCGCTGGCGGACTTCTTAGCAGCTCATCCTGTGCCTGAAACATCTAAACTCTATGACGAAATTCCTGACGAGACATTAGAAGTCAACATGATCTCCGAAGAGTTTCCAACCTGGCGTCTATTCTTTGATGGTGCATCAAGAATTGGACCAAATGGTGCTATAGTGGCAGGTGTTGGAGTTGTTCTCGTTTCTCCAGACGGATTAACTATCCAAAGAGCCTACTCTTTAGATGAACCTTGCTCCAACAATGTGGCAGAGCACAATGCCTTACTTGTCGGCCTTCAGCTAGCTAAACAACTGAATGTTGAATATCTGGAAGTCTATGGTGATTCTAAACTGGTTGTGAACCAGGTTAGAGGAACCTATGAAGTCCGTCATCAAGACTTGGTGCCTTATCATGAAGCGGCAATCAATATAGCTACATCATTCAAAGCTTTCTTCATCGACTATGTTCGACGAGCTTGCAATACTGAAGCCGATACTTTGGCCAATCTTGCAGCTGTCTTAGCCATCCCTATCAAAAGACATCAGGTGGTGGTTATTTCTAACCGAGAACTGTTCTGTATTAAGAATAATCGTAATATTGAATTTAGCAATCTTGCTGAAGTCAATGTTATTTATGACGATTGGAGAACTCCTTTTATCGATTTCGTAGTACATGACATACTCCCTGAAAATCCTAAGGAGGCTACAAGCGTTCGACGTCGATCTCTACGATTTTATTACAATCAAACCACCAAAACACTCTATCGGCGAACTTATGATGGTCTTCTTCTACGCTGTTTAGCTGGTGATGAAGCCAAACAAGTGTTGCGTGAAGCTCATGATGGCGTCTGTGGAGCACATCAACCTGGTCCTAAATTACAGGATCGCATCCGACGCATGGGTTACTATTGGACCTCTATGGCATCAGATGCCGTTGAATATGCAAGGAAATGTCGTGCTTGTCAAATCCATGCAGACTTCATTCATCAACCCTCGGAATTCTTACACCCGACTGCTGCTTCCTGGCCTTTTGAAGCTTGGGGTATGGACATCATAGGTCCTATTAATCCTCCTTCTTCTAGAGGACATCGGTTCATATTGGCGATAACCGATTACTTCTCCAAGTGGGCTGAAACTATACCTCTGGCTGAAGTCAAGACTAGCAGTGTCATCAACTTCGTTAAACACCATGTCATCTATAGATTCGGTGTACCTCGAAGAATCATTCATGACAATGGACCTCAATTCATTAGTCAGAAGTTTACTAGATTCTGCGATGATCATCGGATTAACAATGTTGCTTCGACGGCCTACAATCCTGCTGCTAATGGTTTAGCTGAAGCCTTTAACAAAACCATTATTAAGCTCCTTAAGAAATTTGTATCTACTAACAGACAGAATTGGAGCGAGAAACTTGGCGAATGTCTTTGGGCCTATCGAACTACAGTCCGCAATCCCACAGGCTTTACACCTTTCTCTTTGGTGTATGGCTGTGAAGCTGTCCTTCCTTTGGAGTTAAAAATTCCTTCTTTAAGGATTGCTATTGCCAATGAGCTCACCACAGAAAATAATGACCTTCTTCGACTTCAACAGTTAGAGGCATTGGATGAAAAGCGGTTAATGGCTCAACAGCATATTGAGTTATACCAAGCCCGCATCTCAAAGACATTTAATCGTAAAGTGAAGGTCAGAGCCTTTCAGCAAGAAGAACTTGTTCTAACGGTCAGACGTCCTATGACTATGACTCATATGAGCAAAGGGAAATTCGATGCGAAATGGGAAGGTCCCTATGTTGTAAGCAAAGTCTTCTCAAACGGAGCTTATCAACTTTCAGAACTTGATGGTCGAGTTGCTATGATGCCTATCAATGGCAAATTCTTAAAGAAGTATTATGTATAAATGTAAATACTTGTAAATTATCAGACAGAATCAAGTTCATAAATAAAATTAAAATTTTATTATATGATAGTACATATTAAAGGTCACTATCATCTTTTTCTACATTGGGACGAGGGCCACTGCCGTCCTTCTCAAAAATGCGGTCAGCAAAAGTGCCGAAAACCTCCTTGCTGGATCCCACAAGAAACTTGCAGGCGTCCATCCTCATGGCTTCTTCTTCTTTAGTCTTTCCTGGTTCGAGCAGAAAGTCCAAAATATCCCGTGGTGGCTGGGGTGCAGACGAACCTTCGCCTGCTTCTGCTTCCTTTGGCTAAACTGGATCGGCAGGGTGTTCTTCAATACCCTTCTGAACCTTCGAGACAGTCTCAACCTTCTTAGATGCTTCTCCGGAAGATATTTTTATGTTGAAGAGTAGAAGTGTTCATTCCTGTCAGATTTCTGCTATATTTATAGACAGAAGTTCTTCAATTAATGAAGCATTACATTCATCCGACGGTTCATCCGTTCATTAACACCTGACGGTTCATCCGTTCATTTATTACACTCATCCGACGGTTCGTCCGTTCGTTAATATCTGACGGTTCATCCGTTCATCTATTTTGACGGTTAATCCGTTCATTTATTATCATTTGACGGTTAATTCGTTCATTTCAACATCATTTGACGATTTACTCGTTCTTTCATCATTACTTGACGGTATTCCCGTTCATTCATTTTCATATACATTGACGATTCATCATCGTTCATCTTCTACATCAGCAATTTGTCGTTTTCGATTAAATTGTCAATAAATATATCATATCTATATATTATTTATATCTGAATAAGATATGCAATAAATAATGGAGCCATAACAAAATGTCCTTTATATCAAAAAAATAAGACATTACAAAAATGCAGCTACAGCAACAAAACCCAAATACAAAATCAAGAAGGAGGGACAATCAGATTGTCAATTTGCTGCTTCAATGTCTGCAGCTCTTCTTCGTGTGTTGACGCTATTATCTTTCTTGCCTCCTCCATCCCGCTGTCTTCATCAAAAAAGGGCATATCTACTGTCCTGCGAGTGATCTCTTCGCCATGAGTGGTCTCATACTCATTCCTTTCTTCAATCAATGCATTAAATTGTTCAATCACCAGTTGGTGATTAACAGTTTCTTCTTCAAACTCTTGTTGGAGGCGAGTAATTTCAGCCTTCAGCTCAGCAAGTCGCCGTCCTTTGCTTTCAGCCACTAGGGTAATTGATTCTATTTTAGAATTATATTCAGCTGATTTTGCTGAATGAGCTTCTAATAGATTTTGAAGAGTTAACCTTTCCATATCAGCAGCTTGAGCCAGCCGCTCAAATTCAGCTTGTACTAAAGAGTCTACATCTTTCTTCTTGAGTTCTTTATACTTCTTGATGGAGACTTCTAATTCATCCAGTATATGTTCAAGAAGAGTGGCCTGAGCTTCGTCTCCTTGGTCTCTTATGGCTCTTATCAAGAAAGAAGTGGGCTTCCTAACCATGATGAAGTCAGCCCCTTCTTTCTCTATCATTTTACGGACGAGAGATCCCAGCAACTCAAAGAAACATCGGGTAAATGACTGGACCACTTGCTGATTGATGGCCTGAGTTCCAGGAGTCGCTGCTACTCCTGATGAAGACGGGGTAACAGGTTGCTCAATTCTTTGAGGTTGGACAATAGGCTCTTTAAATAAGGGAGCCAGAGTAGAGCTGGTTGCTCCTCCTGCTTGATCTTCTGCAAAAGTAAAATTATTATTTTACTAATTGATTGTTGATGAACAAAAAGATCAAATTAAGAGCAATGTTACCTTGGTTTGGTTTAACAACGAGTTTATTCCTTACTGGAATGGAATACTGTTGAACAGAAGTAGCCTCCGCTGCAACAGCCTGACTACTGCCCGCCTCAGAACCACAAGATAAATGATGACTACTGCTAATAACCACCGTTGGTATAGGCACCATAATCAGGTCCGTTGGAGGTATTGGCAAAGTCCCAAGATCTGCAAATGAAGATATTAGTTATCGGTTCATTTTAAAAAAAAAAGAGAAAAGATTGTTAAATCTCGTTTTATACCTTGAGGGTCAGTGGCGGGATTTTCTTTTAGCACACCTTCGTCGGCTACTTCTTCAGGAGATATTTCTATTTCAACATCGACAGCCTTTTCTGCAGACGTCTCCGCTTCAATTTCCTTTTTAGGATTTGAAATATCATCGGCAGTATCAAGAGATCTGTGTTCTTCAGTTTGATTTTCAGGATCTTGTAAATACTCATCAACATTTTCGGATGAAGAACCTTCCTCGTCTTCTTCTTCTTCTTCTTCTTCTACTGCTGCATTTCCACTGCTAGTGGCAGCCTGATCTTCCTGCAAGCTATAACTGCAATCCTCCAGAGCTGCAATCATTTCACGGTCTTCGTCCTCACGAAGAGTCCTGGGAGTAGGAGGAGGTTGAGTAATATCTGCAATAGGAGAATGAGGTCGTACAATACTTTGTTCTTCCTCTAAAATATGTTCTCTAGGCTTTTCAATTCTTGGGGCAAAATCTCCCCTCTGTTCATTCTCCTCGAGAGTTTTGCTTCCTGATTCAGAAGCAGGTATGGGAGATGCCATTAGAAGTCCTGCAGCAGCATCTACTGAAGTCAGGAGTTGTATAGAAGAAGACTCTTCCAAGACTCTTCTAGTGACTACTCTTTTCTTTCTGTGTAGAGGCCTAACAGGACTCTCTACATTTTCTGGCTCTGCTTGCTTTTGCACGGAAGTTGGTGTAGTAGCAACTTCTTGATGTGTCTCGGCTAATTGTCGGGATTGAGATCTGGTAGTCACCTTTTCAGAAGAAACATCAAGAATCAATTTCTTCTTCGCCACAGGAGCAGGAGGCTCCTCTCTTCTTCTCTTCTTCGCAGGAGATTTACCCACCTTCAGAGAAATACGAAGTGGTGCATTCACTTCTTGGGGGAATATAATATCCCTTGTAGTCTCCAGAGGTGCATCTGTCGGTTCCTGCGCCTCCTCATTTATAGGGATCGATGGAGCAATTCTCCCTCTTCTCAATCTTGTTGCAATGGCGAAACTATCTGCGAGATTGAAATTCTCGGCAAAAGTATTCGCTGATGTGTAAAACACGGAGTATGTAAAAAGCATTCGAGGACCCTGAGGAGTAGTCCTTGCTGGCATGGAGAAAGTGGCTTTTGTATCACGGGCATTGTAATAAGCCCAAGCCCTAGCTCCGTCCATCAGATAACCTTTGCCTTGGAGGCAGGTAATTGCGTTCCCTACATAGAACTGATCATACCCAAACTGTCGAGTAAAACGGCTTGGGAGGTATGGTTCTAAGTAGCACTCTTCTTGGAATCGGTAGACCAAATGAGATGGTCGAATTGTCTTCAACCATTCAAAAGCGACACGAGTTAGAGGATGCAGTTTCGAATCCACCATATTCGTAGGCATCTGATCATACCCAGCAGGGAAAGGAGCTGTCACGACCCGCACCCACTGTTAGGGTACGAGAACGTAACAACGCCCAGCCTACGCCGCAGTGTCGGCGGTAGAACGCTGTCCTAGGTCAATCATCTAACAATATAAAAATACCTGTACAGTTTATACTCTCCGAATGGAGGTGACATAACAATATACATCTCAATCACATCTAGGGTAGAAGAATGAAAGACAGAAGATAGATAGTAACTCAAGAGAACCATAGCATAGATGAAATAAGACTAAGTGTCTAAGATACATAACATCCAGAATGTCAACTCATAATACAAGACTAAGAGTCTATACATAACTCAACATCTCAAAATACAACTCAGATGTGAGACAAAAGTAAATATAGGAAAGACTGCCTAGGCTAAACTGGTCTAGACTACTGGAACAACATCCTCAGCTGCAGGTGGATCCTGCTGAGGGTCCACAACATAAGTATCATCTAGTCCTGCTCCATAATAGGTAGACACCAGGGCCTCCTCCTCATCCTCTGTAATATTTTCAACAGGTCCAATCAGGACGGGAACGAGCACAATACATCTCACACAGTGCATATCATGTTAGGAAATACGATACAGGCAATAGAGTAAGATACATGAACTGCTGAAAGGAAATATACGCTGTAAAAGAGATAGCTGTAATGAAATATCTACTGTATATAGAGAACTGTAAGTGACTAGTGATGTAGAGCATAAGATAGGCATGTGAATGGCTGGAATTTGCACATGATTATACTACTGAGTTTGCACATGATTACACTACTTTGGAATTATTCACATGACCACTTCTACTCCCCCGTACCCCAATCAATACACAAGGATCTATACAGGTTACGTTATTGTACATGATATCACATGGGGCCCATGAAAGGGTGCACATGATAGTATACATGAGAGCTCTGTGAGCATGAGAGTACATGATCACATGAGTGCACATGAATGATGAAAGCATAGGTGTACATGATGATAGTGAAACACACATAACATGAAGTACCCGATGCTCCCGAGGGGGATAACATCTCATGTAAAGATCCATATAGTACCAATCCGTGTTACAAATGTGACAGCAACAAGTAAAGTAATCTAGAGCAAGAAGTAAAGCCTGAACAAGTATGAAACGGTCAGAGAATGTACTCGCCTGATAACTGAATGTCTGAAGAGGATATACTGTCTGAGGAGAGGTGTCTGGCTCCTAGTCAGAGCAATACAAGTCACAAAGTATCCACAATGATAAAAATAAAGTATACAATGCATACTACATGATTCTAGGTCAAACTGGTCAAAAGTCAACTCTTGGTCAACTCTAATAGTCAAACTAAGTCACATGAAGTCATACTAAGTCAAATAAGGTCAAACAAGATCAAACAAGGTCAAACAAGTTTAATCTAGGTTGAAGTCAACTCTTGGTCAACACTATAATCAAACTAGTCAAATACTAGTCAATATGGTCAAGCTAGGTCAATCTAGACTATCTAAGGTACTACACCACAAGGTTAAGGCATAACCAATACCTATACAAGTATACCACATATAAATACATATATATATAATACCAACCTTAATCCTATATTCAAGCTAATCCCATATTCCAATCTCAAGTCATGACTCAACTCTAAGTATCTAACTTAACCCCATACATATCTTATCTACATAGGTCTTCCACAAAACCCAAGTCACAATAATATACTTATATATAGGTCAAACCTAAACCAACTAGTTAATAGCCTAGGATTTAGTCAAATCTTAGTCAATAAGTCCTTCTATGTTCATCCAAGCCATTTCTAGGTAAATTTGGTCATGGTTGACCCATAGTTGACTTTGGTCAACAATGGTCAATTATCTAGTCAAGGCTAGGTCAATACTAGTTAAACTAGTTAGGGTTTTAGTCAAACTAGTCAAACTAGTTATTTTAGGTCATTCCTAGTCATTTCTAGGTTAACTAGGTCACTTTTGACCAAATGTTGACTTTGGTCAACCCTTAGTCAACAAGGGTTTTCTAGCAGGGTTTTGGGTCATTAGGGCTAGTCCAAACCATAGGCTAGTGATCCTGGCCATAGGCCAATAGTCTAGGTTTTCTCATAAACCTATAACTAGAGGTTATACATATGTATATCTATATACCCAAAATCCATATATGCATAACATATATAATACAACCCTTATACTTATATTTATAATACACTGTCTATACATAATAAACCTAATACCACTATACATATATATATCATGTATATATATATACAATACATATATATATATAACTACATATATATTACATATAATATATAGAGAGAGAGACAAGGGGATGAGAGAGAGAGTGAGACAGTGAGTGAGAGTGAGAGAGACAGTGAGACAGTGAGAGAGAGAGAGTGAGAGACTGAGTGAAACAGGGGGGGGGGGTTCCAGGAATTCCTGAACCCAAACCCATCCAAAACACACACACACACAATACATATATACACACATAGGTATATATATGTATAACTTAACCCACACAATACCAAATTACCCCAAAATCGACCCACACTCTCACATACACATATACTACATATATACACATTAAAATACATTAATATAATACATAAATCATTAGCAAAATCGAATCAAAATTCGATTTTGCAAAAACTGTAAATTTCCAGGGAACAGGAAATGCACTGTGAAAACCTAATTTGGGTTAGCTCAAACATCAATCAAAACGACCTAAGATGACCCAAACTTGGTTGGTAACTAAAGCCCCTAGGTTGGGCTAGGTCCCTAGCAGCCTGACACTGTGTCACGACACGACACGACGTGTCCACAAAGATTTGAAATCACACGGGTAAACCAGGGTACACTGTTACAGTGTAAATTCAAAATTAGTCTAGGACACGACACAAAGCGACACAGGCCTCGTGCTCGTGCCCGAAGGTGCGCCTAGGGTTGGGCTTCGTGTCCATGGGCCTGATACGTGTCCACGTGTCGTGTAGAGGGGACACGACACACGTATCAGAAGCCCCAAATTACGTGTTTCAGACTGTGTCGTCGCGTTTTCGCGTGTCTCGTGCTCGCGACACGGGACACGTGACACCACGTGGTTGTGTCCAATGTGTTCGCCTACATACAGGCTTCGTGTCCATGTCAGTAGCAAGTGTCCACGTGTCGTGTACAGTGGACACGACACGTTCAAAGTACAGTGTCTGTGCGTGTGTACACAGTGTTTAGAATGACCCTTGCGGGGTCGATTCTGTGTCCGACACGACACGAGGTCATCCCAAACTTTGGGGATGACCTGTCAGTCATTGCCCCGTGCTCTGTGCCAATTTTGGCGTGTCCACGTGGCTTCTACAGTGCGTGGGGACACTGTGGCAGCAGGACACAATTCCTGTGTACTGCCCTGTGTCCCGAGAGCTTGTGTGTCCATTCTTGGACACGACACAAGGTCAAATTGTGTCCAGTGACATAGGATTAGGGTTAGGGTTAGCTAGGCTAGGTTTTTGTTCAAAGAGTTTGGAAAAACAGTGATCAAAATACACAATGACAGTGCTCAAACAGTGAGTAAAATTAGGGTTCTAGACTAGTAGGATACGTGTCCAACACGACACCAAAACACATCAAAATCTTACCAAACTTTACCCACAATATTGTTATCCCTATATGAATGCATCTATGAAAGAAAAATAGGAATTTAACTAGGTTTGTGGAAATTTACCTATTGGTGAATTTCAAGGAAATTCAAAGAAGAGGGGGGTGTTGTTCTTCAACTTGATGATGACAAAAGCCTCCAAATTCTTGATTGCTAGCCTCCCTTAGCTCCCTTGGTGTTGTAGGGTCCCAATGCAAGAGACTAGAGTCAATTTGGATCAAGAATGATCAAGATATGGGTGTTTGAAGAAAATGTGATTTTCTAGGAATTAATTTCATGTAAATTAATTCATGGATGAACACAAGGGTTTATATAGAGTGTGCACCAGCTAGGGGGGGTGCCCCTTGGCCGGCCATGGCATGGCCAAGGCATGGGGGGTTGTCCTTGGCTTGCTTACAAGCTAAGGGAAGGACTTTTGGTAAAGGGTTTTGGATATTTTGCATAAAACAAGGAAAATATCCTATAAGTAATATCTAGATATTTGTATAGCTTTGACTACCATGAATATCTAATCCTCTTAGTCATTCTAGGTTAGGGTTTAACCTATAGATTAGGGTAACTAGGTTAGGGATTATCAAGTCACTAACCAAAAGTCCATGAATAGTAAAATCTCACTAATCCTACTTAATTCCTAGAAAATTACCAAAATACCCCTTAGGCTAAAAACCACTAAAATGATGTTCTAAACCTATGGCTAGGCTCACATGATCATGGTTAGTCTCTAGGTTATGAAAACTAGGGTTACACTGAGGTTATACTAGTAAGATCACAAAGTCATAAACCATGACTTAGAAAATAATTTTAAATTAACTAAAATCACCAAAAATCATACCATGACTAAAATACCATTAATAAATAATAAAAAATAATAAATTTTCAAAAATTCCTAATTTCAGAAAACAGGGTGTTACAAGTCTACCCACCTTAAAATAATTTCGTCCTCGAAATTTAGATGGTCGTACTCCTCCTAGGTCAAACCTCCAACAATCAGGGACGAAGCCACTACCTAGGCAACATACAAGGTCAATAAGCAAAATATGGGTAGTAGACCTATACTGGATCATGTCCAAAAATTGGTTGGTAGTTTTAGGTCATAGGGTGTCCTTAATTCAAATCGAAGCCAAAAGTAACTCCATGGGGTAAATCAGGATGGAGCCTCGGGTCAGAAAAATCGTACTAAGCAAATGAAGCACACAATGGTATGTCTGAGTGGGACACTAAGGTCATGGGTGTAGTATGTCATGTCTAGGTCATGTATGTGAAGTCAGTTTTGAGAAAACAACTAGTCTTGTGCTCCAATTTAAAAGTCACGGTAATGTACCTACGATGATCATATTTTAGAGTGGGAAGAGTCTATGGCCTGATTGAACCAGAAATTGTGATACAATAGTGGTACCAGGGGGACAGGTTAAATGGGACAGTCTGCGGTCTCATCTAAGTGCACTAGTCATTCTAGATCAAGACTGTTCCTATGGTATCAAAACGTACAAGCAATCTAAGGTGTCCTAATTGGGAAGGTAAGGAAACAACAATCATCAAGGCTATAGGCCGTCTACCATCCTATATGAAAATGGGTCATTAACAAGTGAGAAATCATTAAAGTTACCATTCCATAAAAAGAAAATTGAAAATTTAGGTACAACAATCACAATAGATTTTAGTCTTGACACGATCTAAGTTGATCAATTTTAGGATAAATCGAGATTGGGCAAGATGGGAAATTAATGAAATCAAGTATGAGCACGAGCATCCAATGATGAAGATCCAGGTCATGATTAAAGTTAATTTAACTGGATACGAATACGAGGTTCATAGGCGATAAAATAATTCCAAGAAGAATTGTCAAGTCTGTTGCGGATAAGATTCTAGGGCAAGTTTAATTATGTCTCCATCCGCGTAGATTAATATATGAAAAGGCGAACCAAAACGCAATAGGTTGATCAGACCATCATGCGCCGGTTCTGATTAGATAATATATTAGTGGGTGTACACCCAATAAAATATATCATGATCAAGCTCGAAAAGGATAAGCTTGTAAAACTTGAGGATAAAATTTATAGCATAAGATATAAGTAAGGGTGGAAATGATAAAAGAAGATACATAGTCCAAGATCCTTAACCAATCGGGTCAAGCAATCAAGATACGGTACGAGGTTAAGTATTTAAGGATTTAGCATAACACCATCACATGCCAGATCAAAAGAATTGAGCCAAGGTGGATCTCTAATTGAAATAAGAATTAATTTAGTATCATGGCAGAGGTTATAGTTTAGCCATTTGACCAGAAAATCATATCAAGCAAAAATAGAGTACAGGGAGACGGATTTTAGTGGGACATGGAATACTTACATGAAGATAGGCTAGTCTAGGTCTTACATGTAAAGTTTGTTGGGAGGTAACAGCTAGTATTATACTCTGAATATCTAAGTCGCGGTAAAGGACATCCAATGGTCCAGGATAGAAAGTGGGAGTTCGAGACGTGACAAATTGATGCAAAAAATGAAGAGGATCAAATTAACCCATGAAATAAAATTAATCAGGAATTCAGTAAATAATTTAGGAACACAGTCCTAGGGATAGATAGGCTACTAGATGAATATAGTTAGGGTTCGACCAATCAAGGTCAAGGTTAGAAGGTCTCAATAAAGTCTTGATTTGAGGAAATGTCGAGTAAGTCAGGTTTGGGATACAGTCACATAGATTGGTAGAAAGAGTTTAAGCAAGATGCAAATAGATAGTACAGTTCATTAAAAGCAATTAAATAAGAGTTTTCTCATAATTGTGATTGAGTACCCCAAAAATAAAAGATATTAATCTAACACTAAGAAATTAAAATCAACAACTACAAAAATTTCAAAATCATCAACTAATACCAGGATTCAAAGTTCTACGGTGAATCCTCCAAAACCAAATTCAATCAAGGGAAAAGGAGTTTAAATCGTAATTTCAAATGAGATTCTCAAGGGTCATCCCAGGAATCTCTCAAAGTATCCTAGCAGTGATCGAGTATCCACTCTCTCTAAGCCTATTCCTCTAATCCTATCGCAGGCTGTAGTGATACTCTAGTTCGAATATCACTACATAAACTCGACCTGCATGGGCCACCACTAAAAACGTGTCACGACCCGTACCCACTGTTAGGGTACGAGAACGTAACAACGCCCATCCTACGCCGCAGTGTCGGCGGTAGAACGCTGTCCTAGGTCAATCATCTAACAATATAAAAATACCTGTACAGTTTATACTCTCCGAATGGAGGTGACATAACAATATACATCTCAATCACATCTAGGGTAGAAGAATGAAAGACAGAAGATAGATAGTAACTCAAGAGAACCATAGCATAGATGAAATAAGACTAAGTGTCTAAGATACATAACATCCAGAATGTCAACTCATAATACAAGACTAAGAGTCTATACATAACTCAACATCTCAAAATACAACTCAGATGTGAGACAAAAGTAAATATAGGAAAGACTGCCTAGGCTAAACTGGTCTAGACTACTGGAACAACATCCTCAGCTGCAGGTAGATCCTGCTGAGGGTCCACAACATAAGTATCATCTAGTCCTGCTCCATAATAGGTAGACACCAGGGCCTCCTCCTCATCCTCTGTAATATTTTCAACAGGTCCAATCAGGACGGGAACGAGCACAATACATCTCACACAGTGCATATCATGTTAGGAAATACGATACAGGCAATAGAGTAAGATACATGAACTGCTGAAAGGAAATATACGCTGTAAAAGAGATAGCTGTAATGAAATATCTACTGTATATAGAGAACTGTAAGTGACTAGTGATGTAGAGCATAAGATAGGCATGTGAATGGCTGGAATTTGCACATGATTATACTACTGAGTTTGCACATGATTACACTACTTTGGAATTATTCACATGACCACTTCTACTCCCCCGTACCCCAATCAATACACAAGGATCTATACAGGTTACGTTATTGTACATGATATCACATGGGGCCCATGAAAGGGTGCACATGATAGTATACATGAGAGCTCTGTAAGCATGAGAGTACATGATCACATGAGTGCACATGAATGATGAAAGCATAGGTGTACATGATGATAGTGAAACACACATAACATGAAGTACCCGATGCTCCCGAGGGGGATAACATCTCATGTAAAGATCCATATAGTACCAATCCGTGTTACAAATGTGACAGCAACAAGTAAAGTAATCTAGAGCAAGAAGTAAAGCCTGAACAAGTATGAAACGGTCAGAGAATGTACTCGCCTGATAACTGAATGTCTGAAGAGGATATACTGTCTGAGGAGAGGTGTCTGGCTCCTAGTCAGAGCAATACAAGTCACAAAGTATCCACAATGATAAAAATAAAGTATACAATGCATACTACATGATTCTAGGTCAAACTGGTCAAAAGTCAACTCTTGGTCAACTCTAATAGTCAAACTAAGTCACATGAAGTCATACTAAGTCAAATAAGGTCAAACAAGATCAAACAAGGTCAAACAAGTTTAATCTAGGTTGAAGTCAACTCTTGGTCAACACTATAATCAAACTAGTCAAATACTAGTCAATATGGTCAAGCTAGGTCAATCTAGACTATCTAAGGTACTACACCACAAGGTTAAGGCATAACCAATACCTATACAAGTATACCACATATAAATACATATATATATAATACCAACCTTAATCCTATATTCAAGCTAATCCCATATTCCAATCTCAAGTCATGACTCAACTCTAAGTATCTAACTTAACCCCATACATATCTTATCTACATAGGTCTTCCACAAAACCCAAGTCACAATAATATACTTATATATAGGTCAAACCTAAACCAACTAGTTAATAGCCTAGGGTTTAGTCAAATCTTAGTCAATAAGTCCTTCTATGTTCATCCAAGCCATTTCTAGGTAAATTTGGTCATGGTTGACCCATAGTTGACTTTGGTCAACAATGGTCAATTATCTAGTCAAGGCTAGGTCAATACTAGTTAAACTAGTTAGGGTTTTAGTCAAACTAGTCAAACTAGTTATTTTAGGTCATTCCTAGTCATTTCTAGGTTAACTAGGTCACTTTTGACCAAATGTTGACTTTGGTCAACCCTTAGTCAACAAGGGTTTTCTAGCAGGGTTTTGGGTCATTAGGGCTAGTCCAAACCATAGGCTAGTGATCCTGGCCATAGGCCAATAGTCTAGGTTTTCTCATAAACCTATAACTAGAGGTTATACATATGTATATCTATATACCCAAAATCCATATATGCATAACATATATAATACAACCCTTATACTTATATTTATAATACACTGTCTATACATAATAAACCTAATACCACTATACATATATATATCATGTATATATATATACAATACATATATATATAACTACATATATATTACATATAATATATAGAGAGAGAGACAAGGGGATGAGAGAGAGAGTGAGACAGTGAGTGAGAGTGAGAGAGACAGTGAGACAGTGAGAGAGAGAGAGTGAGAGACTGAGTGAAACAGGGGGGGGTTCCAGGAATTCCTGAACCCAAACCCATCCAAAACACACACACACACAATACATATATACACACATAGGTATATATATGTATAACTTAACCCACACAATACCAAATTACCCCAAAATCGACCCACACTCTCACATACACATATACTACATATATACACATTAAAATACATTAATATAATACATAAATCATTAGCAAAATCGAATCAAAATTCGATTTTGCAAAAACTGTAAATTTCCAGGGAACAGGAAATGCACTGTGAAAACCTAATTTGGGTTAGCTCAAACATCAATCAAAACGACCTAAGATGACCCAAACTTGGTTGGTAACTAAAGCCCCTAGGTTGGGCTAGGTCCCTAGCAGCCTGACACTGTGTCACGACACGACACGACGTGTCCACAAAGATTTGAAATCACACGGGTAAACCAGGGTACACTGTTACAGTGTAAATTCAAAATTAGTCTAGGACACGACACAAAGCGACACAGGCCTCGTGCTCATGCCCGAAGGTGCGCCTAGGGTTGGGCTTCGTGTCCATGGGCCTGATACGTGTCCACGTGTTGTGTAGAGGGGACACGACACACGTATCAGAAGCCCCAAATTACGTGTTTCAGACTGTGTCGTCGCGTTTTCGCGTGTCTCGTGCTCGCGACACGGGACACGTGACACCACGTGGTTGTGTCCAATGTGTTCGCCTACATACAGGCTTCGTGTCCATGTCAGTAGCAAGTGTCCACGTGTCGTGTACAGTGGACACGACACGTTCAAAGTACAGTGTCTGTGCGTGTGTACACAGTGTTTAGAACGACCCTTGCGGGGTCGATTCTGTGTCCGACACGACACGAGGTCATCCCAAACTTTGGGGATGACCTGTCAGTCATTGCCCCGTGCTCTGTGCCAATTTTGGCGTGTCCACGTGGCTTCTACAGTGCGTGGGGACACTGTGGCAGCAGGACACAATTCCTGTGTACTGCCCTGTGTCCCGAGAGCTTGTGTGTCCATTCTTGGACACGACACAAGGTCAAATTGTGTCCAGTGACATAGGATTAGGGTTAGGGTTAGCTAGGCTAGGTTTTTGTTCAAAGAGTTTGGAAAAACAGTGATCAAAATACACAATGACAGTGCTCAAACAGTGAGTAAAATTAGGGTTCTAGACTAGTAGGATACGTGTCCAACACGACACCAAAACACATCAAAATCTTACCAAACTTTACCCACAATATTGTTATCCCTATATGAATGCATCTATGAAAGAAAAATAGGAATTTAACTAGGTTTGTGGAAATTTACCTATTGGTGAATTTCAAGGAAATTCAAAGAAGAGGGGGGTGTTGTTCTTCAACTTGATGATGACAAAAGCCTCCAAATTCTTGATTGCTAGCCTCCCTTAGCTCCCTTGGTGTTGTAGGGTCCCAATGCAAGAGACTAGAGTCAATTTGGATCAAGAATGATCAAGATATGGGTGTTTGAAGAAAATGTGATTTTCTAGGAATTAATTTCATGTAAATTAATTCATGGATGAACACAAGGGTTTATATAGAGTGTGCACCAGCTAGGGGGGGTGCCCCTTGGCCGGCCATGGCATGGCCAAGGCATGGGGGGTTGTCCTTGGCTTGCTTACAAGCTAAGGGAAGGACTTTTGGTAAAGGGTTTTGGATATTTTGCATAAAACAAGGAAAATATCCTATAAGTAATATCTAGATATTTGTATAGCTTTGACTACCATGAATATCTAATCCTCTTAGTCATTCTAGGTTAGGGTTTAACCTATAGATTAGGGTAACTAGGTTAGGGATTATCAAGTCACTAACCAAAAGTCCATGAATAGTAAAATCTCACTAATCCTACTTAATTCCTAGAAAATTACCAAAATACCCCTTAGGCTAAAAACCACTAAAATGATGTTCTAAACCTATGGCTAGGCTCACATGATCATGGTTAGTCTCTAGGTTATGAAAACTAGGGTTACACTGAGGTTATACTAGTAAGATCACAAAGTCATAAACCATGACTTAGAAAATAATTTTAAATTAACTAAAATCACCAAAAATCATACCATGACTAAAATACCATTAATAAATAATAAAAAATAATAAATTTTCAAAAATTCCTAATTTCAGAAAACAGGGTGTTACAGGAGCGCAGCAAAAGTTCCAACCTCTGTTCAGATTCAACATAAATCTACACTCAGATAAGGAAGTATATTTCCATTTTCCATCGGAATACCTTCGAAGAAAACTGCCGTCAACTGGTCCCATGCCAGGATCCATTAGAGTTGGATAGTGAAGAAGCAACCATCCAAACAAATATGTATATGGCAATTCTAAGCGAGGGAATTCTCTCTCTCCTTTCGCTTTCAATATCAGGTCAACATATAAACGAAGACTGGCGTTCAGCTTACAGGTCATTGCTGATAGTAAGTCCATTTTATAGCCGAAGACCAATTTAACAGCTGAAAACAAGACGCCACGGTAAAAACGATCCACTGCACTGGATCCAGGAACTACGAACCTTCGCAGCCAGTATGTCAAGAATTCCGCCAATTGTGCTGCTTCTGACATGGGCCTATAGCCCATTCTCAAGTAACTTTCCAAATTGTCTCCTCTCTTCAAAGGAGGATATTCATGGTCATCCATCACTTCTTTATCAAAGTGACCACTCTGTTCCATTAATTTTCTGACCTCTGTATGGCTCAAAGGTTTGAAAAAGGTTGGGTAGCATTTATCGTTCTCCTTGATTTTCTTCTCCTCTATATGATTAAGAAACAGATATGGTAGCCACTTTGAAGAATAACAAGTATTGGCAGTGGCACTCTTGTAAAATAAAGAGCAGATCTTGTAATGGCACAATAGTTCTTCGAACACTGTCACCATCTCTGGATTCTCTTTTCTGAGCTTGTTCAACTCATCATTTGTTGGTACATACTCCTCATACAGAGCATCTGCCATGGGCAAGAACGAGATATACTTCATCTCGTGAAGTGCAAAGCCCATCTCTCCCCCTGGGGTCATGAAAGTTCCGGTCCTGTAGTTGTATCTCTCAGCTAAGGCTAAGAACATATGAGGATTGGGAGCAAATCCATATACAGTGGCATGCACTGCTTCATACAGGTTGATTTGTTGGAGTCTGTCTTGGAATTTTCCCAGAACCCAATTCGCGATATAACTCCATGCTTGTAGTCTGGATTCACCAATCCAGTCATTCTTATATCTTGCTCAGGATATTTTCCTTCAACCTTCGTAAACTCATTTGCGAATATTGGTGTCCTAACAGGCATTAGCATGGAGGAGTTCTCTGGTGGAATGCAGCCAGGTCTTAAGCCTCTCAGTAGGACACTATATCTGTCGGAAGAACTATAAAACATATCCTTATGTTGTCGCCCCTTCTTTACGAAGATTTTTCCTGCCCGAGCATCCTGAAATAGAGTGATATTCCATTCCATCTTTCTAGGGTAGCTTGCATGAGCGTATCGTGACAAAGGAAGGCATCGAGCAATGTCGGGTATAAAAAAGGATCTATCTTGCTGGTGAACTATCTTATCTTCCATCCTTGGCCTAGGCTGAGAGGCTCTCTCAAAGGCGTCACCGAATAGGAATAAGGGTTTCTTGTGAATTACAGCATCAGCTGATTCTAAAGGCTGTCCGTTCATCAAACACATCAAAGTTTCATTGTCCTGAGAAATCAATATAGCCTGACGGGAGGCCGGCAGATCATACTGAGGGTAATGGACATGAGACAGATCTTCTTTGTATTCAGACTCTGTAAGGGTTCCCACAAAATGTTCGTA
The DNA here is from genome assembly GCA_029216955.1 of Iris pallida. Classification (NCBI taxonomy): domain Eukaryota; kingdom Viridiplantae; phylum Streptophyta; class Magnoliopsida; order Asparagales; family Iridaceae; genus Iris; species Iris pallida. The sequence goes on along the minus strand of JANAVB010024000.1, from coordinate 15,447,237 downwards.
ATCTGGATCTTCATTGACTTCAACTGCATCAACAAACAGATGAAAATTAGTCCAAGATAAAGATTCTGTTTCTTAAACATAAAACATTAGAGTGTGCAACCTCAGACTGCGATGACATGATTTACGCAACCTCAGATTGCGCTGACATGACTTGCACAATATCAGTTTGCACATCATTAAAGGTGCGCAAAGTAATAGTTTGCGCTGATATCTGCGCAACTTAATTGTTTGCGCTGACTTCCTGTCAGCACAAATCAACAATTTGTGCAAGAATACAGCCTTCATAAAAATGAAGAACTGATAGTTGATGCAACCGAAACCCTAAAAAGGGTGGCGCAATATGAACTTATCTCTAAGAAGAGATGAGTTTCAAGGGAGTCGAATCACCCTAAGAAGGGGTTTTCGATCGGTTCAATTACCTCTCATAGCAGGGTGTGCGGATTCGTGTCGGAAAGCTCGCCGGGCAACCCTGTCAGAAGACTCGGCCGGAGCTTTTCCCTTCGCGGCGGCAGCAGCGACAGCATTTGATCGTCGTGGGACCATGACAATCGTCGGAGGAGGAGAACAGTGAAGGTTTTCTTCTCAAAAAGTTCGAAAGATTGCAAAGTAAAGAATTGAAAACGAAAAGAGGGGTATTTATAGTTTTTAAAATGCGAAACGGATGCCTCGGATTGTGCCTAAACTTGTGGTCTATTCGCTTTGCGCAGACAGCTCATCATATTGCGCAAAACGATTCAACATTCAAAAATTCAAAGTATTTCGAAATTTTGATTATAATCAACTTTCGAAAACTTTGAAGGGGGTCTTGTAGGTCCTAAAAAATCAAATTGTATCAATCAACAAAGTCAAAAATTCAAGATATTCATCATTTTGATGAGTTGCGCAGACAACAGATTGCGCAGACATCACTTTGTGCAGGTTGGTTTGCGCATGTTTCCAACTGCGCAGGCTGACGTGGCAGAAGTCATCATTGACTGAATCAAATCAGATCTTCCTGACAACTGACAACATGAATAACGAGGAGGCTGTTCGTTTTTGACGCCGCACAGTGCTCGAGGGCGGCTGACAGGTGGCAGCGTAATCCGTGGTTGCGCAAACCATTCATGCGCAATCCGTGGTTACGCAAACCATTTCTGCGCAGTTCACTTTGCGCATTCTACCAACATAACTGACCAATTACATGTGGCATTCATGCCATCAATTGCTCATTACGTGGCAACTGTCTATGCACGATCATGCACATTTCAATCAAATAATGCCATGTGTCTCAGATAGTTGGCCCACGATCCAATAACTGCCTGCGCAGTCCAGTGCTGCGCAAACCAGTTGCTGCACAAATCAGCTTACGCAGTCCAAAATAACTGAAAGTTAGTTATTTTCAGAACTCTATAAATAGAGTTTCAAGTCTTCATTTCAAGGGGATCAAGATCAGAGATCAGAAATCAGAGAGTTCAGGAGTTCTTGCCAAAGTGCTGCTGCATTCTTCCGAGACTTTTGTCTTCAACTTCAGAGGCTTTTTGCCTTCAATTTCCAGAGTTGTTTTCAACTTCAAAGGCTTCGTCTTCAAAGTTCACATCGTCCAAGGGATAAAGCAATCGTCATCAAGATTGGATTCCTATAGTTGTAATTTTCCCAGAATTCTTGTAATCTTTATTACAGTTTGTATCAATAAAGTTTTATACTTTTATTTTTGCAAACAATTACGTTTCCAAATGGGACAAACTGACACACTGGATCCTGTCGCTGTTTCAGACTAAGCTCCGAGAGATTGAGCTGACCGCCGCGATCCGTACTACTCAGGCAGGCGTAGACATTAACAGGCATATGTTCCTCGTGCTTCTGGAGATGTTTGATACCCATACTGGGACCTTCTTTACTCCAGTGGGGGAGCTAGGGCTTGCGCTTCATGAAATGTACGAGGTATCAAAGCTCCCCTGGGGATCAGAACCTTACGAGGAGTACTTCCCGACCAATGAAGAATTCCAAGTCCTGGAGGACAAAGCTGAGGAGATAATGGCCGTCTTCAAGGAAGTGGCGAGTCATCATTACTATATGCAGAAGAAGGATAAGAGCGGGTCACAGCCTCATGTGACCGCTTGGAGAGATTACGTCTTTAAGCAAGACAAGGAGGATCCCTCCCATTTTTCTACTCCGCCAGCACTTTCACGTAGCGAGGTGCTTTCCGAAATGAGCAGGTTAGGCGAGAAGAATCCCCGGGAGAACGAGGACCGGCAGTCAGATGAACGCCCTTATAGCTGTTTCTGGCATCTCACTCATCGGATGTCGCCAAAAGCAGTATTAGTCGCGTATCTTATGGTTTGGCTTCGGGACTATGTTTTCTCAGGCGGGTCTGGCTCGGTAGAGAGGGTGACCCGGAACTTGATTCTGCCGGCTATGAAGTTGGCCTTTGGCCGTCCTTTAGCTCTACTCCCCGCAATGGTGTGTGACCTTGTCACTACAACCTTTCTAGCTTGGGGGTATATTGGTCATTTTTCAAATTTTGGGAATTTTTAGAATTATTATGTATTATTATGATTTATTAGAATTAATATGATTTTTGGTGATTTTTGGTGATTTTTAGGATAATTGATTTTGGGCCTATAGTTGACTTTGACTTGTGTTGACTAGAAGACTAACCTAGTAACTAATCTAGGTTATGGCCACTTAGTTAGGTTAAGTAATCTTGGTTTGACCTAATGTAATGAGGTTTAAGTCATTGGAACTAGTTAGGAGTGATTTGGAGTTGTTTAGGCTAATATGGCTTAAAACTTCATAAGTCATGACTTATGGTTCTAACCATTTAATAAAACAACTTAACCATAGCCTATGTGACTTGGCCCAAGCCCAAATTAGCAACCCTAATATTTTGTCCAGCCAACCTAGGGATTCCCCCACTATAAAACCCCTCCTAATTTCTAGGGCTAGCCTCCTTTCCAAAGGAATCCATTTCAAGAAGAAAGAGGTGAGCTCCCATCTTTAGAAATTCATAATAAATCCATTTTAGGTCCTTTTTCCCTCAAACTAGTTGCATTAGATCCAAATATCAATATTCTTGCCGTTGGTATTGATTGTTTGCAGGGAAACAACAATTTGTGAGATTTGGGTGGTTGTGGAAATCATTCCATTTGGGGATTTTTCACCCATTGTTCATCAATAGGTAACTTTCCCATTTCTTCATGGATTTTCATTTTGTCTTCACCAATAGGAAGCCCTAAGGGTCCCCCTAAGGTTTGGATAGTTTTTGTGTCGAGTATCAGTGGTTTCGTGTCCGTTCTGGACACGTTTCAGAAGCTAGGACAGAGTGTTCGACGAAATGCCTCAAAGGGCATTTCGATCGGGTTTGTCCAATGTTTTTGAATAGGAAATATGATTTTGATCTGGTTTATAGGTTCCTGTCCTTGTGTCGTAGTTTTTGTGTCGATCTGTGTCGATTTTGTGGTGTGGACACGCGCGTACACCCGCTCGTGCGCGTGCTACAGTGCTCCCCTGCCTATCGGGGTCTGTAGCGGACACGACACGACACGTTTTGGGCTGAAACTTTGGTGGCACTTGGGACTCGTGACTAACATGTCACAGACCAATTTTCAGCTCGCCTTATCGAGTGGTTTGAGAGAAATCTCAACCGTACCGATTTCCCAGTGCACTGCACAGTGTGGTTTATTGCCACTGATACGGGTCCCGTGTCCGACCCTGACACGTCGTGGACACAGGCCAGTGGGCCCATGAGGTAGCCCTATAGGTGGGCTACCCATGTGTATGACCACGAGATCCTCTCGTGTCTTATGTCGTGCACACGACACAAGTGCACGTGTGCACGAGACAGTGCACTGACAGTGCACTGTGTGTGTGTCATTTTGAATTCTTGATGTGGACACGCCATGTCCGGCCTTGGGTGACACGAAATGGGTGTGTGGGGTTGTGCACGAGGGTTGTTTTCAATTACCAAGCATTAGATTCATGATTAGTTGATTTTCTATTTGATTTCTCATTAACCATGTTCTGATACTTAGTTTCCTGTTAAATTTCCAGTTTCTAAATTAATGTTGTTTAATGATTTTAACCCTGGTAATGAGGATAAATACTAAGTTTAGGTCCTATATACATTTCACCTATATATTATCTTGCCATGGTCAAAAAAAAATTGATGTTGATTAATGAGTTTTGGACTGAAAACTGGGAAATACCAGTTTACTTTCTCAGTTGGGTTAAGAACTGATTTTTTCTCTTCCCTTAGTTAAAGTGTTGTTCAGTTATGATAGGAACCATGGTGTACACTGTATTTACAAACCTGAGAATTCAGTTGAGTGTTTAACTGTTGTTTTTACTTTCATATATGTGTTAAACCTGAGTTTAAGTTTTCAGTTTTGTATAAACCTGAGAATGGGTCCATGTCTTCCAGTTTTTCTGATACATTGACTGTTTTTTAAAATGTTTGCTGAATCTTTCCTTTCTTATTGATTGTTCCTTCCACTATTTTGAACATTCCTGCACACATATTTCACACAGAGCATGCACACACTCACTGTTAAATAACTTGCACTGGTTTTCCAGATTTGTTCACTGTTACACATGCTTCTTTTCCCCTTCACTGTTTGGGTATTTCCTGCATATACATGTGACACTGCTCACCTTATTCACTGTCACATTCCTGCACACATAATTCACTGGTTCACACAAGCACACCCTTTCCCTGTTATTTCCTGTCCACACACAATTCATGTGTCACACACAAGCACCTCTTTCTCATTCTCTATATTTCTAAGTCTTTACATTTGTAGGCTATGGTTGTATGTAGGCATATGCAATATGTGTGTGTAAATTGTATGAGTAGATATATATATCTATACTTCTATGTTAGCTAATGATGTAGATATATGTAATATATTATGTGGTGTTAATCTATGAGTGTAATGGTGAGGTTGTAGACTTGCGTATTCTAGAATTAGCTACTAGCTATATGGTGATATAGCTAGTATAGGCTTGCCTAGCCTTGTTAGGGTTGTGCTAGCTAGTGTAGATTAGAATAGCTTAGTTTAGACTTGATTAGACTTGGTTGACCTAGTTTGACTTCTAGGGTTGACCGAAGTTGACCAAGAGTTGACTTTGGCCTAGATTGACTTAGAATCATGTAGAATGCATAGTAGGACTCCATTTTACTATTCTGGACTTGTTGTGACTTGTACTGTTCTGATTAGGAGCCAGACACCACTCATTGGACGGTACTTTTCATATTGGACACTCATATACAGGCGAGTACATTCTCTGATCATTTCATATCCTGCTTAGAATTATTTCCTGCAGTAGATTACTTTACTTGTACTGTCACGTTGGTCACACGGATTGGTACTATATGGATCCCTTCTTGAGATGTTATCCTTAGGGAGCATCAGGTACTACATGTTCTGTGCATTTCACTTACATGACGTATCATATGCTTCATTGGTTCTTTGATCACTTACGACATATACTCTTATGATCGTAGAGTCTTCCTAGAATCCTTATCACATTTATGGGACTACTATGTATCACCTTCGGGGTCTATCACCTTCGGGGTATATCACCTTCGGGGTCTACTACCCTTCGGGGGCTGTTACATAGCATCATATAACATAACCTGGCTGGATCCTTGTGTAATAATTGGGGGTACGGGGGAGTAGAAATGGACATGTGAATAATACCCAAGTAGTATCTTATCAGAATCTCTTCCATAGTGTCTTATCAGAATCTCCTATGCCATTTACATGTCTATATTGTACTCTGACTCACTAGTCACATGATAGTTCTCTATTTATAGTAGATATTTCTCTTACAGCTTTCTCTCTGTTTACATACTACACTTCTTTCAGTACTTGTATCTTACTTTACTGCATGATTATATTTTTTAACCTACTATGATCTGTTGAGATGTACTGTACTCGCTCATGTCCTGACTGGACCTGTTGAAAATATTACAGAGGACGAGGAGGAGGTTTGTCTGAACACTTTCTACGGGGCAGCTTTAGATGACACCTTTGAGCTGGACTCCCAGGAGGACCCAGTAGTAGCTGAGGATATTCCTCCGACTGCCTAGACTAGATTAGATAGGCTGTTTATCATTTGTAGTCTGGAGACATGTTCTAGTTAGACTTTATTTTGGAGTTCAGTATTGTATATATTCCTTCATCTGAGACCTTGTATTTGCTGGGATTATCTTAGACTGCTTTTATCTATTTTATTTCCTTGAGTTCTATTCATATCGTGCTATCTCTTCCTTAGTTGTGATTGAGTTTATTATTGATATGTCACCCCCATTCGGGGAGTATAAACTGTTAGATATATACATTGCTAGATGTTGTGACCTAGGACAGCGTTCTACCGTCGACGCTGCGGCGTAGGCTGGGCGTTGTTACGTTCTCGTACCCTCACAATGGGTGCGGGTCATGACACGTTTTTAGTGGTGGCCCATGCAGGTCTAGACTAGAAGTGTAGTGGTACTCGAACTAGAGTATCACTGCGGCCTGCTATAGGATATAGGACATTAATTTTAAGATACTCAATCACTTTAGAAAAAAAAAATTTGCCATCTAAATCCTTTTGTCAGCTGATCCTTTGAATTATAATTGTCCGCCTTTGTTATTTCGCTTCTTTCTCAGAAATTGATACTCTTGTTTGTCTATCTTCAGGATGGTAGAGACTCGATCGCAGCGTGCCGTCCATGAGGATGATATAGATAGGACTGCGACCTCTCAGCCAGTACGGCGAGGCCAGGGGACTGCAGCTCCTGCCACCTCAGCTCGTATTGAGACCTCGGCAGTAGCAGCAGGGGGTATGCATCCGCCGACTCGGAGGCAGGACCCGGTCACTCCAGAGGATCCCTTCCAGCAGCCGCCTCCAGGATACGTGGACGCAGCTCAGATGTTCGCGTATTTCCAGCAGTTCATGGACCGACAGCAGGCTCGGCAGGATAGAGGCATGGAGTTGGCCGTCACGACAGCAGCAGTTCGACCAGTGGTGCAGCAGCCGAGGACACCGGAGATCGAACAGTTTCAGAAGATGAATCCCAGAGACTTTATGGGGACAGAAGGGATCCTATATGCCGATGAGTGGATCGAGCATATAGAGGAGATCTTCCGCTTGGCCAGGATTCCAACAGACCTTCAGATCGAGGCCGCAGCTAGCCGGATGCGAGATCTCGCTCGCACCTGGTATCAGTCAGACCCCAGGATGGGGGTACCGGGGCAGACTTGGGAGCAGTTCAGGGGCTTCTTCAAGAAGAAGTTCTTCCCAGATTCAGCAGTCAGAGCCTTAGAGTCGCAGTTTGAGAGCTTGGTCCAGGGGAGCCTCTCAGTTGAGGAGTATGCAGGAGAGTTTGGCCGTCTCGGCAGGTTTGTTGAGGGTTTGAGCGAGACGACGAAGGCCCAGAGGTTCTGGAAGGGTCTGGTCAAGGAGGTCAAGTCCCTGACCAAGGGCAGCAGAGATGCTACGTTTGAGGAGATCTTGACGGGGGCCCTGTTAGCTGAGGATGATCTTGAGCTTAGGCTCAAGAGAGGGAGAGACCTAGTTGGAGGCAGCAGCAGCGAGGGCCAGGCCAAGAGGCCCCACTTTCAGCATCAGCAGCTGAGGCAGTTTCAGCCGCAGTCGATCCAGCAGAGGCCAGTTCAGCAGCAGCAGCCGAGACAGCACCAGCAGGATCAGAGACAGGGAGCCACTTGTGCCTACTGTAAGAAGCCTGGGCACGTCTTCAATGAGTGCCGGAAGAGGCTAGGCCTGTGCCTATTGTGTGGTTCAGTAGACCACCATGAGGGAGTGCCGCATAGCACGAGCAGGCCCGGGAGGAGGAGCCAGAGCTCCAGCAGGCCAGCAGAGGGGACCAGCCCTGCCGACATAGCAGCAGAGGTTCGTCCGACACCAGCAGCAGGCCAGGGGAGGCCAGCAGGGGCGAGCTTTTGCCATGACAGCTGGAGAGGCAGAGGTGACTGGAGAGATGATTGCAGGTTCAATTCTTCTTGACTCCAGTCCAGCATTTGCCTTATTCGATTCCGGTGCTTTGCATAGCTTCATTTCAGTATCTTTTACGATTAGACACAGTATCATAGCTAAATCGTTGCCTAGGACTTACAAGATCACGACCGGGGGTGGTATTATCCTCGTGAGTGATGTTTATAAGGGTCGGAGAGTAGTTTTGGAAGGCCGTGAGCTGGAGGTGCGCCTGCTCGTAATGCTATTGCCGAACTACGATATAGTACTAGTCATGGATTGGTTGAGCAGGCACCACGCCAGCATTGATTGCAGAGGGGGTAGAGTTCTCTTCAGAGCACCGGAGGAGCCAGAGTTTGAGTACTCCAGACATCAGGCAGAGCAGAGCAGCGGAGTCTTCTGTGGAGTTTCGGTCGAGGAGCAGACGATTCCACACCCCTTGATAGCAGATTATATAGATGTTTTCCCAGAGGAGTTGTCGGGATTGCCACCAGACAGGGACATAGAGTTCTCGATAGACTTGGTTCCAGGAGCGGAGCCCATCTCTCAGTATGGCTATCGGGTGAACAACAGCGAGCTGGTGGAGCTGAAGAAGCAGGTGGATGAGCTACAGGACAAGGGCTTCATCCGCTCGAGTTCGTCGCCTTGGGGTGCACCAGTGTTGTTTGTGCCGAAGAAGGATGGATCAGTACGCATGTGTATTGAATATAGGGCACTCAACAACCTCACGATCAAGAACAAATACCCACTGCCGCGGATCGACGATCTATTTGACCAGTTGAGCGGAGCTCGGGTATTTTCCAAGATTGATCTGAGGTCGGGATATCACCAGGTGAAGGTGAAGAAGGAGGATATTCCCAAGACCGCTTTCAGGACGCGGTATGGACAGTTCGAGTTTTTGGTTATGCCGTTTGGGCTAACCAATGCACCCGCAGTGTTTATGAACCTTATGAACAAGGTGTTCCACCAGTATCTGGATCAGTTTGTGGTGGTGTTTAATGACGACATCTTGGTATATTCCAAGACTGAGGAGGAGCACGAGGAGCATTTGAGGATCGTACTGGAGACTCTCAGGAAGGAGCAGCTTTACGGGAAGCTCTCCAAGTGTGAGTTCTTTTTGGACCGGGTGGACTTCTTGGGGCATGTGGTGACTGAAGATGGTATCTCAGTTGACCCCAAGAAGATTATAGCAGTTGAGGCATGGGCTGCGCCGACTTCAGTTGCAGAGATCAGGAGTTTCCTGGGGCTGGCAGGGTATTATCGGAGATTCGTGCAGGATTTCTCCCGGGTTGCAGAGCCGTTGACACGGTTGACCCGGAAGGATGCTGAGTATGTTTGGTCAGAGGAGTGTCAGGCAGCTTTTGATGAGTTGAAGAAGCGGCTTACGACAGCTCCGATTCTGACGTTGCCTTCAGGATCAGGTGGTTTTACTATTTATAGTGATGCTTCAGGGAAGGGGCTAGGTTGTGTGTTGCAGCAGCACGGAAAGGTGATTGCCTATGCTTCCAGGCAGTTACATCCCTATGAGAAGAACTACCCTACCCACGACCTGGAGCTGGCAGCAGTGATTTTTGCATTGAAGATGTGGAAGCATTATCTGTATGGTAAGAGGGTGGAGATCTTCACAGATCACAAGAGTTTAAAGTATGTGTTCACTCAGAAGGAGTTGAACATGAGACAGCGCAGATGGTTGGAGTTGATGAAGGACTTCGATATTGCACTGCAGTATCATCCAGGGAAGGCCAACGTGGTTACCGATGCCTTGAGTAGGTATTCGACAGCCATGTGTTTGACCATGGATCGGTATTTGCTTGCCGACTTGGAGAGCCTTAGGATTGAGGTGATCGTGCCGGGAGTGCAGATGCAGCTATGGGGGATGCAGATTCAGTCAGACTTGGTGGACAGGATCAAGGCGGCCCAGTTCGAGGATGTGGCTTTGCAGAGTATCAGAGAGCAGATCAGTATAGGAGTGGGGGATCCTGAGTTTTCACTTGCAGAAGATGGTGCCCTGAGGCACGATGCCAGGTTATGTGTGCCTAGCGGGGAGCTCAGAGAGCAGGTTATGTAGGAGGCCCACAGATCTCAGTACTCTATACACACGGGTGCCAACAAGATGTACCGAGATCTGCGGGAGCATATTTGTTGGTCAGGAATAAAGCGGGAGGTGTCCCACTTCGTGGCTAGGTGCTTGGTCTGTCAGCAGGTCAAGGCAGAGTGACAGAGGCCCGGTGGATTGTTGCAGCCGCTGCCCATTCCCGAGTGGAAATAGGAGCATATCACGATGGACTTTGTTTCAGGATTGTCGCGTACTCCAGGAGGGAAAGACGCGATTTGGGTTATCGTTGATAGATTGACCAAATCGGCCTACTTCTTGCCATTCAAGGTAGGTACGTCTACAAAGAGGCTGGCGGAGTTGTATATGCGGCAGATAGTCAGGATCCACGGAGTTTCGGTCAGCATCGTCTCAGATCGGGATAGCCATTTTACTTTCCATTTCTGGAGGTGTCTGCAGACCAGCTTGGACACTCAGCTCAAGTTTAGTACTGCATACCACCCCCAGACGGACGGACAGTCAGAGCGGACTATTCAGACCCTTGAGGATATGCTGCGGACGTGCGTCTTGGACTTTGGAGGTTCCTGGGAGGATCATCTTTATTTGGTAGAGTTTGCCTACAACAATAGTTTCCAGGCCAGCATTGAGATGTCACCTTTCGAGGCTCTGTACGGGCGTAGGTGCCGTACACCCTTATCCTGGGATGATGTTGGTGAGCAAGCTTTACTGGGGCCAGAGATGGTTGTTGATGCGGCCGAGAAGGTGAAGCTCATCAGGGACAGACTTCGTATGGCGTAGGACAGACATCGACACTGGGCCGATAGCCACTGGAGGCCCTTGGAGTTTGAGGTACGGAGTAGAGTAGGATTAGATTTAGGTTGTTGTTTGGGATTTTTGATCATGTTTGTTTATTATAATTAATTGAGATCTTGTTTGTGATTAGGTCGGAGACCAGGTTTTCTTGAGGATATCTCCGACTCGTGGTACGATACATTTTGGTGGAGGCGGGAAGCTTAGCCCGCGCTTCATCGGCCCTTTCGTTATCAGCGGGAGAGTCGGTGACGTTGCATACAGGCTAGACTTGCCGCCTGCACTTGTGGGGGTCCACAATGTATTTCATGTATCACAGTTGAGACGGTATGTGGCTGACCCTAGCCATGTGCTCGATCATTCGGAGATAGAGGTTGGGCCTTCTCTCAGCTATCCAGAGCAGCCAGTGGAGATTCTGGATCGACGGGAGAAGGTTCTGAGGAACCAGGTGATACCCTTGGTACGCGTCGCATGGAGGCATCATTCTCCAGGAGAGTCGACCTGGGAGCGGGAGGATGAGATGCGCGAGCGGTACCCCTATCTTTTTGGACCTTGAGGTATACTTTTCTATCCTTCTCAGCAGTTTAGTTTCGCCTTTAATTTCGAGGACGAAATTATTTTAAGGAGGGTAGATTTGTCACTACCACCTTTCTAGCTTGGGGGTATTTTGGTCATTTTTTAAATTTTGGGAATTTTTGGAATTATTATGTATTATTATGATTTATTAGAATTAATATGATTTTTGGTGATTTTTAGGATAATTGATTTTGGGCCTATAGTTGACTTTGACTTGTGTTGACTAGAAGACTAACCTAGTGACTAATCTAGGTTATGGCCACTTAGTTAGGTTAAGTAACCTTGGTTTGACCTAATGTAATGAGGTTTAAGTCATTGGAACTAGTTAGGAGTGATTTGGAGTTGTTTAGGCTAATATGGCTTAAAACTTCATAAGTCATGACTTATGGTTCTAACCATTTAATAAAACAACTTAACCATAGCCTATGTGACTTGGCCCAAGCCCAAATTAGCAACCCTAATATTTTGTCCAGCCAACCTAGGGATTCCCCCACTATAAAACCCCTCCTAATTTCTAGGGCTAGCCTCCTTTCCATAGGAATCCATTTCAAGAAGAAAGAGGTGAGCTCCCATCTTTAGAAATTCATAATAAATCCATTTTAGGTCCTTTTTCCCTCAAACTAGTTGCATTAGATCCTAATATCAATATTCTTGCTGTTGGTATTGATTGTTTGCAGGAAAACAACAATTTGTGAGATTTGGGTGGTTGTGGAAATCATTCCATTTGGGGATTTTTCACCCATTGTTCATCAATAGGTAACTTTCCCATTTCTCTATGGATTTTCATTTTGTCTTCACCAATAGGAAGCCCTAAGGGTCCCCCTAAGGTCTGGATAGTTTTTGTGTCGAGTATCAGTGGTTTCGTGTCCGTTCTGGACACATTTCAGAAGCTAGGACAGAGTGTTCGACGAAATGCCTCAAAGGGCATTTCGATCGGGTTTGTCCAATGTTTTTGAATAGGAAATATGATTTTGATCTGGTTTATAGGTTCCTGTCCTTGTGTCATAGTTTTTATGTCGATCTGTGTCAATTTTGTGGTGTGGACACGTGCGTACACCCGCTCGTGCGCGTGCTACAGTGCTCCCCTGCCTATCGGGGTCTGTAGCGGACACGACACGACACGTTTTGGGCTGAAACTTTGGTGGCACTTGGGACTCGTGACTGACATGTCACAGACCAATTTTCAGCTCGCCTTATCGAGTGGTTTGAGAGAAATCTCAACCGTACCGATTTTCCAGTGCACTGCACAGTGTGGTTTATTGCCACTGATATGGGTCCCGTGTCCGACCCTGACACGTCGTGGACACAGGCCAGTAGACCCATGAGGTAGCCCTATAGGTGGGCTACCTATGTGTATGACCACGAGATCCTCTCATGTCTTGTGTCGTGCACACGACACAAGTGCACGTGTGCACGAGACAGTGCACTGACAGTGCACTGTGTGTGTGTCATTTTGAATTCTTGATGTGGACACGCCGTATCCGGCCTTGGGTGACACGAAATGGGTGTGTGGGGTTGTGCACGAGGGTTGTTTTCAATTACCAAGCATTAGATTCATGATTAGTTGATTTCCTATTTGATTTCTCATTAACCATGTTCTGATACTTAGTTTCCTGTTAAATTTCCAGTTTCTAAATTAATGTTGTTTAATGATTTTAACCCTGGTAATGAGGATAAATACTGAGTTTAGGTCCTACATACATTTCACCTATATATTATCTTGCCATGGTCAAAAATTGATGTTGATTAATGAGTTTTGGACTAAAAACTGGGAAATACCAGTTTATTTTCTCAGTTGGGTTAAGAACTGATTTTCCTCTTCCCTTAGATAAAGTGTTGTTCAGTTATGATAGGAACCATGGTGTACACTGTATTTACAAACCTGAGAATTTAGTTGAGTGTTTAACTGTTGTTTTTACTTTCATATATGTGTTAAACCTGAGTTTAAGTTTCCAGTTTTGTATAAACCTGAGAATGGGTCCATGTCTTCCAGTTTTCCTGATACATTAACTGTTTTTTAAAATGTTTGCTGAATCTTTCCTTTCCTGTTGGTTGTTCCTTCCACTGTTTTGAACATTCCTGCACACATATTTCACACAGAGCATGCACACACTCACTGTTAAATAACTTGCACTGGTTTTCCAGATTTGTTCACTGTTACACATGCTTCTTTTCCCCTTCACTGTTTGGGTATTTCCTGCATATACATGTGACACTGCTCACCTTATTCACTGTCACATTCCTGCACACATAATTTACTGGTTCACACAAGCACACCCCTTCCCTGTTATTTCCTGCCCACACATAATTCATGTGTCACACACAAGCACCTCTTTCTCATTCTCTATATTTCTAAGTCTTTACATTTGTAGGCTATGGTTGTATGTAAGCATATGCAATATGTGTGTGTAAATTGTATGAGTAGATATATATATATATATATCTATACTTCTATGTTAGCAAATGATGTAGATATATGTAATATATTATGTGGTGTTAATCTATGAGTGTAATGGTGAGGTTGTAGACTTGCTAGGGTATTCTAGAATTAGCTACTAGCTATATGGTGATATAGCTAGTATAGGCTTGCCTAGCCTTGTTAGGGTTGTGCTAGCTAGTGTAGATTAGAATAGCTTAGTTTAGACTTGATTAGACTTGGTTGACCTAGTTTGACTTCTAGGGTTGACCGAAGTTGACCAAGAGTTGACTTTGGCCTAGATTGACTTAGAATCATGTAGAATGCATAGTAGGACTCCATTTTACTATTCTGGACTTGTTGTGACTTGTGCTGTTCTGATTAGGAGCCAGACACCACTCCTTGGACGGTACTTTTTATATTGGACACTCAGATACAGGCGAGTACATTCTCTGATCATTTTATATCCTGTTTAGAATTATTTCCTGCAGTAGATTACTTTACTTGCACTGTCACGTTGGTCACACGGATTGGTACTATATGGATCCCTTCTTGAGATGTTATCCTTAGGGAGCATCAGGTACTATATGTTCTGTGCGTTTCACTTACATGACGTATCATATGCTTCATTGGTTCTTTGATCACTTACGACATATACTATTATGATCGTAGAGTCTTCCTAGAATCCTTATCCCATTTATGGGACTACTATGTATCACCTTCGGGGTCTATCTCCTTCGGGGTCTACTACCCTTCGGAGGCTGTTACATAGCATCATATAACATAACATGGCTGGATCCTTGTGTATTGATTGGGGGTACGGGGGAGTAGAAATGGACATGTGAATAATACCCAAGTAGTATCTTATCAGAATCTCTTCCATAGTGTCTTATCAGAATCTCCTATGTCATTTACATGTCTATATTGTACTCTGACTCACTAGTCACATGATAGTTCTCTATTTATAGTAGATATTTCTCATACAGCTTTCTCTCTGTTTACATACTGCACTTCTTTCAGTACTTGTATCTTACTTTACTGCATGATTATATTTTTTAACCTACTATGATCTGTTGAGATGTACTGTACTCGCTCATGTCCTGACTGGACCTGTTGAAAATATTACAGAGGACGAGGAGGAGGTTTGCCTGGACACTTTCTATGGGGCAGCTTTAGATGACACCTTTGAGCTGGACTCCCAGAAGGACCCAGTAGTAGCTGAGGATATTCCTCCGACTGCCTAGACTAGATTAGATAGGCTGTTTATCATTTGTAGTCTGGAGACATGTTCTAGTTAGACTTTATTTTGGAGTTCAGTATTGTATATATTCCTTCATCTGAGACCTTGTATTGCTGGGATTATCTTAGACTGCTTTTATCTATTTCATTTCCTTGAGTTCTATTCATATCGTGCTATCTCTTCCTTAGTTGTGATTGAGTTTATTATTGCTGTGTCACCCCCATTCGGGGAGTATAAACCGTTAGATATATCCATTGCTAGATGTTGTGACCTAGGACAGCGTTCTACCGCCGATGCTGCGACGTAGGCTGGGCGTTGTTACGTTCTCGTACCCTCACAGTGGGTGCGGGTCGTGACAAACCTGCTGCAGGGTTTACGAGAGTTTGCGGGAAATATGGTTCACGACCGAGGTAGGAACAACAACTTCCCGCGTGCCGAACTGCCGTTTCATTATTTGATGGGGTGGTTAATTTTACACCATCCCAATGTGATGAGCCCGGGTTCGGAAGAAGACCACAGATCCGGAGATGCATTCTTCTGCCGTTTCCACCAGAGGAGCTGGTCGCACACTGGTGTTCCCGTTTGCAGGAAAGTTTTATCCCACCTTCAGGGGTGGAAGATCACCAAAGTTGGTCCTGTCTTTTTGGGTTTTGAGGCCAACGAAGACTTGATTGATTCGGGTGAAGACGCCACCACTCTGTCTCCATGGGGATTCTGCTGGTTACAAAGTATCCGGCCATCCCATCTGTGTACCGGAACAGGAACCAGTGTTACCTGGAACCGTATTTGTCGAGCCGTTTTGCACGACAATTCGGATACGCTCAGTTGATGTTGGATAATCCCAGTATCACCTTAGGGTATGCTGGAAGTTTGCTGGATGGTGCACGAGCTTGGCATTACTATAATGCCGGATGTACCGGAGCTCGCTTTACGCTCCCTGTCCAGAATCCGCGGCCGCCGATTCTTTTCTCGGCTGCCAAATTTTACTGTGTTATGGCTGCCACGCTCGCCGGATATAATAGGGAGACCAGTCTCATTGCAGGCACCCAGTTAGCGGTGGCCGGGAACACGTTTGCGAAGACTCGATCGTACCGCCAGCCCGAGGCGGGTTATCGAGGTGCCCCTGCCGTATCCACCGGGGGTCAGACAGAACCCTCGGTCGATCAATCGAAAAGGTGTACAGATACAAAGGCTGGCTCTCCTGCGTCGAAGAAGCAGAAGAAGGCATCGTCACCGACGGTGTCCTCGGACTCAGCATCTGCAGAGGTAAGAATGTCCTGCATAGTCTGGTTTAAGTTCAGCATTTCATGTGACTAATGCTTCCTTTTTTCTAGGAGCCGTTAAAAAGGAGGCCTCGTACTCCTAGATCTGGTAGGAGCAGGCCAACGGAGGTGGCGGGCTTGTCTGAAGTGCGCATCCCGCCAATTGTGATGTCTTCCATGGAGGAGAACCTGGATGATGTTGTTGTCGTGGAGATCCCAGCATCCCCAGATTACGTCAGAAGAGCAGCTGAGGATGCAGCAGCTTTCGAGATGACAAAGGCCGCAGCAGGGGCCTTCAATACCGAGGGTCCAGCAGACACGGGGGTCCCTGGTGATGAGATGGGGTGGAGTTCGTCGTCTTCTGATGACATTGCTCCAGAGTTGCAAGAGTCTGTTGCGGGGGCAACAGATGAAGTTGGAACAGAGGAGAGGGTTGATTCCCCTCCTTATCATGATGAGGGGAGGTCGGTTGTAACACTGCCGAGCCCTACCCCAGACTCAGCAGCGGAAGCTGAGATGGCTACCGATCAGGAGGTAGCGACAGATCCCATCCCTATTGAGGGTTTTGATAAGGAGAATGAGACTCGTCTGCCAGTCCTAACTCCAAGGGCGAGTCAACAGACAAGTGTTGATCCCATTATTTTGCCAGAAGGGGGATGCCCCGTACTGCCTGCTGATAGTGCGTTGGGGGATAATGAGGTTGCCACTGACGTCGGTGGTTCTTCCGAGCTTGAGAAGGGTAAGGGTTTGGTGGAACCCTCTGTTGCTCCTTCTACTTGGGGTACTTTATCGACGCCTATCTCGGCTCCCTCCGTTCTTTCGGCTCCTCAGACTAGCAGTCAAGCCCCTGTTGATGAAGGGCCTATTGATACCGAGGTTTTAGCCTCGCAGATGGAGGTCGGCGGTCCCTCTTCGGGTCCGCTAACTAGAGCAGCTCCTCCGACTCCTGCCATAACGCCGCAGGTGCTAGCTGATGCAGATGAATATGTGAAATTCATCATCGAGGCGGTGTATAAAATGCTGCAGAGGGGTGTGTCAGCGGTGATGGAGGCCAATGGGAGCTTTACGACAGCAAAAACTCTGGCACTGCCTCATATCAACCTGATCCATCTTCACCAGGGCCATGACCATATGGCCGAGATCCTGGAGGCTTCGGTGGCTGAGCTGGACCAGCGGCTTTCTGAATTCCAGCGTATCCAGCGAAATGACCTCTCCGTCCTGATAGATGCGGAGAAGGAGAAGCTGATCGCTGAGACCGAGTCCTCTTACCAGGCCACCGTGAGTGTCTGGGAGCACGAAGTGGCTGAGACTGAAGCTGCAGTGGAGCGGTTGTCTCAATCTACGCAGGAGACGGTGGAGACGCGGGCTGCGTTGGACGCTAGCATCGCAGATGTTGATGCCCAGATCCGTCGCCTTGAGGATCAGCGGGCCCGACTCTTATTAGATGTCGAGCGTGCCCAGGCTGAACATGTGGCATTCAAGGAGGAGGAAGCAACCTTCACCCACCGGGCTCTTGCTTTGTCCTAGCAGCGGCAGTAACTGGATGAGAAGCATGAGAAGGACACTTCTCCTGAGGCCATAGAGGCGATGCGTCAAGAAGCTGAACGCCGGGTCTTGGCGATGGTGGAGACTCGGGCGGGAGACTTGAGACGTCGTATTGAAGAGCTTTCGACCAACCCCGGGAATGTTTAGGGATCGTAGTCTCTTCTTTTTGTGTATCTTTGCAACTCTTGCTGGGGATATCGTACTCCTTTACTCTCTTTTTTTAGAAATAAAGAAATACGTAATTTTCTATGATGTGTTCATTTTTGCTGTCATGAACTTGATAATTTGTGTGGACCTATTATCTTTTGCGTACCTTCGTTTTTAGGTACAGATAATAAGTTTGAAAGAACCAACATGTTTGCTCAGAGGTAATGTAGACGTGGCAAATATGGGGTTCAAGTGGTGGAATCACCCTACTCAGAGGTGTTATGGACGTGGTAGGAATGATCCTGGGGGATACGCGGAACTACTCAGAGGTAATACGGATGTGGAAGTTCTGCGATCAATGTACGGCAACGCAGGGGTTGCTTGTACGAGATGTTTACTTAGAGGTAATGTGGACGTGGTAAACAAGGTGGGTAGCATAGTCTTATGGAATGTAAGATTCTGCTTTGTAGGGCGTAGGGGAACAACTCAGAGGTGATGTGGACGTGGTTGTCCTTCTACTGGAGGATGCCACGGAACAACTGGGTTCCGAAAGCGTATGATTTTGTGGAAGGGAACTGTATGTGAGCCCTGATGATTGGGTCCATAGATCCCCTTGTGAAAGTATATG
Organism: Iris pallida; assembly: GCA_029216955.1. NCBI lineage: Eukaryota > Viridiplantae > Streptophyta > Magnoliopsida > Asparagales > Iridaceae > Iris > Iris pallida. The sequence goes on along the minus strand of JANAVB010024000.1, from coordinate 15,428,604 downwards.
TCTGAGAGATGTCAAGAGTAGTACTTCTTCAGAAACTTGCCGTTGATGGGCATCATGAACAAGTCCCCATTAGATTTGGCGACTCGGTAAGCACCGTTTTAGTATATCGTCTCTATGATAAAAGGTCCTTCCCACTTGGGCTCGAACTTTCCTGGTATTTTGTGAGTTAATACCATTGGCCTCCTGACTGCCAGAACTAGGTCGCCAACTTGGAAAGTCCTCTGTTTGACCTTCCTGTTGAAAGCCTGTGATATACGGGCTTGGTAGAGTTCGATGCGTTGTTGAGTAGGAGACGCTTCTCGTCAAGTGCCTCCAGTTTCCGCAGACGACGACGTTGATTGTCTTCTTCTGTGAGTTTGTTTGTGATTGCTACACGGAGTGAGGGTATCTGGATCTCGAGAGGCAGTACCGCTTCACTCCCGTAGACCAGGAAGAATGGTGTGTTGCCTGTTGGGGTCCGTACCGTTGTGCGGTAGGCCCAAAGGCATTCACCGAACTTCTCATCCCAGTCGCGTTTGTTGGATGACACGACCTTTTTGAGCAGCCTGACGATAGTCTTGTTAAACGCCTCGGCTAATCCATTTGTTGCCGAATTGTAGGCGGTTGAGGCCACGTTTTAAATGCGATTCTTATCACAGAATCTGTTGAAAACATGGCTGATAAACTGAGGACCGTTATCGTGGATGATCTGCCGGGGTACTCCGAAACGTTAGATGACATGGTGTTTGATAAAGCTGACCACCCTGAAGCTCTTTACTTCCTCCAGTGGGACTGTTTCTGTCCATTTGGAGAAGTAGTCGGTGATGGCCAGGATGAAGCGGTGTCCTCTTGATGAAGGAGGGGTGATCGATCCTACAATATCCATGCCCCAGGCTTCAAAGGGCCAGGAGACGACTGTAGGATGTAGAGGTTCTGACAGTGTATGAATGAAGTCTGCGTGAAGCTGGCACGCATGGCACTTCTTAGCATAGTCGACGGCGTCAGCGGCCATGGTTGGCCAGTAGTAGCCCATGCGTCACAGTCGGTCCTGTAGCTTAGGCCCAGGTTGATGAGCTCTGCAAGTTCCGTCATGAGCTTCTCGAAGGGCTTCGGCTGCTTCTTCATTGGACAGGCATCGAAGGAGAAGCCCATCGTAGGAACGTCAGTACAGCATTTTAGTGGCTGTATCATAATAGAATCGAAGGGAACGTCTCCTGATTGAGATGGCTTCCTTCGGGTCCTCTGGGAGAATTCTGTAAATGGCGAAGTCGATGAACGGGAACCTCCAGTCTCGGACATTAACACCAGTACTTGTTGGCATGGCGTGGGCCACTCGTAAGCACAGGTTGTTTTTAGGACAAACCAAGTCTCGGCCAACTACTGTGACATAGTATTGAGTCCCGAGAGGTACTGCCAACGAGGCCGCTCGCGGCCAGCCAGAGCATCAGCCTCTAGGTTTTGTAGACGAGGTACGTGTTCGATAAAGAACCCGGTAAAGGTTGAAATGATGTTCAATGCCACTTCATGATAAGGGATCAGATCTTCATGGCGAACTTCGTATTGCCCTCTGGCCTGGTTAACGACGAGTTTGGAGTCGCCGTAGGCTTCCAGATGATCCACCCCCAGCTGTTGTGCCAGCTGGAGTCCCATAATGAGCGCATTGTACTCGGCAACATTGTTGGAGCACGGCTTCGAGAGGGAGTAAGCACGCTGGATGACCAGCTGATCGGGGGAGACTAAGACTACCCCCACTCCTGCGATGATTTGGCCTTTGGGGCCTGTTCTTGAAGCGCCATCGAAAAACATCCTCCAGACGGAGCTTTCTTCGGTGACGTTTGATTCTTGAACCTCATCCGGGATATCTTCGTAGAGTTTTGAGGACTCTGGGATGGGGTGCGCAGCTAAGAAATCGGCAAGGGCCTGACCCTTAACGGCATTTTGTGGCACAAACACCATATTGTATGGTGTTAGCAGGATCGCCCATGTAGCTAGCCGGGAGTTCAATGATCCTGGCTTTGTCATGAGGACACTGAGTGGATTAACTCAGGAGTTAACATGTATTGTCTGGCCCAAGACATAATGACGAGTCTTCTGAATGGCAAACACTAAAGCCAAGCACTCCTTTTCAATGGGGTTGTTCCGGTGTTCGGCCCCGATGAGTGTTCGACTGAGGTAGTAGATTGCTTGCTCGTAGCCTGCATCGCTGTTTTGAGCCAGCAGAGCGCCGAGGGAATGATCCATGGCGTGAACATAGAGGAGAAATGGTTTACCGGCGACTGGTGCCACCAGGACTGGCGGGCTTGTCAGATAAGCCTTGATGTCGTCGAAAGCCTTTTGGCACTCCTCTGTCCAGACGTAAGAGACTTCCTTCTTCATGAGTTGAGTAAAGGGTTGACATTTGCCGAAAAGGTTTGCTATGAACCTCCGGATGTATGCCAGACGCCCCTGTAGGCCTCGAAGTTCTCGAAGGTTTTTCGGAGGGTCCATGTCGAAGATGGCTTTGGTCTTCTCGGGATCGACATGAATGCCTTTCGCCGTGATGATGAAGCCCAAGAACTTTCCGCTAGAAACCCCCAGGAAGGATTTAGCGGGGTTCATCTTGAGTTGATGCGCTCGCATGAGATCGAAGACTGTCTTCAGGTCTTGTAGGTGATCTCCTTTGAGACGGCTCTTGACTGCGATGTCGTCAACATAGCATTCGACTGTCTTGCGAAGATGTTGACGAAAAATGGTGCTCATAGCTCATTGGTATGTCGCACCGGCGTTCTTCAAGCCGAAGGACATCACCGTGTAGCAGAAATTACCCTTCGGAGTCCTGAATGACGTGTGTTTTGCGTCATCGGAGAACATCTTGATTTGATTGTAGACTGAATACCCGTCCATGAAAGACATGCGTTCAAAGCCACAGGTGTTGTCGATCATCACATCGGTGATTGGAAGCAGGAATTCGTCATTCTGGCATACAGAGTTGAGATCCCTGAAGTCGATACAGACTCGTATCTTTTCATTCTTCTTGGTGACAGGGACGACGTTGGCTACCCAATCTGGGTGCTGCTCCTCATGGATGAAGCCGCTGGTCAAGAGTTTGTCTACCTCCTGATCAATGGCATTCATGATGTCCGGACGGAAGTGTCTCTGTTATTGTTTGATAGGCTTAGCATCAGGTAAGATGTTGAGCCTATGCATCGCGATCTGAGGATCAAGTCCCGGCATATCTTCGTAGCTCCAAGCGAAGACGTCGATATACTCTTTGGCCAGCTGGATTAAAGATTCTCGGTCTTCTCCTTCTAGACTTTTGCTGATGAAGATGGGTTTGGAAGAAGATCCGTCCCCAAGGTCGATCTGCTCGACTTCGTTTCGGTAGGAGGTTCACGTAATTCAAAACGAGACTCCCATTGTTCTCCTAGGCGTTGAGCCCAGGGTTCTTCTTCGAAGAGTTCCGGCGCTTGGTCCTCGTCTTCATCTTCTCGAGGTTGTGCTGATGTCATGTTGGCTGACAGCACTTTCTTGAAGACTAATCCGATGCTGGTATCGGAATCCCAAGTCGATGCTTCGGACGAGTGAGAATGTTCTACTTCTTCTGCGTCTGTTCTCTCTGGAGTTGATGGTGGCGTGACATAGCCTACCCCCCGTCGAGTCCGATTGTAGTAGTCCTGCGGCTTTCCTTTAGGTGTTGGAAGTCGGAGAAGGAGACGTCGACCCTTGCCGTAGTTCAGGCCTTTGTTGTTGTTTAGGTCGTAACCCATCTTTTGGATGAGGTACTTTGCCGTATCCGTGTACCGATAGACTTGTATTCTGTCGGTATCTGGTTCTGGCTCGAGTGGCGGGAGGTCTTGATGACGCTCGACTTTGCCAAAGATGATGGATTCTTCATCTCGACTTCGTGGAGGGACTATGTAACAGACTCCTTGAGACGGGACTACTCGATTTACATGATGGACGATCGTTATTTGTGTTTGCAACGACCGTAGAGCATTATCTAATATATACATGGCATTCCAGTGTGGAAGACAAGAATAATTAAAAGACACTCTATTATTGATGAAATACGAGATTTTATCCTGTGGGATTACAATGTCCAGTGAGGGTGCATCTACATTAACAGAGATATATTCTCCTAGCTCCTCATCTGTGAGTACTGGGGCTGGATCAGGAGAGTCCACCACAGCTTTGCTTTTGGGGCCCGAGAGGGTTAAGTGGGCCTTTTCTGGTATCTTGGATGACTGCGGCGGCTTGCCCTTAAGACGCACCTTCAGAGGTGCCTCAACTACGCCTCCGGTGATTGGTGCTTTCCCCTAAAATTTTGCCACAAGGGCAGCCGATGTTTGAGACGGCTTTTCCTTGAGCCGTATCCTCAGGGGAGCTTCAGGAGTTGGTGCTTTTCCTGGTAGCTTGATGCTCATTAAAGGCACCTTCTGAGGTGATTTGCCCTTGAGTCGGCTCTTCAAAGGGGCATCGAGAGTCATCTCAGGCTCCATGTCCGGCTCTGCTGCTGTTTCTGCCTCGTCATCAGCATCATTGGCTTCCTCCTCGTCAAGTGACTTGTACAAGTCGAAATCGGTGATGTAGGCTTCAATCCCTTTGAAAGGGTCGATGTCTGCGAACTCCGTCCGGATGACGTCGTTGGTGGACACATACTTCATACACTGGTAGAGCGTGGATGGCACCATCATGTACTCATGCAGCCACGGTCAACCGAGCAGGATGTTGTAGTTGACATCGGCATCCACAACGTAGCAGGTCACCTCGGTTCTGAGGTTACCTATGTAACACTTCAGCCGAATTTTGCCCAGCGGCTCGCTTTTGCTGGCGTTGAAGCCACTGATTGTTGTGTTGGAGGGAGCCAACCGGTACATTGGGATCCCCAGTGTTGAGAGTAGCGCCTTCGGGATGATGCTGAGAGAAGACCCCGGATCGATCTGAATCCGGTTCACCTTGACTGAACCGATATATCCTGTATAGTATAGCGGCCTGTTATGTCGGTTATGCTTGAGCAGCATGTCTTGTTGGGTGAAGATTATGTTGGGGATAACTTCATCCGCACAATGACAGTGTGCACATGCAGTCGGGAGATCTTCAGGCTGCTTGACCTGACTGATGAAGGACTCAGCATCCTTCAGGGCTTCGCAGAGAGCTTTCCGAGTGTCCTTGGAAAGGCGGAGGAGCTCGAACAGAGAAAGGCGGACAGGAGTACTGGCCAGTTGTGCCAGTATATCGAAGTTGTGGGGATTGGCTATCCCCGAAGCATTCTCCTTTCATAGAGGTCTATCAAAATGAGCCTCCGCATGCTTCTGCTTATTGGCTGCTGAGGGCTTGGATGGGCCCTCTTCTTGAGTAGCAGGGATGGTGCAAGGAGGCACCACCTCGATGACAGCTTCGTCGGGTTGGGCGCTCTTGTTGTGAACACGTCTGCACAGGAAGTGCCTCTTCCGCTGAAGAAGAGACCATGCGGCAAGACTTGATCTTCCTGCCTTTGGATTTGGAGGTAGGGCGTACCTCCGGTTGAGTCACCTCGGAGACGAGATCGGGATGAACCCATAGGATCTCTCCTCGAGATGTGGTGAGAGGGATGAGTCCACTCACGTTGTCACGGGTAGGTGGTAAGTTAACCACCTCCATTATCGCCTTAGGGATGGAGACGACGCCATCCTGTGTGGTAGTTGGCGGCAAGGTGCCAAACTGGAGTGACACCACATTGGCCGACACCGTCTTCTCCTCGTAGTCGACGGAAATTACATCCGCATTGATCATGCGCTGGATGTAATTCTTGAGGACATAGCAGTCCTTGGTTGGGTGTCCGACAAACCGATGGTAGTGACAGTACCTCGGGTTGTCCACTTTCCCAACCTCATCGGGCCGCTTTGGGTCCGGCAGCTTGATCTTGTCACCCTACTTCAGTATCTCAAAGAGTTGCAGGATGTCTTCATCATTGAACGAATAAACCTCCTTCGGCCTTGGAGCAAGTGGAGGCTTCTGAGTAGGTGCCGACGTACCTTTTGAGGCATTGACAGTCAATGCATGTTTCCCCTTGGTCTCTCGTCCGGGGTTGTTGGCTGCAGGCCGTTTTCCCTTGTCATCAAAAGCGGGGAAGCTGACTCCCAGAAGACGTGCATTGGCTGCCTTCTTTTCTGCGGCTTCGGCTTCAATGATCAAGAAACTCCAGTCGGGAGGAGGAGTAGAGTTCAGCCAGAGTTTGACTACAGGCAGCATGTTTATGCTGCAGGAGGAGAGGAGCGCATGTTCTGGCATGCCCGGAGGTAGTCTGAAGTAGGCCTGTCGGAAGCGTTCGATGAACACCCGAACCATTTCCTTCTTCTTTTAGCATATCTCTATGAGGGACGCCATCGTCATGTCCTTTCCGCCGTCGTAGAAGCGGTCAAGGAAGAGGTGCGTCAAGTCGTCGAAGGACGATATGGAATTGTCGGGGAGGCTGCAGTACCAGTCGTACGCCACTCCTTTCAATGCTCCGATAAATATGCTGGTGAGGAGCGCGTCCTCCTTCGGAAGATGTCCCGTTTGGGACTGGAAGTATGTCAGATAGCGACGTGGTGAGTCCTTCCCATCGTATGGCGTCAGTGTTTGTGGTTTATACTTAGGAGGATAAACCATATTGTTCCACTCGAGGGGATAAGGTTGGGGGATGCCCATCTTCTGGCGCTCCTCTTGCCTGTTCTTGGACTCAAAACGTTCCCGCAAGTCCTTGATCATTTCGACCATGTCCTCCGTGGAGCTGGGAGTCGGAGAATGTGGTACCACCTGGAGTTAAGCGTTTGAGGGCTCGGACGTCCGGGGTGCTTCTCGGCGATCCGTATCCAAGGATACTCGTTGAATGGGTACACTTGACTCTCTGTTTGGCCCCCGGGTCGGGACCGGTAGAAGGTGTTCTGGTCAAAGCTGACCGTATCTCAAACACTGCCTGAGTCAGTATTTGCATAGAGGCAGAGAGGGTTTTGAGTCCTCCCTCTAATGTGTCTATGCGCTGAACGAGGTCTTGTGGCGGCACATCAGACTCGGAATCACCCCCAGCCATGTACTGTCATCACACGGCCGGAAGTGGACGAATCGGTTGAGGCTTCACTCTCGGCCTAACTCTCGTGTAGGGGAGTTGCCTCTCCTGGAGCTTCGTCTTGACCACCCCCGGCTATATTAGGGAGAACATTCTCCACGGAGGCATCTGCAAGGGCCTGGTTACCCTCAGTTCCTTCTTCGTCTCCGAGACTCAGATCTGCGGAGGCTAGACTACCCCCGACTATGTTTTGGGGGACACCCTCATCTTGAAGGACATGGGTTAGACAACCCCCAGCCATGTCCGAGAGGCTGACTTCGAGGAGATCCGCCCCAGCTGTGCTTTGGAAAACAGCTTCGTCTTCGGAAGGAGGCTCGATAAGGGTCTGACTACCCCCAGCTTCTTCCAAAATCTTCTTCCTCGCCCGAGTGCCTTCGAACACTCCGGAGGACGAGACGGTTGTCTTAGTTTTCCTCAGCTGGCTTTTGGACGAGGAAGAGGAGTTGTCAGTCGCCTTTCGGACTGACGAGGAGTTGGAGATCACGTTGCATGAAGCAACCCTTGGCTCTTCTTCTGTTGACACCTTCTTCCCGAGGCGATGTCGGAGGGGTGTCGATGATTGCAGCCGCTGGAAGACTGACTGTCTTGGTGGTACTGCCGCCTTGCAACAGCAGTTGATGGTGACCACCGCACAAGTATGCCCCATGAGAGGCGTATCGTGCTTGTTGGTCGACTCTCCTGATCGGCGCTTGTGAGTGATCACGCTACGCAGATCGTTGGAGGAGAGTGCCACCTTCGCATCCCCTTCAGGCGCATGGCAAGGCCAAGCACCGGGGTGGTCAAGTGAGTGCTGCGCCCCCTGATCTAACACCAAACAGGTATCCCGATAAGTAGTGGGGGAACCACAACATTTGAAGTGACTTGAACGGACCTCATACGCACAACCAGAGGAGGCGCGGGAGTTCAAGACCACTGGATTTGCCTTACTCGACTTGGTTGTGCACGCAATAGATGCGCCCAAGTGAGACAAGGACTTTGAAGGTCGGCTCGTTTCTGGCGCAGAATCACCTGATTGTACAGCTTGCCATCAGCAGCGTGCATGATTGTGAGCGTATGCTTCTGGCTAACTGCTAGCTTAGCACATTTGGGGCGCATGGCCCGTGCTGCCTTGGACTTGTTCGTACTAGCCCGCTGGGGCGCGTAGTACTCAGAATCCAAATTCTCCTCGCCATTACAGCGAATGAGTCTGTCAAAGAAAGAGACTTTTTGTGGCGCATCAGAGATGATGCGCGGGGCATTGGCTGCGCCTCTGCTCCGTCGACGCATCTTCCTCGCCTGAGAGGGAGATGGCTGGAGAATGTGGTCAGTCGTACGCTTCCCCGAGAGATGCGCTGCACCGGTGGGCGCATCTTGGTTGCTGAGGACGTCAGCAGGAAGGGAAGGCTGGATCGACGCATCCCCTTGGGTGGTGGTGCCCGAGGCGTCGACCTTGTGCACCCAGACTCGACGAGTCTTCTTCGGCTTCGGCAGCCGCTTCGAAGGACTCGTACTGCCTTCAGAAATGAACTCCTCATACGCCTGTTGGTTGAGGCGCACGACCAGCATCTTGTGGGAGGAGCCCACCTTCACATCATCGGATTGCGACACAGCTTTCTCGGTGGAGGAGAAAGAGGTCCCCAGCAGAGTCGTCAGCTTGTTTGCCATTAAAATTCTTTGATTGCAAATTTCAATACAAACAGAACAGTGTTACAATATAGGACTTAGACGTAGTCCTAGGAGTACACTTTTGTTTATCGGGTCCCTTGTGCCGATGGAGCGAGTGGTAATGCGTTGACTCCGTTGACGATCTGACGACGGTTATCGGTTCTCTGAAGGTTTGGATTGCTCTGGGTGCTGAAGCTTGCTGAGAGGAGGAAGACGTTGAGTGTCTGTATCTGCCTCTCTGGTGGTGCAAAGTCTCTGTTGCTCTGTATACGTTGTGTGTGTATGTATGTTCGTAGGTGGGTGAGAAGGAAACGATCCCTCTATTTATAGTTGGGCAGATTTGCTGCTCATGCGTGCATATGTAGGATGCGTCGGTACGTGGGGACGCCACGTGGAGACTGCTGATGGAGGCGCATAGATGATGCGCCCTGGTCGAAGGGTTGAATTCTTCATGCTGCTGTTGTGAGCCGGCACGTAGCAGAAGAAGATCTTTCTGTTGCTGAAATCTTGGGTAAATCGAATCAAAGGACACGTGTCATCGGCCCATGGCTCGGGGATCTCGAATTTGGTGGGGAATGATCTGGTGAGATGCGCCTTGGATTGGACGCATGAGGAGACTGCGGCTCATAACTTTTAGGAGTTACGAACCATTCAGGGCGCATGGCTTTTGAGGCGCATGTGAAGCTTCAGTGGTGACTTTCCTTCTGTCTTTAAGGATCAGTGAAAAGTCTGAGACACATGGCTTTTGAGGCGCATGTAGATTTGGGCGCATGGCTACGGAGGCGCATGCGAGATGATTGTGTGGCCACGTGGCAGTAGCCGTCGGAGGAAAAGTAATGATGATGCTGACGTTGGCGACGCTTCATCTTCTGAGAAAGCTGTCAACTGTTCAGACTTCGGAAGGCGTGCTGCCAACTCTGTCAGTTCAGCATTTAATGTTGGTGACATTCGATGGACAGTTGAGTGGGCGCATCGATCGGCGTTCCACTAGGCGTATGGGGACACATGGGGGCGCATCCCCTGTGAGGCGCTTGGTGTTGCAGGGCGCGTCTGTGTGATGCACTTGATGTTGAAGGACGCGTCTGGGTGATGCGCTGTTTGGCCGGCACATCAGCTTCGTGACACGTCTTTAATGGTGCGACTGTTACGTTCTTCGAGTGCCTTAAATAGCCGCTTGGCTGAATTCGAGGCGTCTGGTTCATCCATTTAATGCAAATTCATTGCACGGAATTCGGAGAGCCATCCACTTGGCGCGTGGGTTTGATTTGCCCGGCCTATAAATAGTGTCATGGAGAGAATTTGCTTCTCGTTCTCTCACGTTCTTCCGACATGAATTTGTTTACTCGGGTGCATTATGTTGATGAGATGCTCCCGAGGGTGAAGATGTGACGCGATGTCTTCATTGATGCACTTGAAGGTGACTGTTACATCCAAAAGTCGGAGTCGAGGGCTTCCGAGGCAGGCGGAAGGTGCCTGTTGCATCCAAAGATCGGGATGCTCGAGTCTCTTCTTCGTTGTGTAGGAAGAGCCGTAGATCGGAATTGCGGGCCTAGGCTCTTTCTTTCTTCAAAGTGGGTGTTGTCCACTCTGGTTGTGTTGAAAGCTGCTTTAGCCGTATTTCGATTGCGGTCTTCCTTGGTCTTTGGAGGCTCTTTTCGAAGCCTCTCCTGGCCGCAGATTTGCGGTGCTCTTCTCTTCCTTGGTTTGGGGAGCCCTTCCTCCAGCTAGAGGGTTGATTGCCACCCTCGTTCTGCTCAATAAATGCTTCATTAGTCGAAGCACTTACCAGGTGAGCCTGGTTGGAAGAGCGGCACATAACTGGGCTGCTGAAGGGATGCACATAACTAGAGATGCACATAACTGAGCTGCTGAAAGGATGCGCCCTGCTGAGTGCGCATGGCGAGATGCGCCTGGTTGAAGGCACATGGTGGTTACTGTGCCTGCCTGGAGGTACATGGTGACTGCTGCGCCTGACTGGGAGCGCATGATGGCTGCTGGCTGTAGACTTAGGATCTTTTCTTTGTAGAAATTCTCCTTTTTACAACCTTTTCTGGACATGTAATAGACTTTTTTATATGTAATAAAAAGTCCTTTTTCGAATGTCTATATTTGTTGTTTTTGCTGTGAAGTATTTGTCCGAGTTCTAGCGCATGTAGTATCTGGCGCATAGGATTTCTGGTTCTGAAATTCCATGCTTCTACAGGAAGTACCTTGTCATATAATATGTATATATGGGATATACTTGGCGTATGTATTTTAGTGATATACATATTGATATATAGTATATGGTAATACATGATACCATTCTTATATTTTTCAAAGATTTATGCTATCAATTCTTCTTTCTCAGGTTTCACCTGTAACTATAGTCGGTCACCAAGCTTCAGTTGAGAAAAAGCGCAACACGGTCACGAAACGAGGCAAGTGTATGCAAGATCCCCATTTCAGCAACGGTAGCAACAACAACAGCGGTACAACAACAACAGTAACAACAAGTGCGGGAGCAAAAATTAGAAGAATGTATTTGTATTTGTATTTATATTTATATTTGTATTTGTATTGCGATTAATATATTTTTATTTATAAATTTTATATTTTTTTAAAATGGACACATAATCAACAACGTTTCAAAAATGTTGTACGATAACAATTTAACAACTTTTCTAAACATTGTAAAGTTCACTTACAATACTTATAAATCATTGTTGATATTATAATTATAACATACAAATATTATTCATAACATCCAGAAAACATGATTGAATAAAAATATAGAACATTTTTCAAAAGTAATTTTTTTTACAATGTTTGTACACTATTGTACAAAATCTATGTACAATGCTTATTGAACGTTGTAGATACTATTTTTTACTACAGTTGTAGAACGTTGTTGAAATTATATTTACAACACTTGTAGTACGTTTTCAAAAATTATTTTTTACAATACTCGAAAAATATTGTAGAAAAGTTTTTGTCAGATTTTATAAATTTCAACAATGTTTGTAAACTGTTGTGGAAAGAACTTCAACAACGTTTTTACAACATTTAAACAAATATTGTTGAAGATACCTCCCCTTTTACAACCCTGGATATAACAACCTTCTACTAAACGTTGTAAAAGACATTTTACAACAATTTTTCAATGTTGTAAAAGAGATTTTTTTTTTTCTTGTAGTGACTGGAATGGGTGCAAGTCTATGCGACTGAGAACTAGTTAAGGTCATGCGGCCGAAAAGATTTATGCGGCGGAGAAAAGTGCCATGCGGCCAGGAAGTTGCCAAGGTCTATGCGGCAATGGTTCAAGCGAGCTCATGCGGCTGGAAGACTTGCCGTATGACATTCCATGCGGCTAAGAAGTTCATGCGGCTGGGCCACGCAAGCCATACGGCTCAACACTGTTCTTCTTCTCCATTTCCTTGAACATAACCAGAGAAGCCATTGCTTCTGAGCTCTCTAAATTCTTCATTCCAAGCCCAAATCTGGACTTCCATAGGTCAAAATGGGGTAGAACAAAATTTTCTACAACATGGAACCATCAAAACTTGGAAATAACAAAGTTAGCTAGATCAAAACCTAAGAAATCCGAAAATATATTAAACTTAGATCTACATGAAATGAGCCATAGAAATTGCAAATACTAAATACTAAAGAGACGTAAGATCAAGTAAGGAAGATGGTGGAACAATAATACTGGGGTTCCATCATGAAGCAAGTTGGCACTTGCCTATGCGGCTGGGTAGATAGGGGAGAGTTATGGAGGATGAAGAAGAAGAGTTAATGAGAAGGAGAAGTAATGAAGAGAGAGAAAGGGTTTGGAGCTTTAAATGGGGGTGGTGGTAGGTGGGTTCATGTTGAACCGCCCAAGGCTGGGAAATAAACCAATTCAGGCCGAACCCAAAAGCAAAGTAAGAGCAGAAAGTAAAATACAGAAAAATAATTAACATAAAATTAAAGGAATTTAAATACAGAATAATACATGATAAATATTAAATAAATACATTTAAGAAGTTCATGTATTAAAATACGTATTCTGGGAACGGGAAGTGACATTACTTTAGAAAATTTACGCAATTTTATTTCTGAATATTTTTCTACTAGTTACCAATTTATTTTTAAAGTCTGTTTTTGGTTCTACATGTTTATTGATAGTTGGTGAAGAAGCAAGTAATTTTATCCTTGAGATTAATTCACAATCACCTTATATTAATTTATATGTTACTCAAGTATCATCATTTGCTAGTAGAAATAATAATGAATTTATTTCTAATTACTAGCATGTTAACACGGGTGCTAGTTCTTCTTCTCAAGCAATTGCTCCCTTGCTAGATGAACATGATGATGATGATGATAATGATGAGGACAACGAAAATAGTGACGATTTAATTAAAAATACCGGTTGTAGGATAGATGATGATGATATTGATAACTCTAACACTCCTGAGTTATTTATAGGACAAACATTCGACGGTCATTCAAAATTTAGAAGTTTTGTAAGTACTTTAGCAATTCAGCATAATTTTAGTTGTTCAGTTAGTTCTATGAATAATTTTCATGGAATTATATATACTTGTGATCAACAGAATTGTCATTGGAGAGTATATGTCAAATCCATTGGAACAGGCCAAATAGTTGAAGTTAGTACATTAGAAAGTCGTCATTCTTGTTTAAGTGGACTTATACAGGACATCATCGATTAGCTAACGTTGCATGGGTTAAGACAAGAATAATTAATTTAATTAGAGATAATCAATCATATAGTACATCACAAATTGTGAAGGATATATTCAGGGAACATCGTATACATATTACATATTTCAAAGCATGGAGAGCTCGACAGTGTAGGAACGATATAGTAAAGCGTAATACTCTAGAGGGGGGTGAATAGAGTTGGCAGCGGAATAATGCTAATTAAAAAATGTTAGCAACACAATCACAGTATATAATCACAATTGAAAATAATGTAAAGACAGAGTTCAGAAAGCAAACGCAAAGACAGCGATGTATACTGGTATCCCTCTGTTGAGGACTAATCCAGTCGGTAGAACTCTTGCTACCAGTTGAATCCACTATTGGAAAAACCGCAAGTTTTCTTACGAAGTCCTTGCAACTTCTACAACGCGAGCTTTGATACGAAGAACTCGTCCAACTTCAAATGTGAAGAGGTATTCTTCAATCAAGCCTTTTGATTACAATCTCTCAAAAACTTCTAGACCGTACCGCACTGGCAAATCGACTAGAGGATTGTAACTGGCTTGGGATCTGAAATTGAAAGCTCTAGAAAACTCTTTGGAAGACAGAAAGCTTTAGATAGAGAGAAGATTGAAAGTGAATTGGTGAATTGAAATGATCGAAATCCTTCTCTATTTATAGGAATTCCAAAGGGAGAATTCTGACAGAATTCTGGCAGAATTCAGGCAGAACTCTATGAGCAAATCTCGGTCAAATCCACAACTGCAGGAGGACCAAGTTCAGAGAATTTCAAAAATCAAACGGCCACCAACCGAACTCTGGCCGAACTCGGCCCGAGTTCTGTCAGGGTTAGGTTAGGGTTTTAAAAACAAGTTTTGGTGATTTTTGAAAACCTTTTTGAAAACCTTTTTGTAAACATTTTTGATAGGTCATTTTAAAAACATTTTGAACTATTTTGGGGATAGCCTATTTGCCAGTACGACTCGGTGTACAACTTATTCCTAGACTCAAATAAAATAAAAATTACATTGCATAGAAAATACAGACTCAAGTAGGCAAACAGATCTTCAGTCTTGAACGGAGTGAATATCCAATCTTGCTTATGTCCAAGAATCCGAGATGTCCCAACTAGCTTCATATATCCAGACAGAGTTTGATCAATTATTAAAATAAGGTTGATCATATGACCAATGGGCCAACAATCTCCCCCATTTTGATAATTGACAAACTATGAATGATATAACATAAAGCTTGTTCAAAAATATCAAAAAGTAGAAATTGGTAGAAATTGTTCATAACCTGTATTTAACTCAAAAAAATGTTAGATTTCTCCCCCTTTGTCACTTAGCAAAATAATTACACAAGAGAAGGCTCCCCCGCATTTAGTGCAGAAGGCTCTCCCGCAATCAATGCATAAGTAACAAATAGTGAGAAAACATATAAAAGAAATAAAGCATAAAAATTTGAGAGATAGCAGCACAGGCATGTAAAGTTTCTACAGATTATCATCACAGGCATGTATTGTTTCAAAAACATAAAAGAAAACTCAGGCATGCTATTTCACAGGCAGTTTGTAATGAAGAAGCAGTATAAAGAGATAGTGCTTAAAAAAAATAAAGTGTTGAAATAAACTGAGATGTCATAAATGAAACATCATAAGCATGTCCATGAAGATAAAAAGTACTGAAAGCAAACTACAAAGTGCTGATAAGAACTAAAAAGTAATGATAAAACCTTGGAATATCGGAGCATTTCCAAGTGTACAATAAAATATCACTAACAATCAAATCACATCTCATCATCACTATCCTCATCATCATCAGCAGCAGCTCGGCCAGCATGACCGGAAGTACCAGCACCAGAAGTACCAGCGCCAAAAGGATGAGTAGGGGCGCCAGCATAGAACTCACCAACGTAGTCACGAGGTGCACGATACCAATCATAGGCGTTACCTGGCTGGAAGTAGGCATGGACAGCCTCATCCTCACAGCGGTAACCCAAAAAAGCTGGATCTCGAGGGATGGAACCGGCTGAATAACCAGTCTGAGCGAAATGAAGATCAGCTAAGGAGTTTGCCATTGCCTGATAACGGGTGACGTCGCGAAACTCACGCTCGTGAGCCATGTCCGTCATCGAGACGTACAAAGCAGATAAGTGCTGATGTATGCCCTCAAATGTAGTGGCATACGGCTGATGTGGTGGAGGAGGTGCAGTAGGAGGAGCAGGAGGTAGAGCTGAAGCAGTCCGGCTGCGACGAGATAGCTGGAGAAACTTGGGCTCAGAGTCCTGAGTACAAGTCGATAGATCGATCTCGAATCGCTGAAAGATACGAGGGAGAATCATCGCGTAAGAGAGATTTCGATCTCTTGCACGACATCATCTCATCATCTGAATGATAGTCTTAGGGACAGAAAAAGGAATCCCCTTAAGAATATGGTACATGGCGGACAACTCAAGCGAAGTCACTTCATCCTTGGAAGTGGATTTGGGAAGTAGAGTAGAGTAGATGATGCGATGCAATTCGTAGTTAAACAAGTTCAGGTTGTTAGCCTTGAACTTTCCAGAGCGTACTCTGTCAGGTGCACAGAGTTTCGCTTTGAAACTAGTGAGTGTCGTGCCTTCGGGGAAATCGAATTCTGTGATGTCAACTAGCGGTTCACCTTCATTGGGAATACCAAGAATCTCCGCTAGGAGGGCATCATTGAACTCGATGTCTATGCCTCCAACACGTGTGCTCACGTCAAAAGTGTTTACTCCGAGATTGCAATAGAACAATCTAATGGCATTAGTAGCTATCGGGAAGCACAGTTTAACAAATAAGTGTAACCCTAATGCCTCAAACAAGTGACGATGATCAGGAAATATCGTCCATTTTATCGGAGCGCCGCCGCATATGGATCGGGTGAAAAAGTCACCGTACCATAATAGGGCTTGGTCGAGGGTTTGAAAGAAGAACCCATCGAAAGCGCCGTCGCTCGTTTGGATCGGCAAAAACAGTGAATCCGTGTGAGGATTCGAAGACGACCCTTCCTCACTAGGAGTGGTCTTCTTCCTCTTAGATGGATTAAATCTAGGTGCTATTGGAATAAAAAGCACTAATTGAAAGGTGGAGATAGAGGGAGTTATACCTCACGAAATCAAGATATGTTGTAGAGAATGACGATCTCCGCTCGATTCCAAATTTTGGAGAGATTTTACCAAGTAGATTGGAGAGAAAAGATTGGTGAAGAACTAGGGTTTGATGGCTCGGGTCGGTTGCTGCTGCTGTTTTGAATTGGTTTGGAAGCAATGAAAGAGAAGAAGCTCTCGGGTTCTGGATATATACACAGATAACCACAACCGAACTCGGGCCGAATTCGGTCAGAGCTCTGGCCGAATTCGCCTAGAGTTCTTCCAGGTTGATTTTTGCCACTTCTTTTTCACTGTCTTATTTCAAATATTTAATTCAAAGATTAGTTATTTTAGCTTTCAAATAATCATAATTAATAATATTTTATGAATTAAATGTCGTTACACAGCGACTGTCTCAGATTAGCTATAGGAGTACTGTCCTAGCTGGCGGAGGTTCACCGGGAAACTCTTAAGTACCGCTTCGCTTCAACCGTAGTTGTGGTAACAGACAGACTCTTTATTAGCTTGTCTCTAACACAGTTTTTGCGTATTGAGATATAATCATAAAATAAAATCAATTAATATTATTGACGTCCAAAATTCCTAATTCTCGACGTAAATAATTAAAACGATCTTCCGCTAGAGGTTTAGTAAAGATGTCAGCTAATTGATTTTCAGTATCTATGTACACAAGGTTTATATCTCTATTTTGATGATGATCTCTAAGAAAATGATGCCGAATCTCGATATGTTTAGTACGAGAGTGACATACAGGATTCTTAGTCAAATTAATAGTGCTCGTGTTATCACAGAAAATGGGAATATGTGTGAAAAATAAATCAAAGTCTTCTAGGGTTTGTTTCATCCACAAAATCTGAGCACAACAACGTCCTGCGGCGATGTACTCAGCCTCTGTTGTTGATAGGGCTACAGAATTTTACTTTTTACTAAACCAAGAGACTAGAGCCTTGCCTAAGAAATGACATGTGTCACTGGTACTTTTTCTATCAACCTTGTATCCAGCAAAATCTGCATCCGAATAACCAATAAGGTCAAAGGATTTAGTTTTGGGATACCACAGGCCAACAGAAGAAGTGCCTTTAAGGTATCGGAAGATACGCTTAACTGCGGACAGATGTGATTCCTTTGGGTTAGCTTGAAAACGTGCACACAGGCAAACACTAAACATTATATCTGGACGACTAGCAGTTAAGTAAAGTAAACTACCAATCATACCTCGATACTTACGTGTGTCGACTGGCTTGCCTGGTTCGTCAGAATCAAGCTTTATTGAAGTTTCCATCGGAGTGCCAATAGGTTTGACATTGTCCAGATCGAACTTCTTTAGCAAATCTTTTGTGTACTTAGCTTGATTAATGAACGTCCCATTGTCAGTTTGTTTGATTTGCAATCCGAAAAAGAATTTCAGCTCTCCTATCATGCTCATCTCAAACTCATTCTGCATACACTTAGAAAATTCTTGACAAAGAGATTCATCAGTGGATCCAAATATGATATCATCAACATAGATTTGAATTAAAAGCAGCTTGCCATTAAAAGATTTAATAAATAGTGTAGTGTCAACCTTTTCTTTTGAAAATCCGTTGTCAAGTAGAAAAAAGCTTAGACGATCATACCAAGCACGAGGGGCTTGTTTCAAACCGTATAAGGCTTTCTTCAACTTGAAAACATGGTCAGGATTTTTGAAATCTGTGAAACCCGGAGGTTGTGCTACAAAAACTTCTTCTTTTATAAAGCCATTTAGAAAAGCACTCTTGACATCCATTTGAAAAAATTTGAAATCATGAAAATATGCAAATGCACATAACATACGAATGGATTCTAATCTCGCAACTGGGGTATAAGTCTCATCGTAGTCGATACCCTCTTCTTGATTGTATCCTTGAGCTACGAGTCGAGCCTTGTTACGAGTTACTAAACCATCCTCATTCAGTTTGTTTCGGAATACCCAACGGGTGCCAATGACCGGATGATCAATAGGCTTGGGAACAAGTTCCCAAACTTGATTCCGTTCGAATTGGTTCAATTCCTCTTGCATAGCATCTATCCAGAAACTATCACTACATGCTTCATCAATAGATTTGGGTTATAGCTGTGAAATAAATGCAACACTAGAAACAATATCTCTACTGGATGATCGAGTACTTACTCCTTTGGTAATGTCACCAATTACCAAATCTTTTGGATGATCAGCTGTAAATTTTAATCTCTTCGGTAGACTCTGTAGGTAGCTGGTTCCTGGATCTCCTCTTGGAGGTTCAGCTAGTGCAGAGCTTGGTTCAGGTTCAGCTGATGTTGAGCTTGATGTAGGCAGATCTTCATCACTGTCATCGAGAGTCATTTGATTTATTTTATCAAAAGTGACGTTGATTGATTCTTCGATGATCATGGTACGTTTGTTGAAGACTCTGTACCCTTTGCTCTTAGCTGCATAACCTAGAAATATACCTTCATCGGCCTTTTCGTCAAACTTTCCCAAGTTGTCTTTAGTATTAAGAATAAAGCACTTACAGCCAAATATCTTAAAGTATGAAACTGAGGGAGTTCTATCAAACCATAACTCAAATGGAGTCTTCTTCGATTTTGGTCGAATTAGAACTCTATTGAGCACAAAGCAAGCTGTATTGACAGCTTCAGCCCAGAAGTATTTGGGTAGGCTAAATTGATTTAACATCACTCTGGCCATTTCGGTTAGAGTTCTGTTCTTACGTTCCACAACTCCATTTTGTTGTGGAGTTCTAGGACAGAAGAACTCGTGTATGAAACCGTGTGTGTCACAAAATTGCTCGAAATCAGCATTCTCGAATTCGCCTCCATGATCGCTTCTAATTCGAGTGATCATATAACCTTTTTCATTTTGTACTTTCTTACAAAAGACGACAAATTCGGATAATGCGTCATTCTTGCGTGTCAAAAAATATACCCACGTGTATCTAGAAAAATTATCTACAATTACAAATGCGTATAATTTACCTCCGAGGCTAGCAACTCTGCTAGGACCGAATAAATCCATGTGTAGCAATTGTAGAGGTCTAGTAGTACATTCTGCGTTTACAGACTTGAATGTGGATCTGGTAGCCTTGTTCTTTTCACATTGGCTGCATACCGAATCCTTCTTGAATGTTATGTCTAGTAAATCGCGTACTAACTTCTTTGTGGATAATCTTGAAATTGTATCCATGTTTGCATGAGCGAGTCTCATGTGCCATAGATGACTCTCATCACTTTTGGCCATTAAGCATCTACCTGTAATGTTAGCTTCTTCCAGCAGATAGAAAACATATATATTGTCTTCCCTGATTCTTTCAAAGATAGTACTACCAGTTGAGCTATCAACTATAGTACATTTGTCTTTACCAAAGTTGATGCCATAACCATGATCAGCTAGATGACTTATGCTGAGCAGATTATGTTTCAACTCGGTAACCAGATAGACATCTTTAATCATGGGATAGGGAGACTTACCAACATCACCGATACCAATAATATACCCTTTTAAATTATTACCGAAGGAAACATAACCTTCCTTCTTCTTCTTCGACAGTGTTGCAAATAGAGTAGCGTCACCGGTCATATGCCGTGAGCAACCGCTGTCGAGGATCCATTTGCTTCTAGCATATGAAGGGTGTTCCACCTACAAAACAGTTTACAGATGAAACTCTTGGTACCCATTTCTTGTAGGGTCCTGAACAGTTAGTTTTTGGTATCCAAGCATAAATATTTAAATCAACTAGCTTTCTTATTCTACATGCAGATGAAATATGACCAATGAGGCCACAATAATGATATTGTGCATGTCGAGTGTTGAAAGCTGAGTGGTGTGCATGGTTGGTAGGTTTGGGTTTTCTAGTATAGAAGAATGCATACCTATGATCATGTTTGGGCTTAACCTTTTGGGGTAAAGGTTTTATATGGTTTGGTCTGACAGTGTTTGGCTTGGGAATGTTCCGATTTCTCGGTAAGTGACACGTGTTAGGAGAGGAAGCAGCAGGCTCAGGCTGTTTTCCTAACCTAATTTCCAACCTTTTGGAAGTGTCATATAACTTAGTATAATCAGAAGTGAGTGATTCCATTCTGATTTGTGCAGATTGAAGACTTTTCTTTTCTTTAGAAAGATCTTCTCTCAATTGGTCTATAATCTTGTCTTTCTCTTCGGATGACTGTTTAGTCTCGTGTAATAAGAGCTTTATAGAGGAAAGCTTACCAGACTCACTAACATTAGTTCTAACCTCAGCTAGTAGGTCGGTAAGTCTTCCTATTTCTCCTTTGTACTCTTTGAGTACCTTCTTAGCGGTCTGATATTTACTACGCAGTTTCCTGTAGTCAAGCATCAGTTCACTGAAGGCATCTCCTAGTTGCTCAAAGGTAAAGTCATCATATGTTTCTACAGGTTCAGTAGGTACCTGATCGATTGCCATGAAGCAGATGTTTGCAGCGTCCTCTGAATGTTCGTCTTCTGAGTCGCTGGCTTCACTCTCATGCCATATGCTGGTGTTGGCATATTTCCGAGACGTTGATCTTTTCAGGTTGTCTTTTTCATACCTGTTGTTCTTCTTGCTCGATGATGAGTTGGTGGGACAGTCCTTCTTCATATGTCCCTTCTTCTTGCAGCCATAGCAGACAGCATCTTCTTGGTACCAGTTGTTGCTGTTGTTCTCTTTGACTCTCTTCTCATGTCTCATGAATCTTTTGAATTTCCTTGCAAGGAGAGCTTGATCTTCAGCGTCAGATCCACTGCTGTCTGAATCATCTTCAGCAGCTTTTCTGTACTGAGCCTTGAGAGCGATCGACTTCTCCTTTGGTGCAGGCTCTTCAAAGTCTTGTAGCTCCAGTTCATGAGTGAGAAGCTTACCCATGAGTACCTCAAGTGACATTGTGGTGAGGTCGTTTCCTTCAATAATAGCTGTAGCCTTCGGAATCCAGTTCTTGGTGAGAGCTCGCAGGAGTTTGCAAATCTTTTCGTGGTTACTGTAATCTTTGCCTAAGGAGGACAAAGGGTTTACAATATCCAAGAACCTCTCGAACATTTGTGTGACTGTTTCGTTGGGCTTCATTTTGAACGCCTCGTACTCTTGAGTAAGTCTGCTGACTTTTGACTCCTTGACTTGAGTCGTGCCTTCATGTGTAAGTTCGAGAAGCTTCCACACACCATTTGCCGTTGTGCATGTAGATACCCTGTTGAATTCTGTTCTGTCTAAGGCACACAAAAGAGCATTAATAGCACGTGCGTCAAGACTGGCCTTTTTTTTCCTCCTCTGTATAACTGCTTTGGGGTTTTTCAACCAAAACTTCCTCGACAGTTATACGAGGTGGCTTTTGATAGCCATCAAGAACAATAGCCCATAAGTCAAAGTCAAGAGATTTCAAAAAGAAACTCATCCGTGTTTTCCAATAAGTATAGTTAGTACCATCAAACAGTGGGGGTCTGTTTGTGGCCTGGCCTTCACTTGTGAATTTCATAGTAGCCATGTGATGTGCTGTGATCTAATAAATAATGAATAAATAATAGCACTGTTACCTCGCTTTACCGGTAACACCAGCTCTGATACCAATTGTAGGAACGATATAGTAAAGCGTAATACTCTAGAGGGGGGTGAATAGAGTTGGCAGCGGAATAATGCTAATTAAAAAATGTTAGCAACATAATCACAGTATATAATCACAATTGAAAATAATGTAAAGGCAGAGTTCAGAAAGCAAACGCAAAGACAGCGATGTATACTGGTATCCCTCTGTTGAGGACTAATCCAGTCGGTAGAACTCTTGCTACCAGTTGAATCCACTATTGAAAAAACTGCAAGTTTTCTTACGAAGTCCTTGCAACTTCTACAATACGAGCTTTGATACGAAGAACTCGTCCAACTTCAAATGTGAAGAGGTATTCTTCAATCAAGCCTTCTGATTACAATCTCTCAGAAACTTCTAGACCGTACCGCACTGGCAAATCGACTAGAGGATTGTAACTGGCTTGAGATCTGAAATTGAAAGCTCTAGAAAACTCTTTGGAAGACAGAAAGCTTTAGATAGAGAGAAGATTGAAAGTGAATTGGTGAATTGAAATGATCGAAATCCTTCTCTATTTATAGGAATTCCAAAGGGAGAATTCTGACAGAATTCGGGCAGAATTCGGGCAGAACTCTATGAGCAAATCTCGGTCAAATCCGCAACTGCAGGAGGACCAAGTTCAGAGAATTTCAAAAATCAAACGGCCACCAACCGAACTCTGGCCGAACTCGGCCCGAGTTCTGTCAGGGTTAGGTTAGGGTTTTAAAAACAAGTTTTGGTGATTTTTGAAAACCTTTTTGAAAACCTTTTTGTAAACATTTTTGATAGGTCATTTTAAAAATATTTTTGAACTATTTTGGGGATAGCCTATTTGCCAGTACGACTCGGTGTACAACGTATTCCTAGACTCAAATAAAATGAAAATTACATTGCATAGGAAATACAGACTCAAGTAGACAAACAGATCTTCAGTCTTGAACGGAGTGAATATCCAATCTTGCTTATGTCCAAGAATCCGAGATGTCCCAACTAGCTTCGTATATCCAGACAGAGTTTGATCAATTATTAAAATATGGTTGACCATATGACCAATGGGCCAACAGACAGATGGTATTACGTGAAATAAATAGTAATTATGTTGAGACATATGCTGGCCTTGAGGAATATGATTTTAATCTAGGTAGTAGATGTTTTCTTAAGACTTCCGAACAACAAATTTGAATGAATGTTTATTTGTTTCAAGGCATGCATTGATAGATTTTTAAGGGGTTGTTTACCTATTATTAACATTGATGCTACTTTTCTTTCATCAAAATATCAAGATATTTTATTTATTGTTTGTGCTCATGATCCTGACTATCAATTGTATCATATAGCTTATGCTATTGCTGAATGTGAAAATACTGACTGTTGGTCTTGGTTTTTAATTATTTTTAGAATATCGTTTGAAAGTTATTTTAATGAATGGAGTAGAATTTTATTTATCTCTGATAAGAAAAAAGGATTAATACATGCATGCGAGATATTTTTTTCAGAATCTCATTTTTTGCATTCAATATTTTAAGCAGAATATGACGTCGATTGTGAAAGAAAAGAAATTTTATCGATTGTTAAACTCGTTTGCTAGATCGTATAATCAAACAGATGCACAATATTTATTTGAAATAATTAAAGCTGAGAACATGCCGATGTACAATTGACTTGTTGGTGTAAATGATAAAAATCGTCATTTTGTACATTGGATTACATCGTATTCTCATTTTCCTAGATTAGATATTAACACTTCTAATCTTGCTGAATGTTTCAACAATTGGATTAAAAGCTTACGTGGTAAACCAATAACTACACTTCTCGATAGTATTAGAGCCAAGATTATAACACTCCATGACAAGAACAGAAACTTTGCTATAAATTTAGACACGAGTTATTGTCCGAAGATGTTAAAAACTATGGCATCTATTACCAACGAGAGACACCAACTTCAAATATTACAAATTGATAGTTATTTGTTTGAAATATTGGACCGTGCATCGAGTAGAACATATGTTGTATGGTTAAATGACAGATCTTGTTCATGTTTAAGGTGGTATCATACTTATATACCATGTATACATGCCTGTTTTGCATGTCAATGTTGCAGTCATGATATTGAACGTTATTATCATGTAATATTTTTTACTAAGAGATTGAGAAGTGTATACGAGCCACAAATGTAACCAATTCCAGTTCCTTACAACATTCAAGCTGCTTTGATTAGGGAAGAAATTAGAGTTCCAGATGTCAGATGCAAAGCTGGAAGGCCGTAGAAAAATGGTATCAAACCACGTGAATCATCGACAAGAGAACTTCGATGCGGCAATTATGGTTTGATGGGACACAACCGAAGAAAATGTACACGTCAACCAAGAGAGTAAATATTGAAGTACCAAATAGTATTTTTCATTTTAGACATACTCAAATTGTTTCATTTCATGTCAACTTTCAAACATTCTATAATAAAATTTTATTTTATTACAAACAATGTTTCATCTGTGGCCTAGTCGGGCAATTCGTTTGTAACTCCTTTGTACTACAGGTCTGAGGCCTAGTCGCCCTCTTCTTTATTCTGTGTTCTCCTCCACTCTTCTTTCATCTGGATCCTCTTTCACTCTTCTTTCGTCTCTATTTTCTTCCTCGACCTCCTGAGTAGGCACCGGTGCTAATGGGAATGTAATCAACTGTGTGTAATATGACATATCATCAAACGAATATGCAATGACAGTGTTGATTTACTGAGTCGATATATGATGATCATATGGCTGAAAAGCTGATAAAGTGCCCATGCCATCGTACTGCTGACTAGTTCCTTCCCCAGCATACTGCTGACTGGTTCCTTCTCCAGCATAGTGTAAAAAAATATCCTCTCCAGCATACCGCTGGCTAGTATACTCTCCAGCGTACTGCTGGCTAGTGCCCTCTTCAGCGTCATCCTCTTCGGCCTCGTCCTCTGCATCGTCCATCCTATGACGCGAGGATTGTCTCCGGGGCACAGTGGCAGCCGGATAATCGGTTGGGTACATGTGTGCAATGGAGGCATATCAGGATCCCGTCCAAGACTCAGTGAATCTACACGAGATGAAATATCTTGCATCCACTCCCGACAATGCAGCCACAAATAGCTCTCTGGTTCATGGATATATTGTCGTCCCATAATAGTCTAAAATGTGAAATATGCAAATTAAAATTGTTATCATATATCTTTAATTTTGAATTAGTAATAAAATCGTACCGCTTCTGATATGCCATCAGTAAAAGCTCGCAGACAAGATTCATTTACGGCTTTGGACTTGAACCTTGGCTCCTCAAATGTGTATTCTCTGTTGATCATACGAAGTGCTCCCCACCATTGTGTATAAGCCAAGTCACCAGCATATGCATTCGTGAAAACAATACTAAAACAAATACCCTAGTAAGCTAGAACTAGTAAGTTAGAACTTACATTCATCACTGGATTTTATCCGGGATAGCTTTGCCACACTATTATTCTAGAATCGCATATACCAGACAGCTCTGGCACTATCGATTCTGTTTCTTGCATTGGTTGTATCATAACTCATGCAAGGCGGGTCATCTATTATTAGCTGCCTATGACCGAATTATTGGAGAACACGATCTGTCGGATTATACATAGTGTAACGATCGTATATAATATAAGAATTGTGTAGGCTTAGATCGTACAATGTCCTCTTTATTTCTAGAGCATTTTCATCATCAGAGTAGGTTATCTAGATAACCTATTGGATGACAATTTATATGATAAATTTGTACAAATCTAATAATTTGATTGACAAGTGTAGTTTACAAAACTTTATTAAATTGAGTAATTACCTCATTCCACTGTAACTTATCAAATTGTTCCCTATACAGTGAAACAACCCTGCATAAATTATGATGTGGGTCTACTACATTCGTGGCCTATCTCGTAGCCAGAGAAAAAAATTCTAACATCACTAGTATTATTGGTTACAAGTCGACCAATAAAGAAATGCTCGTAGCACCATACCTACAATAGAAATAATATGGTATTAATATATAATTCAAACCACTTTAGGTATTGATTTTACCTGAACCAGAGTCATGCACCCATATAAATTTTTTGTAGCCTTCGATCTAGCAAAATTCGTCAAGCTGGCATATCGATATTCTAAAGTAGCAGCTCCCCTTGCATGACGAGTAGGTTTTTTTTACTAAAAAGGGTACTTGTCGCACATTTATTCTATTTTTCTGTCTGTCGGGAAATACAATTGTGCAACATAAACATAGCAAAATCTACCAAGCTGGCATATAGATATGCTAAAGTAGCAACTCTCGCACTATCGATTCTATTTTCCTGCCTGTCGGGATTTAACTGTGTATCAAAATATATAGGGTCACATGTAATAGGTAACCCTAGAATATTTGCAACATCCTAAAGTGTGATAGTCATTTCACCAATTGGTAATTGAAAAGTGTTGCATTGAGGCCACCAACACTCATGGCGAGAATAAAAATGAGGTGCACATCGTGGAATAAAATTTGAATTTTATCCAAAAATTGATACCCAAAGGAACGCAGCAGCTCCTTTTGGGGAGCATTTAACTCACATTTGTGGTATCCTCTCTGCATCCTCCAATTTCCATGCTCTCGTATTCGTACCTCGGGAGGATAATCGTATAGCTACAAGCGAATTATATTTATTATATTTATGTAAAAAATAATAAATACCATAGTTACCATTTTTAAATTTACCTTACCATCAAAAACCATCTTAGATATATGATTGTATCGTTCATGTCCGATGACTTGTGTAACCGGTCCCCCAGAATACGTCCGTCATTCGGTTGAACCATCTGTAAAAAAATTCACAACTATGATTAGCAATATAGATATTAATAGAAAATCAAAAATAAATTAAAATTAATAAAATTATTACTTACTTTCAGAGAACAATGAGTCTTCGGGAAGAGAAGAAGAAGAAGTTGAGGATGTTGAAGAAGAAGGGGGATGGGATTCTGTGAAGAATAATGAGGGAGGAAAGGAATTTATGAAGAAGATGAGGGGGTCCCCAAGGCGGGGGAGTCATGATATAATTTATGGTGATTTTAAAACTATTTAAAACCATGACATGTGATTTTGATGTTTTGCTAGTGCAACCCTAGAGACTGCATGACCTAGAGACTAACCATGACCATGGGGACCTAACTATGTGATTAGGATGACTAATTGTGACTTTTTAGCCTAGGGGTATTTTGGTAATTTTGGACTTTTTAATAAAAATGAATTTTGATTGATTATTGTGATGCTAATCTTTTTATTAGAGACTAACCTAGTTTTGACCTAACCTAGATGTTAATGATGCTCATGGAGGTTTAGTTAGAAGGTTAGAGACTTAATGGTTAAGTTAGATTAACATCTAGATATTATGTTAGTAGGATATTTTGACTAAATGTTAAGAAAGGCTATTTTTGATATGAGCCTTTGATTGAGCTAGAAATTGGTGAAAAAACCTTAGCCACTCATCTAAAACCCTAACCCTAACTATTCCAACAGCCATCAAGCTTATTCCCTCCATATTTAATTACCTCTTTATAATTCCTTGCCTCTTTTAAATACCGACATAAATCCCTACTTGTGTTCTTCCCCAAACCTTCACCAATTCCTCATTTCTTCACCAAATTAGACCAAACGAATTGCGTTGGACTCCCCTACAGTAGTAGAGGCTAGTGGAGGCTTGCTAGCAAGGATTTGAAGAGCTTTGGGCAATAGGAGTTCAAAGGAGGATTCTCATTTTAAGCCTATTTATTGAGGTTTCACCCTCAATAGGTAAAATCTATCAAACACCTTTAAATTCCCAATTTCTTTCCATAGATGCATTCATTTAGGGTTCCCCTAGGTGTAGCCTAAGTTTGGTAGGAATTCGCATCCATTTTGTGTCTGTATTGGACACGTATCAGTGTTTTTAAACATGTGTTTGGTGAAATGCCACTTAGAAATAAAAGTTAATGATTTTCAAAACTAATTACATCATTGTGTAGCCCTTAGTGTGTAGATCACAACACTAGTCGACTGAGTTGATTTTTGTTCACTTTTTGTGTCCAAATTGGACACGCGCCACTTGTACGAGACACCGCACGGGGCTCGTGCGGCTCCCCTGTTGTTCGGGTATCCTAGCGGACACGACACGGAACACCGACACCTAAAAATTGGTGTGTGGGTGCGGGCAATCACTGAGACTATGTACATAAAATTTGAGGAGAAACCATCGAGTGGTTTAAGAGATATTCAATCTGCACTATCTCGACCACACGCACACACGCGCGCACAAGTGCGGCAGTTCGTTCGCAGACACATGGACACTTGGAAACATTTCAGGCTGTGGGACACAAAACCTTAGACCTAGGCTACCCATTCGACATGACCACTTGGTGTCTTAATGGACACACGTGTCCCTGGACGAGTCGACACGCGTGCACGAGACAGTGCACTGCACTGTCTCTGTCACCAGTTCGACTAGGTTTTGTGACACAAATTGGACACAATACCTGACACTTGTGGACACACACATGACCCCAGGGTCGACACGAAATACCCCCCTTTGATTCGAATGTTTGTTGGGTTTTTCTATTTGGTTTTGGTTTCAAAAAGGGGATTTTTCTGATACATGTTGTTATGGTTTTCAAATTGAATTCAAAAAAAGGTAAATTTGAAATTGAGGTTTTAAATGAGTCTTTGTATGATTCACCTGAGTTTAATTTGTTTTCGAAATTGGTTTTCATGATTTGTATTGGTTTTTCAAATGTTGGATTCGAATTATAGGTTTTTTGTCTGATACTTAAATGTTGGTTTTCAAAATGTTCAAAAAGGGTAAATTCAAAATTAAGGTTTCAAAATGAATTACCAGAGACTTAGGGTGCGTTAGATGTTGTTTTGGTTTCGAATTTGGATTCTTGATACTTGTTTCAATATTAAGTTCCAGTTTTGTATATATATGTATGTTGGATATTAGGTTTTGGTTTCAAAAGTCTACTTATACATGTATTGGTTTTTATTTGGTTTAGTTATAAGTTTAGATGTATAGGTATATTAAAATCTGAATGTATATAGATATATGTCTATATGTATGTTGTATGCATGTTATAGGTGAATTGGATTTGAAAGAGGGGATAAAGATTTGAGTAGCATCAGGAAGTGTACTGCCCTGCCTAGGCCTGGCTTGGCATGGTATTCAGCAGTGTCTAGTACAGCAAGCAGGGGCAGCACTTGGCTGCCTTGGTTTTGGCTTGGGTTGGTTTTGAGTTAGAGTATAAGTTAGAGATTGAGTTAGAGTTAGAGTTAGCATAGGGTATAGGCATATATGTTTTATATTGTATGTTATATATATATATATATATATATATATATATATATATATATATATATATATATATATATATATATATATATATATATATATATATATATATATATATATATATTTTTATGTTTATTTTTTATATATATTTATATATATATATACTTAACCTATGATTATATATGGTTATATTGTATAGGTTAGTTAGGATGAGGGAAGAGGGGTATGATATATGGGTTAGAGTTAGGAGCTATATAGGTAATGAGATGGATGTATATATATATATATATATATATATATATATATATATATATATATATATAGGTGTGATACATGGGAAAAACCTAGATTGATTTCATGTTTAACCCAAGTTTGACTCCTAGTTGACCAATCTTGACTTGTTGACCAATTTGATCAAAGTTGACCAGTTGACCAAAAGTCAATTGTAAGTCAACCCTTGACCTAGATTGACCTAGTTTGGCTTGCTTTGACTTGCTATGACCTAGTATGACCTAATATTACTTAGTTTGACCTTGTTTGACCTAGTTTGACCTAGACAGTTGACCAGGTTTGACTTAGAGTTGACTTTGGCCTAGCCTGACTTAGAAATCATGTAGATTGTATTTTATACTTCACTTACCTTAAACTGAATACAACATAACCTGTATTGCCTTAACTAGGATTTTAAGACTCCAGTTCAGATATCTATTCATATCAGTCATTCAAGGTTACATGCGAGTACATTCTCTGATCGTTTTATACTAGTCAGGACTTATATTCTTGTTCTAGATTACTTTACTTGATACTGGCACGATTGTTATCACGGATTGGTACTATATGGATCTTCTCTTGCGATGTTATCCCTATTGTATTCAGCAGATACATGGTGTGATGTGCGTTTCACGAACATATTATATTTATTGTACACCCCTATTCATGTATACTCATTGTGCATCTTGTACTCTCATAATCATATGAGCTTCATGGAGAAACTATTGTACAAGGTAACATAACTGGATTGGATCCTTGCGTATTAATTGGGGAGGATGAGTAGAAAATGGTTATGTAATCAAATCCCATTGTACAAATATTGTATAAACTATTGTATATGTCCATTGTACACTCACGTATAATGGAGTTACCATTTTATTGTATAACCTAACCTGTTTACATAACCATATTGTGCTCTAAATCACTAGTACTTGCAATTTTACTTATCCCGTATATATTTCAGTTATAAATTCTCTCTCGTTTTTATGTACATTTTCTTACAGTTCATGTATCTTACTCTTTTGCATGCTTTATATTTCCTAACATGTTATGAACTGCGTGAGATATATTGTGCTCGCTCCTGTCCTGACTGGACCTATTAAAAATATTACAGATGATGATGGTTACTGTCCTACCTTCTATGGGGCATATGAGGGTGACATTCAGGAGCCTGAGGAGCATCTAGCTCAGTAGAGGGTGTCTGTTTTAGTCTAGTATTTATAGTTTTCTGTTTGTATCGGATTGTTTTGATTGCTAGTTGAGACTGAGTTATATTCAGGACTTGTATTTATTTGTGTTGAACATCTATTTTGTGTGGTGTGATAACTCTATTTATATTCAGTTTCTTTCTTTTATCTGATTACATATCGTGCTCTATCTTTCCTAGACTTGTGATTGAGATATAGAGTTGAGATATTATATTATACCTTCGTGCGGAGATGACAGGTTTATATATCTTGTTGTTAGATGTTAGATGTTATAGATGACCTATACAGCGTTCTACCATCGACACTGCGGTGTAGGCTGGACGTACCCATGTTCTCGTGCACCTAAACAGGGTGCGGGTCGTGACAAGTCTTCGAGATGGGGGGGTCTCCAAGACGGGGGGATTGTAACACCCAATTTTTCAGATGAGGGTAATTTTGAAATTTTGTAGTTATAATTATTAATTATTGATATTTATTTCATATTATAATTTTTGGTGATTTTTAATTATTTTTAAACTATTTAAAAACTGCTTTAAGTAATGACTTGTGATTTTGACGTGCTGTTAGTGAAACCCTAGTAATGCATGACCTAGAGCCTAACCATATCATTAGGATATTTAAATATCATTTTTAGCCTAGGGATAATTTGGTCATTTTGGCTTTTTGAATTTTTAATTAATTTAATGAATTGGTGAATTCCTAATTGGGCTTTGACTTGTTGAGGCCTAGTGGACTAGCCTAGAGCCTAACCCTAGCTATGGTAACCCTAGCCTAACTTGAGTTAACCCATTTTAGTTATTAGAGATTGGTTTTAGAATGAGGGAATTTGGTTTAGTGAAATTAAGTCATGACTTATGGTTTAATGCGATGACTTGTGATTTAATGACTTGTGACTTAAGCCTTTGGCCCATGACTTAAGCCCAAACTCCAACAAGTCCACCCATGGCAGCCAACCTAGGGTTCCAAACCCCTATTTAATGCCTCTTCCATTTGTTCTTGCCTCTTTTATTATTTTTCTTCTCAAGCTTGGAGAAAGAGGTATGGCCATCTTTCCCAATCCATAACTTTTCCATTTTAACTCCTTTTTGGCTCAAACCACTTGCATTAGATTCTAATTGTCTCCCTCTTGCTACTCATGGAGGATAATCCCAGCCTTGGGGTAATTTGGAGAGTTTGGCTAACAAGAAGAAACCCCCCTTTTTGGAGCTTTTTATTAGAAATTGAACACATAGGTAAATC
Organism: Iris pallida; assembly: GCA_029216955.1. Taxonomy (NCBI): domain Eukaryota; kingdom Viridiplantae; phylum Streptophyta; class Magnoliopsida; order Asparagales; family Iridaceae; genus Iris; species Iris pallida. Next base: position 15,396,503 of record JANAVB010024000.1, on the reverse strand, counting down.
CCTATTCCCTCCACCAAATTTTGTTTTCTTTGCATGAATAGGAAGCCCTAGGTGTCCCCTAGCCGTAGGTATTGGTTTTGTGTCGATTCGTGTTCGTTTGGTGTCCGTATCGGACACGTATCATGGTATATGTGCATATGTTTGTGAAAATACCACAAAGGATTTATTTTTCGTATTTTTGAATTCTAATTTCATGGATCTCTAGATCTAGGTATGTGTAGCAATGTTTGTGAAGACTGAGACTATTTTTGTTTCTTTTTCGTGTCGAGATTGGACACGCACATATGCGCAGCAGACCGTATACAGTGCCCTGCTGCTCGGGCACTGTAGCGGACACGACACTGCACGTCTTGATACAAAACTTTGGATACACCTAGGACACGTGACTGACACGTCACAGACAAAATTTCAGGCCAATTGGTCGAAGGGTTTGGAAGAAATCCCACCTGCACGAATTTTGCACAGGCACGCATGCACGCAGGAAACGCGACTGATACGCGTCTCGTACGTGCGACATGCTCCACGTGGACACATTGCAGGACCCTAGACACCTAGCCCTACACTAGGCGAATCTCTGTGCACGAGCACGAGACACGTGTCGCCTTGTGTCGAGAGCACGAGAGCTCGACACGGCTGCACGAGGCCCATGTTGCACTGTTTCCTGACACAGTTGTTTCGTTAGTTTTGACACGATTGTTCTACTTCGTGGACACGTATAGGCTTATGGGGACACGTGCACATGTGTTTGATGTTTACCAACCACTAGTTTGTATTTTTAGCATGATTTCAGTTTCGAATTATCATTTCCCCTACTGCACTGATACGAGTTCACTGTTTTCAATTTTCTGAAATTTTAAGTTATTTTTGAACTATTTTTATTGATGCTAATCACTATATTAATTCACCCACATGTGTATTAGGCTATTACACTGATTTGTTATCGACTAGTGTGGAGTTTTGGGCTTCAAATGGGATTTTGGACTGCTAGATGAAGAGTCAACTAATACATTGATTTGTTCATTCTGAAATTTTGTTCTATTAACTGAGGTTGATTTCTGATTTTTAAATTCCATGTTCTTAGCTGTATTTTGATGCATAAACTGCCATGTTTACACCTGTATTAGAATACTGAAATCTTGGTATTGAATTGTGTTAAGTTTATGGTTTTTGAAAGGGATTTTGAATGGCTTAACTGATAACTAACCTGAGATTTCAGGGAACCTGAAAGTTGGTATTAAATTTAGCATGTTAGATTCATATGCATTGTATTAACTACTGCTAGGATGAATTTTCAAGTTAGATTTGGTTTTGGGCACTTGAGAATGGATGGGTATCAATGGGATGATGGGATTCAATTTTGGTTTGATAAATGTGAACTGTCATTACTATATATTCCTGAGATTAGCTCACTGTCAGTATTTCAGTACTGGGATTTGCAAATAGCCATATTTCCTTACCTCCATATCGTATTCCCCTACACTGTTAGCTAACCTGAGATGCACAGGCCTATATGTGTACACACATACACTGAGAACTGTCAGTTAATGGGAGTTCAGGATTTTAAAAGCCTGAGAATTGATTTCCTTTTTCCTGAGTTTTAGTGCACATCCACACCCACTATTTTGTATATTTGATACTCACACACTCTCATGTCCTCACACAACATGTTGTACACAATACTGTCACAACCGAGAAGCTGACACATTACTTCTTGTTAACTCATGTGTACACACATTGAGGTTCCTGAATTCACATCACTGATATTGGGCATTCACTGAAATTCCCTAATCAATTCACTGATTAGCCAAATTTATTCCCTGTTTTCCAGTTCACATTGACATTCCCTTTAACTATGGCAATATGACACCTTATACACATCATTGATTTCACATACACACACACACACATTATTCCTGTCACATGTCCACCCATTGACACACCACACTTTGACTATATCTCACACACACAATTGCCCACCACACACACTCTTCCTATCATCCACACTAGCACACACACAGGACTGATTTTGGGACTGAACTGGGTTTGGTCACTGTTTTGATTATCCTGCATATAAGATGGCCAACTCAGTGTTCAACCTGCAAATGGATACCTGAACTTGAGCCGTAGCTAATTAATAGGATGGTCCTATCCTTGGGTTTTAATTCCCTGTAATTCATTTGTGAAGCTCCCAATCACTGCATATCAACATTCTACCTTGCATGATCAATGCCCAGTTCTCCACTTGGAATGACTCATGATACCTCATTGTTTAAGTTAACTTATATGTTGTTCAGTCTAACTTACATTATTCTTTAGACTTACTTGTGTAAAACTATAGAACATGTATTAGGTTTCAATTCCTTGGCCATTCCTCTTCCCACCATTTGCAAGTTCTGTCTCTTTGGGTTTGGTTTAGTCCCCAATTGATTGGTCAGCTAAATCATGCATTATGTATGTAGACATACCTTCTATATAAATGTGATATGGATTAGTTGATATTGTACTTAAATAGGTATAGATATGTGATACATAGGATTCATGAGATGGTTTATGCTTGAGCTAGAGGTTGTGAGTTTAGTTAATGTAGGATTTAGGTTGATGCCATACCATATATAGATAATATACCTTAAGTATATGTTATGAGTTATAGATTGGTTAGCTTATGAGATTTGCTTGGGTAGAGTTGACTAATTGTTAACCCTAGAGAGAAATTAACTTTGGTTGACCCAGAGTTGACCAAGTTGACCTGGACCTAGTTTGACCTAGACAGTTGACCAGGTTTGACTTAGAGTTGACTTTGACCTAGGTTGGCCTAGAAATCATGTAGATTGTATCATAAACTTCATTTACCTTATTTTTTATACATTATAACCTGTACTGCTCTATTTAGGACATTGTGACTCCGGTGCAGACATCTGACATTACACTACTTTTTTCAGAGTATCAGGCGAGTACATTCTCTGATAGTTCTCTTATTTACTTGTCAATTACTGTACTTCAGTTCTAGTTAGTTGTATGCGATTCTCTGTTACAACACGTATGGATATTCTGGATTCATGTATACGACACACATTTATTTTCTGGCCTCTATTATTGGCATCATCATTTCTGGCTTCTATTACTGGAATCATCTACTGGAATCACCCTGGAATCATTTACTGGTATCATTATATTTTGGCTGGACTCATCTTGAATTATTGTGTCGGATTTCTGGATTCACTTGCTGGGAGGGGAAATACTAGAGTAAGACATGTAGACATACCCCATTTCTGGAATCACCCTATGCTGGAATCAAACTGGAATGATAGCCATCTCACATCCGGCCAGGTGTGTGATGTGCCAAATTACCCATAGCCGTTTACATGTCGATCTCAGTATTTTAAAACACACTGCTAGAGTATAGGCTGGACTCACCCTGGAATCATTGATCACTATGACTGGAATCGTCCCTTACTGGATTCATCTTGTATTAGATTCATCTTGTACTGGACTTACATTGGAGTTACACTTGTCTACATTGCTGTCTGGATACTATATCATATTACCCTGGTTCAGCTAGTTCTATTTTTACAGTCTTCATTGCTATGATTATCCTCTTGTTTAGTTATTTACTTTCCTTGCACTTTATCTGTCTTTCTTACCATCACCTGAATATAAATTGCCATATTCATCAATACAACTGTCTATAACTGCTGTATAGTTCTTTGTCATTTACTTGGATTTTTTAGATGAGATTGTGCTCGTTCCTGTCCTGACTGGACCTGTTGAAAATTTTACAGATGATTGCCCTGAGGACACATGCCCTACGTATTATGGACCCTGAGACGGGATGGCTACCTTGGGCCCCGACACTCGGGAGTGATCGGGATTTAGTTTAGTAGACTTGTATTTGTTTTCATTTAGAGCTTGTTGTATAGAATTGAGTTTTGAGATGTATCTGAGATTGTTCGAGATGTTGTTTTTATTTCAGTAGTTATTGTTGTCTTCGATTTCTTAGTCATATTTCTGTGTTATCTTATCGTGCTTAGACTGTGATTGAGTTACACCATATCTTATACTTGTCCTCCGTTCGGAGTTGATCATGATGAGTACATTATATACTGCACGAGTTGATGGTTAGTTAGAGACTTAGAAAGCGTTCTACCGTCGACACTGTAGCGTAGGCTGGGCGCTGTTACGTACTCGTACCCTCACAGTGGGTGCGAGTCGTGACACATTTTTAGTGGTGGCCCATGTGGGTCGAGAGTCGTGTTAGTACGATATCGTGGTAGTACGACGACTTAGTTGTACTGCTGCGAGCCTGCGATAGGATTGAGAGATATGCTTTAACGGAGAGGTTAATCAATCACAGTTAGAACTACTTGAGAGATTCCTGGACGACCCTTGAGAATCTCATTATGAACTTCAAATTGAAAATCCTTTTCCTTTTGTTTTGATTCACCCTCACTCCTTGATGTTTAAAGAATCTTAGACTATTAACTTCCTTCATCGTATCCTTACTTATATTTTGTCTATCTTATGTTGCTAATTTAGCACCAGTTTGCGAGCTTATCTTATTCGAGCTTGATCATGACATATTTTATTGGGGGCTGGCACCCACTAACATATTGTCTAATCAGAACCGGTGCATGATGGTCTGATCAACCTATTGCACTTTGGTTCGCTTTTCATATGTTATTCTAAGTGGAGGGAGACATAGTTAAATTTACCTTAGGGTCTCATCCACGACAGCTTTGGCAATTCTTTTTTGAATTATTTCTATCGCCTATGAACCACGTATTGTACTTAATAACATTGCCTTTGAACTCTTTATTGTTTTGCCTTTCACATTTTTCAGATAGGAAAGGCACTGTACTTGATAGATCAACCCAAGGTATCATGTTTAGTTTCCCTATCCAAAGGAAGAAATTGCCTTATTTCTATATCCTTGCATCATCCTTTAAATTCTAATTCTTTGATCGTGACCAGTTGACCGGGTCATCCTCCTTATCATCCAGTGTTTGGGGTCTTATTCAATTGAATAAATTCAATTATGACATGGATATCAAATATTGGATACTTGTGCTCAGACTTCAATGGCCTCGTTCTCTATCTTGTCCAAACTTCGTTATATCCTGAAAATGATTAACTTAGATCGTGCCGGGACTAAATCTTCTTTTATATATTATATTATTGGATTTCAATGCTATTGACACTCGTGCATTAAACCTTTGATTTTGATCATCTTTGGAAGGGTAATCCTTCATAATAAATTCCTAGTTGTCTTTACCAGTTTCATATAGGATGGTAGACTGTCCCACACCTTAATGATTTGTTGCTTCCTTATCTTTCCAGCAGGACACCCTATATTGCTTGCATGTTGATACCATGGGACTGTTTTGATCTAATATGACTAGTCCATCTAGATGAGACCTTCAACTGCTATAGTTGACCATGACTCTATATATTATTCTTCAATTGTATGAGTTAGAAATTGCTTGGAGACTTTGATTGGGGGTGGTTGACCTAGAAGGAGTACGAACGATTTAATTTCGAGGACGAAATTTTTCTAAGGTAGGTAGGATTGTAACACCCAGTTTTCCAGATGATGTTAATTTTGAAATTTTGTAATTATAATTATTAATTATTGATATTTATTTCATATTATAATTTTTGGTAATTTTTAATTATTTTTAAACTATTTAAAAACTGCTTTAAGTAATGACTTGTGATTTTGACGTGCTGCTTGTGAAACCCTAGGGACTGCATGACCTAGAGCCTAACCATGTCATTAGGATATTTAAATATCATTTTTAGCCTAGGGATAATTTGGTCATTTTGGCTTTTTGAATTTTTAATTAATTTAATGAATTGGTGAATTCCTAGTTGGGCTTTGACTTGTTGAGGCCTAGTGGACCAGCCTAGAGCCTAACCCTAGCTATGGTAACCCTAGCCTAACTTGAGTTAACCCATTTTAGTCATTAGAGATTGGTTTTAGAATGAGGGGATTTGGTTTAGTGAAATTAAGTCATGACTTATGGTTTAATGCGATGACTTGTGATTTAATGACTTGTGACTTAAGCCTTTAGCCCATGACTTAAGCCCAAACCCCAACAAGCCCACCCATGGCAGCCAACCTAGGGTTCCACACCCCTATTTAATGCCTCTTCCATTTGTTCTTGCCTCTTTTATTGTTTTTCTTCTCAAGCTTGGAGAAAGAGGTATGGCCATCTTTCCCAATCCATAACTTTCCCATTTTAACTCCTTTTTGGCTCAAACCACTTGCATTAGATTCTAATTGTCTCCCTCTTGTCATGGAGGATAATCCCAGCCTTGGGGAAATTTGGAGAGTTTGGCTAACAAGAAGAAACCCCCACTTTTTGGAGCTTTTTATTGGAAATTGAACACATAGGTAAATCCCTATTCCCTCCACCAAATTTTGTTTTCTTTGCATGAATAGGAAGCCCTAGGTGTCCCCTAGCCGTAGGTATTGGTTTTGTGTCGATTCGTGTTCGTTTGGTGTCCGTATCGGACACGTATCATGGTATATGTGCATATGTTTGTGAAAATGCCACAAAGGATTTATTTTTCGTATTTTTGAATTCTAATTTCATGGATCTCTAGATCTAGGTATGTGTAGCAATGTTTGTAAAGACTGAGATTATTTTTGTGTCTTTTTCGTGTCGGGATTGGACACGCACACACGCGCAGCAGACCGTACACAGTGCCCTACTGCTCGGGCACTGTAGCGGACACGACACTGCACGTCTTGATACAAAACTTTGGGTACACCTAGGACACGTGACTGACACGTCACAGACAAAATTTCAGGCTAATTGGTCGAAGGATTTGAGAGAAATCCCACCCGCACGGATTTTGCACAGGCACGCACGCACGTAGGAAACGCGGCTGATACGCGTCTCGTACGTGCGACACGCCCCACGTGGACACATTGAAGGACCCTAAACACCTAGCCCTACACTAGGCGAATCTCTGTGCATGAGCACGAGACACGTGTCGCCTTGTGTCGAGAGCACGAGGGCTCGACACGGCTGTACGAGGCCCATGTTGCACTGTTTCTTGACACAGTTATTTCGTTAGTTTTGACACGATTGTGTCCACTTCGTGGACACGTATAGGCTTGTGGGGACACGTGCACATGTGTTTGATGTTTACCAACCACTAGTTTGTATTTTTAGCATGATTTCAGTTTCGAATTATCATTTCCCCCACTGCACTGATACGAGTTCATTGTTTTCAATTTTCTGAAATTTTAAGTTATTTTTGAACTATTTTTATTGATGCTAATCACTATATTAATTCACCCACATGTGTATTAGGCTATTACACTGATTTGTTATCGACTAGTGTGGAGTTTTGGACTTCAAATGGGATTTTGGACTGCTAGATGAAGAGTCAACTAATACATTGATTTGTTCATTCTAAAAATTTGTTCTATTAACTGAGGTTGATTTCTGATTTTTAAATTCCATGTTCTTAGCTGTATTTTGATGCATAAACTGCCATGTTTACACCTGTATTAGAATACTGAAATCTTGGTATTGAATTGTGTTAAGTTTATGGTTTTTGAAAGGGATTTTGAATGGCTTAACTGATAACTAACCTGAGATTTCAGGGAACCTGAAAGTTGGTATTAAATTTAGCATGTTAGATTCATATGCATTGTATTAACTACTGCTAGGATGAATTTTCAAGTTAGATTTGGTTTTGGGCACTTGAGAATGGATGGGTATCAATGGGATGATGGGATTCGATTTTGGTTTGATAAATGTGAACTATCATTACTATATATTCCTGAGATTAGCTCACTGTCACTGTTTCAGTACTGGGATTTACAAATAGCCATATTTCCTTACCTCCATATCGTATTCCCCTACACTGTTAGCTAACCTGAGATGCACAGGCCTATATGTGTACACACACACACTGAGAACTATCAGTTAATAGGAGTTCAGGATTTTAAAAGCCTGAGAATTGATTTCCTTTTTCCTGAGTTTTAGTGCACATCTACACCCACTGTTTTCTATATTTGACACTCACACACTCTCATGTCCTCACACAACATACTGTACATAATAATGTCACAACCGAGAAGCTGACACATTACTTCCTGTTAACTCATGTGTACACACATTGAGGTTCCTGAATTCACATCACTGATATTGGGCATTCACTGAAATTCCCTAATCAATTCACTGATTAGCCAAACCTATTCCCTGTTTTCCAGTTCACATTGACATTCCCTTTAATTATGGCAATGTGACACCTTATACACATCATTGATTTCACATACACACACACATTATTTCTGTCACATGTCCACCCATTGACACACCACACTTTGACTACATCTCACACACACAATTGCCCACCACACACACTCTTCCTATCATCCACACTAGCACACACACAGGACTGATTTTGGGACTGAACTGGGTTTGGTCACTGTTTTGATTATCCTGCATATAAGATGGCCAACTCAGTGTTCAACCTGCAAATGGATACCTGAACTTGAGCCGTAGCTAATTAATAGGATGGTCCTATCCTTGGGTTTTAATTCCCTGTAATTCATTTGTGAAGCTCCCAATCACTGCATATCAACATTCTACCTTGCATGATCAATGCCCAGTTCTCCACTTGGAATGACTCATGATACCTCATTGTTTAAGTTAACTTATATGTTGTTCAGTCTAACTTACATTATTCTTTAGACTTACTTGTGTAAAACTATAGAACATGTATTAGGTTTCAATTCCTTGGCCATTCCTCTTCCCACCATTTGCAAGTTCTGTCTCTTTGGGTTTGGTTTAGTCCCCAATTGATTGGTCAGCTAAATCATGCATTATGTATGTAGACATACCTTCTATATAAATGTGATATGGATTAGTTGATATTGTACTTATATAGGTATATATATGTGATACATAGGATTCATGAGATGGTTTATGCTTGAGCTAGAGGTTGTGAGTTTAGTTAATGTAGGATTTAGGTTGATGCCAAACCATATATAGGTAATATACCTTAAGTATATATTATGAGTTATAGTTTGGTTAGCTTATGAGATTTGCTTGGGTAGAGTTGACTTATTGTTAATCCTAGAGAGAAATTGACTTTGGTTGACCCAGAGTTGACCAAGTTGACCTGGACCTAGTTTGACCTAGACAGTTGACCAGGTTTGACTTAGAGTTGACTTTGACCTAGGTTGGCCTAGAAATCATGTAGATTGTATCATAAGCTTCATTTACCTTATTTTTTATACATTATAACCTGTACTGCTCTATTTAGGACATTGTGACTCCGGTGCAGATATCTGACATTACACTACTCTTTTCAGAGTATCAGGCGAGTACATTCTCTGATAGTTCTCTCATTTACTTGTCAATTACTGTACTTCAGTTCTAGTTAGTTATATGTGATTCTCTGTTACAATACGTATGGATATTCTGGATTCATGTATACGACACACATTTATTTTCTGGCCTCTATTACTGGTATCATCATTTCTGGCTTCTATTACTGGAATCACCTACTGGAATCACCCTGGAATCATTTACTGGTATCATTATATTTTGGCTGGACTCATCTTGAATCATTGTGTCAGATTTCTGGATTCACTTGCTGGGAGGGGAAATACTAGAGTAAGACATGTAGACATACCCCATTTCTGGAATCAAACTGAATGATAGCCATCTCATACCCGGCCAGGTGTGTGATGTGTCGGATTACCCTTAGCCGTTTACATGTCGATCTCAGTATTTTAAAACACACCGCTAGAGTATAGGCTGGACTCACCCTGGAATCATTGATCACTATGACTGGAATCGTCCCTTACTGGATTCATCTTGTATTAGATTCATCTTGTACTGGACTTACATTGGAGTTACACTTGTCTATATTGCTGTCTGGACTCTATATCATATTACCCTGGTTCAGGTAGTTCTATTTTTACAGTCTTCATTGCTATGATTCTCCTCTTGTTTAGTTATTTACTTTTCTTGCACTTTATCTGTCTTTCTTACCATCACATAAATATAAACTGCCATATTCATCAATACAACGGTCTATAACTGCTGTATAGTTCTTTGTCATTTACTTGGGTTTTCTAGATGAGATTGTGCTCGTTCCTGTCCTGACTGGATCTGTTGAAAATTTTACAGATGATTGCCCTGAGGACACATGCCCTACGTATTATGGAACCCTGAGACGGGATGGCTACCTTGGGCCCTGACACTCGGGAGTGATTGGGATTTAGTTTAGTAGACTTGCATTTGTTTTCATTTAGAGCTTGTTGTATAGAATTGAGTTTTGAGATGTATCTGAGATTGTTCGAGATGTTTTTATTTCAGTAGTTATTGTTGTCTTCGATTTCTTAGTCATATTTTTGTGTTATCTTATCGTGCTTAGACTGTGATTGAGTTACACCATATCTTATACTTGTCCTCCGTTCGGAGTTGATCATGATGAGTGCATTATATACTGCACGAGTTGATGGTTAGTTAGAGACTTAGAACAGCGTTCTACCGCCGACACTGCGGCGTAGGCTGGGCGTTGTTACGTACTCGTACCCTCACAGTGGGTGCCGGTCGTGACAGGGGTCTCCAACAAGGGGTAGTCTTCGAGGTATTCTCCCTCCCCCCCTCTCTCTCTCTCTCTCTCTCTCTCTCTCTCTCTGCCTCTCTCTTCTCTCTCCCTCTGACACCGTCTCTCCTCTCTCCCTCTGACACGTACACACTCTTCCTCACTTTTCCTATTCCCTTCTCGCTCACTTTTCCTTTGACACCCTTTTCTCTTTCCCTTTGACCGGGCACACAAAGCCAAGTGCATGCCAAGTGGGTTGGCGCGCCCCATACGCGTCAACTCACATGGCGCCACCCCCGCTCTTTGCGTCTGCCACTTTCGTGCACCAACTGAGTTGACGACCCCCCCTCCGCCCCCGCGCCAAATCGGTTGGCTCCCCATTCCTCTCTCATCTTTTTGGCCTAGCAAGCCAATTGAATTGTCGTTCTATTACTCGATTTGTAAATATCCTAAACTTCTTCCTTTTTTAGAATTTAGGTGAAATTCTTTACTGTAGATGAAAATTTATGTAAACATAATTTCTTCATTTTCATAACAAGTACATAATATAATTGATATAAATGATGATGAACGCATTAGAATAATAGGAGACTTGACTTTGATGATGATGTTAATCCCGAGGCATAATTTCGATGGAAAACTGAAAAATGAAACGATTGTAAAAACAATATTTCGTAGCAACTCTTCAAAGAAGGTGCACTACAGAGATCCTTGAGGGATTTTGTGTACATATCTAAAAAGATTTCGTTACCGTAGCAAACGAATATAATACTTCTAAAAATAAGGTACAAATCGAATTGCTATCAGCAGTAGCGATGAAAGCCCACAAGGAGTTTCTGATTAGATCAGAGAATAAGAGAAGGAAAGAAGAAAGAAAAAGGAAACTTTGCTGGGGTGATCAGATCACCGTTGCTCAAAGCAAGATTAGCCTATATACGATCCGCTTCCGGGAACCAACAAGTTCTTAGAGAACTTCTGGAAGGCTCGTCAGTCAATTTTTGAGACTTGAACGGGATTCCTGAACTTTACGGACTCCTTTAACTCTCTTCTTGGTGCATCTTTAAAGGAGGTCAAGGGGCTCTATTTATAGAGTGGAGTGAGACTTCACTCTTCTCCTATCCGATGTGGGACTAAAATACCAATACTCAAAAATGGAGTTTGATATTTTAGATCATCCCACAATCAGCATAGAAGGGTGACAGTCCACGTCTGCCCCCCGAACACTCCCGTGCATACACGAGACATCCTGGAGTCCGTATCCGAGTCCGAGTCCACACAACAAAAATTAACTTGCATCCTTGTTGGAATTATTCATTTTTCTTCTAAGAAAATACTCCCACATGACACACACTTGTGCCCTACCACACCTCATGTGCACACCTCAACACAAGCAATGAATTATATTGAGATACTTACCATTTGGTATAGCCAATGTGGGACTATCTTTTCTAGTCTAAGGACAAAAAATACCAACAATCTCTCACATATCTCAATATATGGGTTGAGCATTCACCATAGTGACTGTCCATCATGCATTAGGAGAGATGTCGCTACGACTTGAATCTTTCCGCATAGGTTAAATAACAGAATGATACAAGAATGGACTAAGCCTTGAATTATGCACCATGACTGTAATTCTTCCCACTCACATAATGACATCAACTGTGCTTCTGGCTCAACATTAAAGGCCTTGTGCCAGCCTGGTTTCAGTGTATAATTTTGGGCGTCTACAAGTTTACCCTCAAGAGACGGCCTGATATCTCTGTCAATATCAAAGAGACATGGCATGAAACCTTGCGCTTCCCTTGCGGTGCTACACCGCTATGACATGGCCTAAAGTTGAGGCATTACCCCTACCGGGAACCTCATCGTAGTGTTATACTACTGTAATATGAGGTCACATCCTCTTTGTAGTGCCATACCACCCAGCATGAAGACTTAGGCTCCTTTGCGGTGTTACGCCGCAACGACATGGCTTGAAAGACCGAGGCTTTACCCCTATCTGGGTACCTCATCGTAGTGTCGTGCCACTGTAACAAGAGGAACACCTCCCCTTTGTAGTGTTGGCTACCCCCTTTTTAATTTTATCATACAGCACTTGCCTACCTGCCTATTTGTGGTGCTACTCCGCTGTGACTTGGCTCACAAAGCCGAGGCATTACCCCTAATCGAGAACCTCATGGTGGAGTCACCCCAATAGCATGGAGTTACACTCCTTTGTATTGATGCGCTACCGTGTTTCCTGTAAAGCACACCAGGCATTCACTCTGTCTGAGAACTCATTAAGGCGTTTAAGCCAACCTTCCTACAGGATCCGTTTTTTGCAGAAAACAACAGTAGACAACAGTAGTTGTAGGTCCATAACCTCTCCATGCCACAGAGGATAAGTACCCACCGTTCCTGATATTCTTCCAGTTAATCGTCCTCCCTTGAACCAAAAGCTAGATGCCTAGTAGATTTCTCTTTGAACTAAAGCATAAAACTTTATGGTAGGAATGTAATAACACAATATCAGAATGCCTTCAAGCCTATTTTACAAGCTGTGTCATCGACCAGCTGGCGCTTGAGGTCCTTGGTGAACGGATCTGCCAGGTTCTCCTGACTCCGAACATCAATCACTACAATAAGACCCCTCTTGATGAGATCGTGTACTGCCATGTGCTTCAACTGCACAGTCCTCTTCTTCCCGTTGAAGAGGTCATTTGATGCCACCGCCGTAGTCGCCTGGTTGTCGCTGTATATCGGTATCGTCGGTATTTGTGCCCCAACCACTGGAAGATAATACATGAGCTTTCGAAGTCATTATGTTTCCTCCGCTGCGGTATCAAGTACAAAGAATCCATGGATGATCGCGAGAGCATAGTCTGTTTCTTCGATTTCTACGATATAGCAGCTCCACTCATTGTAAAAATGTATCCACATGTGGACCTCTCGCTCTCCACTTCGGAGCACCAGCTGACATCACTGAAGCATTCTACTACCGGCAGATCTCTGCTGTAATACAGTGCATATGTCTGAGTCTTCTTGAGATATCTCATAACCCGTTTTACAGCTTTCAAGTGCTCAATGCCTGGGTTGCTCGTGAAATGACTCAACATTCCTACGGTGAAAGCTATGTCAGGCCTTGTGGCAGTAGTAGCATACGTCAAACTCCCGATTACGCTTGTATACTCCAGCTGCCTGACGCTTTCCCCTGAATTAGGCTTCAGCTTCAGATCACACCAGCACGGCGTGTCGATCCCTAGAAGATCCTGATACCCATAACGAGTGATCATCTTCTCAATATAATGAGACTGTGATAATGCTAGTACAATATTTGTCCAGATTATCTTGATCCCTAAGATCATATCAGCTTTTTTCAAGTCCTTCATATTGAACTTGCTCGAGATGAACTTCTTTGTCTCCATGACACAGCCCATATCCGTACCTAGGATCAGCATGTCGTCCACGTACAAACAAACGATCACACCTCTTCCATCAGCGAACTTCGTGTAAACACACTTGTCCGTCTCGCTGACCATGTAGCCATTTGACCTTATAACTTTGTCAAACTTCTTATACCACATTTTGGGAGCCTGTTTAAGACTGTACAAGGATTTTACCAACTTGCAGACTTTGTCTTCAAGATCCTTGACGATAAATCTCTCTGGTTGTTGCATGTAAATCTCTTCGGTCAGCTCGTCATTTAGGAAAGTCATTTTCACATCCATCTGATGTATCACCAACTTATGTATTGCTGTAAGTGCAATTAACAATCTGATGGTTGTCATCTGGGCTACTGGAGCATGGGTATCAAAATAGTCGATCCCCTGCTTCTGAGAAAATCCCTTTGCCACTAGCCTGGCCTTGAACTTGTCAATGGTTCCATCAACTTTTATCTTCTACTTGAAGATCCACTTGCATCCGATGGGTTTTTGCTCCTTCAGGTAAATCAACCAACACCCAAGTGTTATTGGAAGTGATTGAGTCAATTTCATTATCTATCGCCTCCTTCCAGAAGACAGCATCTCTGGTCTTCATCCTCTCATAATATGTAAGCGGATCTGCTTCCACATGATAGGTGACAAAGTCATCTCCGAAATTTTTTGGTCTTCTCGCTCGCTTCGTCGATGGCTTAGTGATTTCTGGTTCAATTGTCGTCTCCTCACCAACAACTTTATCTTGAACTACCGGTTCATTGGAGATCTCAGTCTCCTTTGTACCTTCATCATTCTTCGGAATGTCCGTAAGAACAATGTTCTTGTGTCTTGCAAACTTATCTTCAAAGTATTTCGCATCGTGAGATTCGATGATATGATTTGATTCAATATCAAGGAATCTTCGAGCATCACTCTTCTCGGCATACCCCAAGAAGATCGTCTTCATAGTCCTTGTTCCCAGCTTCTGAATCTTCAGATCTGCGAGCTTGACATAAGCCAGACACCCCCACACTCGAATGACATTCAATTTAGGTCTGACTTTGAACCAGAGTTCATGAGGAGTTATATCCGAAGTTGCATATGGCACTCTATTCAGAATAAAAGTGGTCGTCAATGCAGCTTCTCCTAAGTAGCATTTCGGAAGGCCCGCAGTTAACAACATCGAGTTCATTATTTCTGTTAATGTTCTGTTCTTTCTCTCTACTACTCTGTTAAATTGAGGAGAATACGGAGCAGTGGTCTCATTGATGATTTCATGTTCTTTACAGAACGATATGAATTCATGAGATCGATACTCTCCGTCTCGATAACTTCTTAGCCTTTTGAGTTGTTGTCCAGTTTGCCGTTCAGCTTCAGCTCTGAACTCCTTGAACTTCTCGAACGCTTCGTCTTTAGACTTGAGCAAGTAGATGAACGCGTACTTTGAGAAGTCATCGATGAAGGTTATAAAGTACTTTATCCTGGCCTTTGTAGAGAATTGCTTGAAGTCACATATATCTGAGTGCACTAACTCAAGAAGATCTGTGCTTCGATTGATCCGATGAAAGGGTTTTCTAGTGATCTTCGTCTGAGCACATACTTCACACTTCTCTACCTTGTCCCCACATTTAGAGATAAGTCCTAGACTAGACATTTTATGTATTCTTTTACAATGAACATGTCCTAGCCTATTATGCCACAACTAAAAAGAATAATCAGAACGAGCGATTGCATTAATTTCATTTGACTGGTTTACAAGCTGAATTTTAAACATTCCTTCGGTTTGAAAAGCATTTTCGAAGTATGTTTCCTTTTTGGACATCACTATCTGGCCAACATTGATATCCATATTCAAGCCTGCGTTGCTAAGCAGGCTCCCAGAGATCAGGTTCTTGGCAATCACCGGAATATGCTTCATACCTTGAAGCGTCAGAGTGTTCCCGGAAGTAAGTTTCAGCTCCACAGTCTCGATCCCCAGAACTTCAGCTTGGGCCTGGTTGGCCATGATAACTTTCTCAGAAGTTGCCTGGTACGTGACGAACCATTCCTTGCCAGAGCAGACATGACAGGTCGCACCAGCGTCTATCCACCAGTCAAAGTCAGCCACCACAGTTGTAACCTGAGCAATCATAGCAAATATGTTAGAAACGATGGAAACCTTACTAGGCTCACCTTGCTTAGCTTATTTGGGCTTGGATTTGCATTCACTCTTGTAGTGGCCCTTCTTGCCACAGTTGAAGCAAGTCACGTGGGACTTGGACTTCTGTTGCTTGAACGAAGGACCCTTCACTTTCAGATTAGTGGAATTCTTCTTCTTGTGATGAGAAGCCACCTGCTTTCCCTTGAACTCTCTTGTCTACACCAAGTTGGCCTTAGCCAGTTGTTTGGACAAAGAGTCCATCTTCTGTTGAGATCGCATTTCGTCCTCAAGTGGATCTCTTGTAGAAGATCTTCCAAGCTAATGTCCAACTTCTTCCGATGTATTCTAGCATAGAAGTTACTTCAACCAACAGGAAGTTTCGAGACTATCCCTCCAACGACAAACTTGTCGACGAGAGGCATCTTCTCGTCATTCAACTTCTGGCACAACTTCAAAAATTCCTTCACTTGAGGTAGCATCGCCATCTCGTCTTCGAAGAGCCACTTGTGGTACTTCTCGACGATGAAGATTTTGGACCTGTTCTTATCATCTTCATATAGCTTACCCAAAGAATCTGATATCTCTTTGGCCTTCTCCTTCTTGGAATATGACTCTGCCAGAGAGTCTTTCATAGAATTGAGAATCAGCAATTTACATATGTTATTTTCTATTCTATCTTCCATTTGCTCTGCTTGACGAGTGCAACAACAATAGCATCTGCAGCTCTTCCTCTTGGAATCGTCGGTTCATCCTCAATCAACACATGGTCTACGTCCACGAGTTGAAGATTAAGGGTGACCTTCCACTTCCAGATTTAAAAATATTCTCCGTCGAATTTCTCCAACTTGTTAAAGCTGGTATCGATGAGAGAAGTACGAGAGTTTTCCATCTTTTAATCTTGCTTTGAGATTGTTAATTCTGAGGGATAATTTTCGATGAAAACTTGAGAAATGAAACGATTGTAAAAACAACGTTTCGTAGCAACTCTTCAAAGAAGGTGCACTACAGAGATCCTTGAAGGATTCTGTGTAACGAATATCTAAAAAGATTTCGTTACCGTATCAAATGAATGTAATGTTTCTAAAAAGAAGGTACAAATCGAATTGCTAGCAGCAGCAGCGACGAAAGCCAGGAACGCTCGTCAGTCAATTTTTGAGACTTGAACGGGCTTCCTGAACTTTACGGACTCATTTAATTCTCTTCTTGGTGCATCTTTCAAAGGAGGCCAATGGGCTCTATTTATAGAGTGGAGTGAGACTTCACCTCTTCTCCTATTCGATGTGGGACTAAAATACCAACACTCAAAAATTGAGTTTGATATTTTAGATCATCCCACAATCAGCATAGAAGGGTGCCAGTCCACGCCTGCCCCCCGAACACTCTCGTGCATGCACGAGACATCCGGAGTCCGTGTCTGAGTCCGAATTCGCACAACAAAAATTAACTAGCATCCTTGTTGAAATTAATCATTTTTTTTTATAGAAAAATACTCCCACATGGCACACACTTGTGCCCTACCACACCTCATGTGCACATCTCAACACAAGTAATGCATTATATTAAGATACTTAACATTTGGTGTAGCCGATGTGGGACTATCTTTCCTAGTCTAAAGACAAAAAATACCAACAGATGATGATGATGATGATCACATTAGAATAATAGAAGACTCTGATGATGATGATGGTCAACGTATTGAAATAAAAAGAGGACTTTGAAATTAAAACATAATTTCTTTCATTTTTATTACAATAAGTGCTAAAAATAGAAGACTTTGATGATGCACGTACTACTAATGATTGGCTGAAACAACTAACGTTGGTGTGTCATTCACTGCCCACCAATTCTTGATTATATATATATCATCAAATTTATATAAAAATATGATCGATCAGTCAGTCGTTCTTCTCCGCGTTTGCCACCTCGGCAACGGCGGCAGCCTCGGCTGCGCGCACCTCCTCCTCGGTCTTCTTCCCTTTCTTGCACTTGTAGTAGACGTCCATGAAGGTGCCGACGGCCCCGTACTTTTTCCGGCAGTGCTCGTAGTGCGCCGCGTCGAACATGCGCCAGAAGTTCGTCTCGGTGAGCTCGGACACGGAGTACTGGGGCTGGAACCCGTGGTTGCGTATGAGCCACTCCTCGAGCCGCCGCACCGCCTCAGAGCCGTCGAACGCCTCGCCCCTCAGGACGGGGCCGGGCGCGTAGTAGACGCCGATGTCGGAGAACATCTGCGCGAAGCTCGTGTCCCCCTGCCTCTGGTTCAGCTCGAAGCCCGCCTCAGGGTGTATCATCGTCTTCATCGGGTACTTGAAGACGCGATGAGGGCACAGCCAGATGGGGTATACCTGAAAATTTATTTATTAAATGGAAGAAATAATGAGTTCCTGTAACAAGGATCCATTCAGAGGAACGTAGTAGTAGTAGTTCGAGCTAAGACTGAATCGACCGAACCGAACCGAATCGAAGAAGATATTTGGTTTCCTTTGTTTGATTCGATCTCGGTTTTTGGGAAGAAAAAAAAATCAATTATGGGTTTTCGTTTCCGTCCGAAACAAAAAATTGAATAATTTTTTAAAATAGTCTCAATTCTATATATATATATATATATATATATATATATATATATATATATATATATATATATATATTATGATTAAAAATGTGTATATTTCGAAAATAACAATTTTATTTATGTATTTAAAGTCCAACATCGATAATTTAACAACTAATCTAATTTTCGTCCTAATTTTGAAATAAACAAATGTTTGTATAAAAATTATATTTTTTAATTAAATAATAGAAATAGTCCAAATCAAAAAACCGAATCGATTATTTCAGTTTCATTTATGTTGGAGCTAATTTCGGTTCGATTTCGGTTTTGATTTTGTATAATTTTAGTTTATTCGGTTTTGACTATCTCAGTTAGTTGAAACCAAATAAACCAAACATTCACTTCTAATGGAAGAGTAAAGGTCAGCTTTAAGACTTTTAAACATTACATTACACCAGTATATACACACTAGATTATTATTAGAAAGACTAAAAGATAGTGTTGTAATTATTTTAATACTTATTATATAAGTATAAAGGTTGACGATGAATCTAAACTTTTCTCATTTTATATATATATATATATATTTTATATATATATATATATATATATATATATATATAAAAGACAGCTCTCGTAATTATCTAGATCGTCCTATTAGCTTTAAAAAATAATTTTAATGGCTAATTAGAGTTCAGGCTCAAGAGTTTATGAAAGTTTAGAGTTTAGACTATGACATATCCATCTAGAAATTTTGGACCTAGATTTAGTATTTTTGGAACTTTGAACATACCATGTCGAAAATTTCAAGATCCAAACTTTTTAAATGGTCATTTCATAGTCTAAACTCTAAGCTTGTACAAACTCTAGGGTCTAAAACTCTAATTATCTATAATTTTAATTAGTAAATACACATAAGGATATATTTGAAAAGAAAAGTTTCACGGCGGCATTACCTCCATTTCTGTGTGCAGGAACTCCAACGCGTCGGCGACCTTGTGCTGCGGGAGCAGCATGTCCTGTATGACGTGCATGTCGTGGTAGTACCGCCGGACGGCCTCCCCCTGCGTGACCTTCAGCAGAGAGATCTTCGGCGGCATCACCCACCCGAGCAGCCACCTGCACCACCACCGGTCCCCGAACGGCAGTATCAGCTTCATCTCCCAGAACAACGCCCTCGTGTGCCGGTGGTAGTACTCCCTCGTCGGCACGTACTCCACAAACTCCCCGCTCCTCCCCAGCGCCGTCTCCGCGTGCTGGTAGAACCACGGCTTGAACCACCACCCCACGCCGTTGATCACGTTGCCCCTCCTCCTCGCCTCCTCCTCCGACGCGTACCTCCCCGTCATCAGCACCGCCGTGTTCGGCGTGTAGACGATCGTCTCCACGAAGTCGGGGACCTTCTTCGGGTCCCCGTCCCTCGGCGCGAAGGAGTCGGTGTAGGCCTGAGCCAGCTCCCTGAGCGTGCCCCTCGCCGGGGTGTACGTCACCCTCATGTACTCCTTGATCGGGATCAGCTTGATCTCGGCCGACACCACGAAGCCGATCGACCCCTGTGCAGGCAGAGATCGGAATTACGAAATGATCAAGATAAGATTGAATTGATTTTGCTAATTGTAATTGCCTGAGACCACGGGACCGCGTAGAACAGGTCGGAGTGCTCGTTGTCCTTGGTGGCCCTCACGACGCGGCCGTCGGCCAGCACCACCTCCAGCGACACGATCGTGTCCTGGAAGAGCCCGTATATGTGCGAGCTCCCCTCGATGCCGTACCCGTTTATCAGCCCGCCCACCGTCAGCCCCTCGAGCTCCGACACCACCGGGACCGCCAGGCGCATCGGCACCGTGACGCGGCTCAGCTGGCCCATGCTCACCAGCGGCTCCGCGCGCACGACCATGCGCCTGCGGTCGACGTCGAGGATGTTGCGGAACGTGGAGAGGTCGACCTCGTAGCGGCGGGCGCCGCCGCGCTTGTAGTCCACGTTGCGCATGCCGACGACGACGTGGGGCTTGCGGGCCGTGCAGACGAGCCCGTCCCTGCCCGGGACGCGCTGGCGGAGGCGGCACGCGACCCTGCGGACGTTCTCCTCGTGCTCCTCGCGGCGCCGCGCGTAGGGCTTGCGCGCGGAGTTGAGCTCGGAGAGGTAGGAGAGGAGCGTGAGGACGGCGGATATCGGGAGCACGACGAAGACGATGATGATCCAGCGGAACTCGACGAGGTAGTCCACCCAGATCTTCTTCCGCTTCGGCCGGGGAGGAGGAGGAGCTTGCGGTACATCAGCCATTGACATGGCTCGCTTGCTCGAGTGTATGTACTGAAAAACATTGCAAATTTGAATGTAAATTAAATTTAAATTATTTTGCCACTAGCAAACTATAGTTTCTGTTAACCGATAGAAAATCTATATGATTCTTCCAAATATGTCAAGAGATAAATCATCATCAGTCCTTCTTCATCACCAAAGAGTTGGCTACGGAGTACAAGAACCTTTAAAAAAATCGTTAATTTTTGTGTAATTTGTACGTTGTCGACATGGCATTTACTAGTGACGAAATAATTTTTAGTATGCATAGCGTTCTTCTACAATCGAGCATAAAATCAAGAAAGAAGAAATGATATATATAGGTTACGGGCGATGATGAGTTAGCCTGTGCGATGCGGGGCATCCACAACGTCGGAGGCCTGACGATATAGGACTACGAACTGAGCCTACGTGGGGCAGAATGAGGCGTCTGTGTAGCAAACTCAATGCACGGTCGTCGTGCGACGGATCGGGGAATCGGCACCATTCGGCCACGGGTATAAGCGACAGGCCGACCACACGGCCCGTCGTGCGGCGCTGCTGAGGGCGACGAGAAGACGTCCGCCATAAACGATCGCAGGCTCGATCGTAAGGACGTCGGCGATCGTCGCCAATATGCGCGTCGTGCGCATAGAACGGACGGCTGGGCGGAATCGGTAGTCGCAGTCGGCAAGGAATCAGTGGCCATCGTACGGACGGTCACCCTTAGTCGTCGAGGGCGTCTCTTCGGCGTCGTGGACAAAGCGAGGTGTTGAGTAACTGTCGTCGAAAGACAGTGTGCTGCCGAGCGGAGCTCTGGAGCGCGCGGGGTGCGTGTGCACGGCAATGATGACAAGGCCAACGAACTACGTCCGCACTCCAAAAGTCGTTCCATACGACAGGCCAAGAATCGTGTGCGTGGGATACACAATTATACTGAGCCCGCACGCGTTGAAAATATATATATATATATATATATATATATATATATATATATATATATATATGTGTGTGTGTGTGTGTGTGTGTGTGTGTGTTTTAGGAAATTAAGGTTTTGAATTCGAAAAAAAATAATCAAATTAGGAAATTATGTTAGAAAATTAGGATTTTTCAATTATGCGAGGAGAAGAAAAGTTAGGATTTTTAAGTAAAGGAGGATATAAAAAAACATAGAGGGGTAAATTTTTCTCTAACACTTGTTCATAGCTTCTAAGTGCAAGACTATGTTAGTGCAGGATATTTAAGTACAAAATAAAATTTTAGGATATTTAAATGTATAATACACAGCATTTATTCGCAAAAGTTGCACAATTCAGAATATAAGTACAAATTAGCTAGTCTACTTTATATAAGAAATAACGTATCAATAATCTAATACAGGATTACAGTATATCGTTCTTATACAGGTCGATGGACTCTGAAAACTACATGAGTGGTTATTGATGGATGCCACGTATCCATGTCTTGATTCTATATACATGGACATGGCTGTTAGTGGAACAAATGGAGCTGGAGTGATATAAATATATAATCATGTACGTCATCGCTAAACTCTAAATTTTTAGTAATATATAGTATCAAAGCAACTTAGTTTTGAATCATCTTTGCAAATGGTAATTTTTGGCGCATAAAATAAATAGTTATTACGTAAAATAAATTTAGCTTTACGTCCAAAACAAACCTTTGACATCTGGAGCGTGTAGAATATAAATATAACTATCAATTCTCTGTTCAAATGGACCTTTGATCTAGGGAAACACATCAGAATATAAATATATAATTTTTCAACCTTAATAAAATTTAAAAGTATAATTTTGATGCAAATGACAAGGACATCAACAATTATGACTTCTTAGCATTAACTTATATTTTTACAGTTTTTGTAAGGAAATCATATTACTTGATTGTGACTTCTTTTTTGTTTTTGGCTTTATATTAACATAAAATTATATTAGAAGCATAGAACTTACTTAGTATTGTGGAGAAGGCATATAATTTTCTCATATTGTGAATTGAGTTCCGGTACCGCCAAAAGAATGGTGTAAAAAATATTTGGTAAATTTACGTCCTAAAATAGACACTATGATTAAGATTGTTTTACCCGTAGTCAGGCTGAAATTAACTTTTGGTAAATAAACGTCCTGGACGTGTTTTGCTGTTTTGACAGAAAAAAAAATATATATAGTGCTTTGGTAAAGATAAGTGAGTGGAGCCTCCTAAAAACCCAAAGGTTTGTACGTTCATGGCATCAAGGCCAATAATTTTGTCTCCCTAAGCTTTTTAGGAGCTGTTCCTCCTTCACAACACCAATATACGCTTTTTAGTTGGACGTATATTTACCAAAAAAAAAATTACTGTCCCAATTTAACAACGGGTAAAAACACATCTTAATTGTAGGAGCTAATTTTTTTAAAAAAGAAGAAGATTTATATGCCCCTTTTTAAGACGTAAATTTAATAAAAAAATTTACGTCCTTCTTTTTGGCGTACAGGAGCTCAATTTACAATATGAAGAAACTATGTACTTTTTCCGCAATACTAAATAACTTATATGCTTCTAATACGATTTTCTGCTATATTAAAGCATCACGTTATGATTCCTTGCTTCTTCATTCCTCATATCTGTTATATATTTTATTTGTTTTCTTCTTCTTCTTTTTCTTTTCTTTTTTATCTTTCTATTTGAGCAATGCAAAATTTGTCATCTTCATGGGCAAATCACCAATTTGTCATGATTTCTCTTTAAAAAAAAAAAGTCAAAATCACTGCTTCCGTGCTTCGTCAATCGTCTGGAACTAGTGTTGCTGCAAGCAGCATTTATTATATTATTTCAGAATTTTAGTTTGTTGTAAATAGTGACAATTATTACAAGAAATATTCCAACTATATGCTTCTAGGGTTGCAATAAATTGTCGCAACCTCCTATTTACAATAATAAAAGTTGTAGTCATTCTAATGGCCGGCCCACGGGATTGGGTTGACCTATGCATCGAGAGCTAGTTTTTGTTGTTCTATGATCCTTATTATGGGTTGATTCTGGAGGATCGTCAGCAACCTCAATCTCTTGTAGGGTCACGCTGAGCCTGGAAGTTGCCCCAAGCAGAAGGGGGTGTCCAAGTCCGAAGTCTTGTCTAGCTTACGTCCTTTGACGGACCCGATTCTAATTGCATCATTCCGTACAAGATTTAGCATATTTGTAAATATGTTAACATTATATACACCGGAAATTGAACAATGAGACGTCTAAAACGTATTTATACAAACGTCTAAACAAATTATAATTAATTCCTAGATCTTAACAAATTTTTACGACATTCTAAATTTTGGTATTATATATCTAATTAACTACCTAGTATTATTTAAATAAACATATATCCAAAGTCCTAAAAATATATCTATACAATAAATTTTTATTAAAATATATTCAAATTATATTTATATATAATTTAGATTCCTACTAAATCTATCAATTAAAAGAGATACCAAAGCCTACTCATGATTAAAAACTATAAGGTAACTACATTACTAGTCATAATAAATATATTTAAATATTAACATAACACAAAATGAATCAAAACAAATCGAATTTTTCAACAATATCATTTTTTTAAGAATCAATCATATTGTCTAAAAATAAAATATAAAAATCAAACGAATTTTGTGTGTAAAAACAAGTCAGTTCACGTATCTAGTAAACAAAACATAACTTATTTAGCCTCGGGGTCGGTCCAGGCGTAAGTCAGACAAGACTTCGGACTTCAGCAATTCTCTTCTGCTTATAAGAAAAACCCTCCAGGTTCAAAATGATCTTAATAGAGGTCGTCGCAGGTGACCCTCCAGGATCGATGTACAATAAAGATCAAGAGGCAACCAAAACTAGCTATGATGGTACAAATATTTTCAAGAAAACTATATACTCGTGCTAAATGATAAGTATATTTATATATCTTGAGAAATTTGAAGCTTCCGCTTTAAAATTAATTCTCTTTGGAGAAGCCCTGCTCCGTATAAGAACAAAAAAATATCTAATTACTAAAAGAAAGATCTAAAAAAAATCTATCGAATGCCATTGGCCAAAGCATGGAAACGATGGAAGAAGAAGAAGCAGCAGCTTATCGATTATATGTATCACTCCAGTATGATGATAATATATAAAACTTCTATAGTTAGCACTGCATGCTTGCAAATTCTGATCATAACACTGACCTTTAAACTTGAATTAAGCACTCTCAAGAATTTTTTTTTAAGAGAAAACGAACATAAAATGAAGAAATTATTCAGTGGGATGGGCTCTCACCAACTGGCAGGAATTAAACGCCTATGAGCTGATCAGAAGAATATCTTGAAAGTGATATATAGAATATGGAATGGATCGACGAGGACTGCTCCTCTCCCTCTGCATTTAAACAAGGAGTTGGGACACAAACTTTGGCTTAAGTCCTCATTTCAAACCTCATTCTTTAATACATCCCTATTGAAGGAGGAAATTATTGAGTAAGCCGGACTTATCGTGCATCTTGATTCTCCTCCACTTGATGGCATGGAGATGAGTGCATGTAGTGGCAGCGTGGAACAATCCTTCTCATCTCCATGCCATCAAGTAGAGAAGAATCAAGCTGCACGATGAGCCCGACTCAGTAAATAATTTTTCATCTTAAAGAGTACGTTTTTTAATACCAATCTGCTTGAAAGAAAAATAGTTCAAGTAATGTGAATGCAGAATATAAAAAATGTAGGCTAAATTATAATTTGATACCCCAAACTAATTAAGTTTTTCAACTTGATACACTCAAACTTTAATATATATCAACTTACTACCCTAAAAAATAAAAATGATGAAACTATTCTTCTTTCTCACCAAATACTACCCTAAAACTTGATACACTCAAACTATTCTTTTTTCCTCCAAAGGATTCACAGTCCCACCCAATTTTTTTGATATTTTCGAACACCGAAAAAAAGATTGGAATTGCAATTTCTCAAAGGAAAGAAAATAGCAAAAAATTAATTTTCTTTCCTTTTTGCAAACCAAACGCAACCTGGTTTATATTTATACCGAATTTTAGAACGATGGTAACGGTTATATGTTTATATTTTAATACGTCTCTGCAGGTTGAAGAGTTGTTTTAGACAAAATTAGATTCATACGTCGGTACATTTGATCAGCTATGTATAGGTTCATTCTTGAAAGTTTTATTCTTTAAATTGTCCAACACACTAATCTATAAACAGAACTCTTCCAACTCTAATTGTATCATATACTCAGTCATACAATGTCAATCTATTTCAGCTATCATTTTAATTTTATGTATTATAAGAGGATGTATTTTTTTGGCACTACACTTTTTCAAACTTATGATTTAGAAAGCATTTAAGAAATTTAAATAGGAACTTTTATAGTGATTGCAAAAGAAATTTTCTAAAAACAGTGGTGTCTGAACCGAGAAAGAACCGTACGTAGCAGACTGTACTGATACGACGGTCCTCCATTAGAGATGGATGAAATCTGATGCCAACGAAAGGATTTGGACCAAGTTTCGATTTGACGTGCAGTTCCTCTCTCGATTCTTTTTTCGGAAAATAATTCCACAAGAGGACTTCAACTTCAACCAAAAAAAATTGTAAGAGACAATCTCTGAATGGTAGGTTTGGTAGGTAGGCCGTTGGGCGTTTTGTAGTGATTGGAGTGAGATTTCCCTTTTTCTTTTAATTATTGAAGGGGTTAATGAATGACAAGACTTTGGATTTCCAGGGAGCGTTGGATAATTAAACCAATGGGTCCCACCATTTGCTGGTGCCACTTCACTCTCACTTTCACTTTTAGTAGCTCAATTTCCCTGAAGTTTGGGTTAATGGAATTTAACACGCTATATATATACCATTAATTAATTTGTAGAAATATAAATTATTTATATATACATATATAAATAATTATTACTTTTTGGTAATAGGTGCAAAATCCCATTCTTTAAAAAAAGGTTCATTCAATCCGTAGACTCGTAGTATTGTTCTTTCCAAATTGCATAAAACAAGAATTCCTACAAATTCCAAATTGAGCCATTAATGTTCATAAATTCCACATCCTCTTATGTAGTCAAATGAGTGCAAGCTTTGACGGATGGGCCTGCCTATTTTTAGAGTCTAGTTTGTGGTCTAGATTATTTGACAGAAAGAAAGAAAAAATTATGCACATAAAAAATTATTATTATTATTATTATTATTATTATTATTATTTATGTTTGGAAAAGTCATAAATAGAGTCACAATATACTTTTGAGCAGGAATAGTTTATTCCTAAATTTTTGAAATAAATATAGAAAATTAAAAAGAAAAGTGAATAAGTTGGTCGGTCATGGAGCCATTTTTTACAAAAACTATTTTTTATTTTATGCTATATTTTTTTCGCATCTAAATACAGCAAATAAATAACTTTTCTTTTCTAAAGCAGAAATTTTCATATAGGGTAAGAAATTTTATCCAAATTATAAAAAAAAGTAATAAGTTTAGAAAAATTGCATTTGGGGTAGCGATACTACATTGGAGATGGCGCGCTGTGGCAGGTGAGCGGAGAGCGATAGGACGCGCCAGCGCTGGTGGTGCGCGTGCAGGGGACGCGCCATCAATGATGGTGCGCACACGCCATGGGTGATGGCGTGCGCCTCTCCCCCTCTGCAATCTCGAAGACCCCCCTCTTCCTGCCATCTCGAAGAACCCCCCCTCTACCCAGCGCGCGCCACTGAGCATGGCGCGTCCTGCACGTGCGCCACTGTGGATGGCACGTCCTGGCTGCCTGCGCACGCGCGCGCCACTAGCTCTGGCACGTCCTCTTCCTGTCTGCTTCTCTGCCACAGCGCGCCATCTCCAATGTAGTGTCGTTATCCCAAACACAAATTCCCTAAACTTTTTACTTTTTTTATAATTTGGATAAAATTTCTTACCCTATATAAAAATTTCGGTTTCTAAAGACTAAAATTGGTTCCGTGAAACCGGACATTTGCAACTCGAACTGATTGCACGTCCCTTTCATCTCCAATTGCTATCTTTTACTAGTTTGTACTTTTAAGTATTCACAAATGCTTACTATTTGATGGTAAAACTTACGGATATTTAGCAATAGGGTCTGACATATATATATAAAAATTATGGTTTGAATTTCAAAAATGACAAATGTTAGAATTTAGATCTCGAAATTACTGTTCATTATCCTACGTGAACAGTGATTTCGAGACCAAACTCTAATATTGATCATTTTTAGACCTATATTTTAATTTTTATATATATATGTGAGATCATGTTACTAAATAATCCTAAAATTTATAATCGCCTCTTTGTACTTGGGATAAACGACTTGGATTTTATATGGACTATAAGCACTGAGCTTTGTAGATCCATCTATTCATATGATGTTATACTTTGTCTCTAGCGTTTATTTTTGCATTTTCATTGAGACTTTTGATAAACCCTCCTGAAATTCGAATGTCCAAAATTGTAACAAAAATTTTCAGCTAAAACATTAAAATTATAAAAATAAATTGCATAAGTAGAAAAAAATATTGTAAAATTAGTGAGAAGGAATCAAAACGCCCATAATAAGAACATTTTAGCACGAACGTGTAACGTGATAGAAACATCCTTAACAAGAACGTTTCTTTAAAAAAAAATCTACTTATAAAGTGCCACCGTGAGTTTTAAATAAAAGAATAAACCCCAAAAATGTCGTTGTCGGTCTGCTTGTGACCAAAGCATCTTGGTAAAAGACATTTTTTTCAATGGCTACACATGCGTCCTTACTAAGGGCGTATCTTAACATCATGTATAAAAAAAATATTCTTAGTAAAGGCGTTTTATGAAAAAAAAATGAAAAATATTCTAGATCGAGATGAAAACGTCCATACTAAGAGCATCTCCAACCCTATTGTCTTGTTAAGTGTTGTAAGTCTTAGGTGGCTCCTATGTGGCATGAGCCACAAGACAATGTCTTGTTTATGTGGCAAAATTATATCTCAAAAGGCAATGAGATAGAAAAACTCTCTCCAATGCAAAAGTATTGAGAAGACAATAAAAAATATTTTTTTCCAACTTTTAAGACAACTACTCATCTTCTTTCTTTTTTCTAATATTTTTTATTCATAATTGATGACATGGAAGAGAAGACATTGTCAAGTGCATTGTCTAGAACAAGACAATCAACTTCACAATGTCTTCTTTAATTTTTGCCACATAAGCTTCACAATTGACTTGACAATTGTATTGGAGAAGAACTTTTGAATAAAATTTTGTCATTCCTATGTGGCATTAACTTTTTTCCAAAGTCAAAATAGGGTTGGAGATGCTCTAAGGTCATTTTCTGCATTGACAAAGATTATATGTCCTTAGAAGGGGAAATTTTTTTGTGTTTAAATGATGTTTAGTTTTTTTAGGTGTAGTGTAATGTGAAATTAACTATAACGTCCTTATTGTGGGCGTTTGGTTTCTTTGTAGAATTTAGCAATTATTTTCCCAGATGCAATTTATTTTAACTTTATTTCTGTATTGACCTGATGCAAATATTGATAATCAGATTACTATTTTCTTGTGAAAATTCTCCGATCCGGTCGATCCAGCCAATCCCTTCGTGAATCGTCTGCATCTAAAGGCGCGTAAAGATGTTCCTGTCGTATGACGGAACTCGAATTTCTTAACTGAAAGCGACAAATTTTGTCCGTATCTGTCAAAAATTTTCGTATGACTTTTTGTAGAACTTCTAATTACTTTTTACGTGCTCGTCAAATCGCAATGAAATTTATTTCTTTGAATTCATACATTGAGTTAGCTCTGTGAGGATATTTTCGTCCAATTTTGAAAACATTTTTCGAAAGCTGTAAGGCTCGCTGTCCTAAGTAGTTTTGCGCATTTACAAGTCGCACATCGAATTGCATTTCTGAGTAAGTTCATGGCATCATTCTCGTATTATTTGACCACTTATAAAAACGTCGCATGGATGAAGAAGCGTAGGCAAAAATAAATAAATAAATAAATCCATGACATACAGCCAACATCATTAAAAATGGACATTAATGTTGAAATAAACCGGTATACTTCCTTTAAAAAGTGAAGAACCAACTTAACTACGAGTAATGGTTTAAATTTAATGATCCAACTACTCTGAATTGATAGGGAAAAAATAATAATTCGGAAAAAAAATAATAATTCGAAAAATTGCATCAAAAGTATAAAAATTTTAAAGAATTGCTTAAAAGGAACAAAATTTTGAAAATTTGTAAATTGAGAACCGTTGTGCCCTAAAATAGGACGTTAAATAGGACGTTAAAAAACGTCCTTAATTTCTTTGAATATAATTTAGTCCGTCAATTAAGATAACCACCGATAACTAAATTCCTTAACAACAATTAAATTTCACGCCCCAAATTAGGACGTTTTATTTATTTATTTATTTTTCATGCCCCAAAATAGTGCGGATTTTTTTTTAGTTGGAACAGGTTTGAATTTTGGAGTTGAGAAGCTGCAGTTTAAGCTAAGGTTGGGTTTGGAATTTGTTTACGTAGTTGCTTATGCTTCTTTTTTCTATCTATAAAAAAGAAGCATATTAGAATCCACATGTTCATGTTCACATCACCGAGCCAAGCCTACAAAACTCCTTCCTTCGCGTCAGCATCAATAATAATATGTATATAAATGGTATGCTAGCATGTCCATGAACCAAGTTAGCCCAGGAAGTTGGGCACAAAAAAAACGCCCCAAAGTTGGACGCAAAGAATTAAAAAAAAAAAAATGCACAACTTTAGTGTGTGGTTTGTAAGCGAGATTTAATCCCCTATTTAGAAAATTTGTTTATCGGATTAACTAAATTTGTTACGGATGGATATTATTTAAACCAAATTCAAAAGATTTGACGCCTATAGTTAGGACGTTTATTTTTTACGTTCTATTTTTAGGCGCAACGGTTTCATATTTACAATTTTTTTAAACTTTATTACCTATTCGTAAATTTTTAAAATTCTAATGCTCCTGATGAAATTTTCCGATAATAATTGGATAGTTGGGGAGAAGAAAAAAAAAGTTGGCATTATACCCAGAGAAGTATTATATGTCGTGTCTAGTGTACTTGCTAGTACTTGTAAGAGAGACACATCAATGATAGAGGACCAGTAGTAGTCACTAGAAGAGACGGTCTACAGAACCACAAGGACAACAATAAAATATTTTTAAAAAAAGAAAGAATAAAATCAACTAAATATTATTTTATATATTACATTAAACTAATGTAGACCAATTCTAAGTAAAAAAATGAGGTCTTAGATGATCATGTCTTAGTTTGGCTCGAGGAATCATGAGATTGTAAAAAAAAAGTTATTATTTTTTTATTTTTGGGGACCAAAGGAATTGAGGAGGATAGAAAAGTGATTTCCAATGGAAATGAAATTAAGGAAGAAAATAATTTCATCCAAGAAAGAAATTACTTTCCCACCTTTTCTTTCTAATGTTCTTTTTTGACATTTTCAAATATCGAAAAAAAAAATCAATGAAAATTATAATTTTTCAAAGGAAAAAAAATACCAATGATTGATTTTCTTTGCATTTTTTCTGGGACCAAACGAGGCATAAAAGTAGAGGACCCTGTATAAAAAATTCCGGTTGTTTGTAAAATTATAGGGCCTTTGTAAAATTTATAGTGTCTTTGTAAATTATCAAATTCTTTGTAAAATTTAGGAGTTTTTGCAAATTTTAGGAGCTTTTGTAAAATTTAAAAAACTTTTGTAAAATTTTGTGACCATTGTAAAATTTAGATAATTTTTATAAATTTTAGAACCCTAAGCCTATGCCTGGATCATCTAAACTTCAACCCAACTATGAATTACCGATAACAATATGTCACAGAAATATAATTTAGTTGCTTAAAAATAACATTTTTTTAAAATATTTTATTCTATTTGTTACCGTGTCAAGAATGACCAAATAATATTAGAATAATATATAGAAATAAGTCAAATCTGAATTCCTTAATCTATATTTCTTTCCTAATTATATGTTACTATTCATTTTAACTTGCATACATTTTAAATAAAGGAAATTGCTGAGAAATCCAATTTCGGGTTGGACTTTTATGAAATGTCCACCCGCTGAATGAGTTTTATGAAATACCCAGAATTATGTATTTTCACGTTAAATATTTCAAGATTCTCTTTTAGATGTCAACTGCTACTTTTATAATACCGAAACTATCCCTCCGCGCGAATTGGTCACCTATATGTATTAGAATTCAAAAAACTCAGATCTGATTGCGATTTTCGTCTTCTTCTTCTTCACGGGAAATCTGAATTCCATTGCTCTCATCTTCAGCAGAGATCGCAAAGATCGTTCGTAGTTCGGTGTGCTTTTCTTCAGTCGAACTCAGATCATCGCTCGTCATCATCATCATCTTCATCGTGGAGACATTTGAAGTTTTCCGACGATTAGGTCAATTGTGGAGAGAAGATCTTTCTTCTACTTTTCCATAAAAATTATTATCGTTTTGAAAGAAGAATGAAACTCTTTATTCCTGACAAAAATTTTCTAAAAAAAAAAAAAAATTCTCCGTGTTAAAACCACGGAGAATGACCATTCTCCGTGCTAAAATGACGGAGAATGACTATTCTCCGTTTTAAAAACAACGGAGAATGGCATTCTCCGTGTTAAAAACCACGGAGAATGACAATTTTCTATGGGTTTTAACACGGAGAATGCCATTCTCCGTGGTAAAGTGACGGAGAATGGCCATTCTCCGTCATTTTAGTACGGAGAATAGCTATTCTCCGTGGTTTTAACACGGAGAATAGTCATTCTCCGTCTTTTTCAATACGGAGAATGACCATTCTCCTCCATGTTAAAACGAGATTGGTCATTCTCCGTGTTAATATCACGGAGAATGACTATTCTCCCTGTCGAAAAAGACGGAGAATGACCATTCTCCGTTGTAAAAAAATGACGGAGAATGTCCATTCTCCGTGTAAAGATCACGGAGAATGATTATTATCCGTGTTAATATCACGGAGAATGACCATTCTCCGTGTAAAGTGACGGAGAATGGCCATTCTCCGTCATTTTAGTACGGAGAATAGCTATTCTCCGTGGTTTTAACACGGAGTCATTCTCCGTCTTTTTCAATACGGAGAATGACCATTCTCCTCCATGTTAACACGAGATTGGTCATTCTCCGTGTTAATATCACGGAGAATGATCATTCTCCGTGTCGAAAAAGACGGAGAATGACCATTCTCCGTTGTAAAAAATGGCGAAGAATGTCCATTCTCCGTGTAAAGATCACGGAGAATGAGTATCCGTGTTAATATCACGGAGAATGATCATTCTCCTGCGTTTTAACACTAGAAATGGCCATTCTCCGTGATTTTACCACGGAGAATGGCGAGTTGAAAGTTTGGAAAGCCATAACTTTTGACTGGGAGATCGAAACGAGCTCCGGTTTGTCGCAAAACGAGCGTATTTTCGAGGAGCCTGAAAGTAATCGATTCTCCGTCAGACAGACTTTTGAAATTTCAGAATCGCAAAAAAAATGATGTTTTGACCTCCGTTTTGACATGGAAAGATTTTGGAGAAGAAAACCTAGATTCGAAAGTGAGCATCGTATCGAAGAAGAGGAAGAATAGAAAGTGTGCAGCGTAACGAAGAAGATGAAGAATCGAAATCTTTTTTTTTTGAAGAGTATGTTTCGTGGGTGCTTTGAATAAATTAGAAGGGTAAAAGGGTCATTTGGAACCCGTTTTGGATAAGTTTCTCTAATTCTGGGCACGCGATGAAAGTTTTTTTAGCGGTGGATTTTTCATGAAATTTTTTTAGTTTTTGGGCATTTCATAAATTTTTCCTTTTAAATATAGGATGAAATGACATATCATGGATCTTAGGGTTGATAACGAGCTATGTGGACAATACTTATGTCCACGAGTTATTTTTCACTATTCAATCAAATCCATAAATATATAAATTTGATTATAATAAAAATACTTCAGTCGTCCTAGTTATTGCTCGAGGATTGCATGTGTGACATTTG
Organism: Iris pallida; assembly: GCA_029216955.1. NCBI lineage: Eukaryota > Viridiplantae > Streptophyta > Magnoliopsida > Asparagales > Iridaceae > Iris > Iris pallida. Next base: position 15,362,511 of record JANAVB010024000.1, on the reverse strand, counting down.
ATTATATATATATGAGTGCTGTTATTGACACTTATAAAATATCATCTTGTACTCCTTTTTAACTTTCCATCATTCAAAACTATGTTACGTGAATAAGAGGGATCCACAATGTTTATCAAATCTGATTAACTCTAACAGCTAATTATGAGAAAAGAAAACATTCTCTCTCTACACAAGTTCCCAAGTCAAAAACATTATCAATAAAAACTGTGAGAGAGAGAGAGAGAGAGAGAGAGAGTACCTCGTCGCGGACTTGAACGACAACCTCGTCCTCGTTGATGGCTCATGGAGGAGAAGGATTAGAGACCATGAGGTGTAGATAATTGGAATTGGTTCATGTCTTACATGTGATTTCTCTTTTAAGATATGACCCAATCCAAATATCATACCTCATGGATCAATTTTAGTCCGAGTAACCTTGTGTTCCCATGCTCCTAAGGTGGAGCATATCTCTATTATAAGGTAGTCTGAACTCATGACTGAAGGTCGGATGGACTATACATATTGGTTTCAAAGGTGCGACTAGCCTTCAGGTCCAAGGTAGAACAAGACGTATCGCTGGCACCTAGTAACGGTGTGCTTAGGATTGATGGACAACGTGTCGATTTACGAGCTAGAAAAGATTGTTTGGATGTAGGGCCGACCCTAACCTCATGGGGGTCCATGACGAGCTTCCAAAATGGGTCATCATAAATAATATAAATAAATAAAACTAAAATGAAAGTAAAATTAAAAAATGTTGACACCATGAATTGAACTAAAGGAATTTTTTTTTAAAAAAAACTAAAATAAAACTAAATTTAAAAAATGTTGACACTAAAAATTAAACAAATGATCTCTTATATGCAAGTCTAACATAGTAACCACTATAATACCACTATAATACAACTAACATAGTAACCACTATAATACTACTTCTACTTTAGATACACAATTATTAATATATTTATGTTTAGATTAAATTTTTGGGCCCTCGCGGTCTGAGGGCCCTAGGCGGTTGCCCTGGCTGCAATGGGCCAGTGTCGGCCCTGTTTGGTTGTATCTCTCATAAAGTTTGTTGGATTATATCTCGCATCTGGTTGAGCGCTCAAGGTGGTTCGTAATATGTGACAAATCTAAGGGGAGTTAATTATAAGATTTAATCTGACGTCGGATGGAAAGTGGGAGCACAAGGTGTAGATAACTAAGATCAGTTTAAGACCTTATATGCCATTCTTTTAAGATATGTGGTCTCAGTCCAATATAGTACTTCATGGATCTTATTTGATTCGGGTCACATCGCATTCCATATACTTGGTGGGTGGATAGGTGGAAGGATTCTGGAGTTTAATTTTACCAGACTACAAACTTTGTTTTTCCAATTATGCTATCTCCCATTACGTGGCATCTGATATGACAACTGACATGGCAGCTGACATGTCATGTTTTAACCTAAAAAGTTAATTATCCAATTTTTTTATTGTTAATGTTAATGCTAATTTTAATTTAATGTTAATGTTCATTTTAATTTTAATGTTAATGTTATAACTAATGTTAATGTTAATATTAATATTCATGTTAATTTGTATTAAAATTAATTTTAATGTTAATATAATGCTAATTTTAATCTAATGTTAATATTAATGTTAATGTTAATTTTAATATTAATGTTAATGTTAATTTGATATTAATTTTAATTTTAATTTAATATTAATTTTAATGTTTAATATTATTTTGCCATGTCAACTGTCATGTCATCAGCCATGTCATATGCTACATAATAGAAGATGGTATCACCCAAAAATTTTGGGAGCCAAATAACATTTTTGTTATTTTTCAGGACCGTATGTGATTAGGAAATTGGAAAAACAGTGATTACTTTTCTAAAAAAAATTAGCTATCGTGAACAAAATCTTTCCAAAAAACAGTGATTACTTTTCCTTGTACCATATAATATGTGCAAATTTGAGAATGTTTCTAATCGAGCCAAAGTTTTGTCAATAGTTGAAGTCGCTCCGAAATTTCTAATATGTTTTTGCGAATGTAACATATAGCCATATGCTTGACCTTGACCGAGCAAACACATGAGTGTACTTAGTCAAAGTCGACCCACTAACCCCTCCAAAATATTCTCCAACTTATTCCTCCTTACGTGATTGCTGACGTGACGTTTAACATGTTAGTTGACATGACAAATTCTAACCCAAAAAACTAATTATCTATTTTTTGATATTCATTTTAATTTTAATTTTAATTCTAAATTTAATTTAAATATTAATATTAACGTTAATTTTAACTTTAATTTTAACCTTTAATGTTAATTTTAATATTAGTTTTAATTTTGCTAGAAATTGCTGAGAAATCCAATTTCGGGGTTGGTTTGTATGAAAAATCCACCCGCATGATGGGTTTTATAAAATACCCAGAATTATATATTTTCACGTTAAATATTCCAAAATTTCCTTTAGATGCTTTGTATTTACAAAATTGCTATCTTTATAATACCATAACTACCCTTCGCACAAACTCAGATTTGGATTACGATTTTCGTCTTCTGATTTTCATTTTCTTCTTCACGAGAGATCTGAATTCCATTGCTCTCATCTTTAGCAGAGATCGCAAAGATCGTTCGTAGTTCACTATGCTTTTCTTCAGTCGAACTCCGATCATCGCTCGTCATCATCGTGGAGAGACTTGAAGTTTTTCGGCGATTAGGCCAATTGTGGAAAGAAGATCTTCTTCTTCTTTTCAATAAGAGTTAGCATCGTTTTGAAAGAAGAACGAAAACTCTTGAATTTTGTTCCTGGCAAAATTTTTTTCACCAAAAAAAAAAAACAAAAAAAAGGTTTTAGGTTTCTGTCGACTGTTCTCCATCATTCTCCGTGTTAAAATCATGGAGAATGACCATTCTCCGTGCTAAAACCACGGAGAATGGCCTTATCCATGTCAAAATGACGGAGAATGACCGTTCTTCGTGTTAAAATGAAGGAGAATGTCCATTCTCCGTGTCAAAATGACGAAGAATGACTCCGTGATAAAATGACTGAGAATGACCATTCTTCGTAATTTTAACACGGAGAATGTCCATTTTCCGCGTCAAAATGACGGAGAATGACCATTCTCCGTAATTTTAACACGGAGAATGTCCATTCTCCGCGTCAAAATGACGGAGAATGGTCATTCTCCGTGTTAAAATGATGGAGAATGGTGAATCCATGTCAAAATGATGGAGAATGACCATTCTCCGTGTCATAATGACGGAGAATGGCCATTCTTCGTGTTAAAATGACGAAGAATGGCTCCGTAATAAAATGACTGAGAATGACCATTCTCCGTCATTTTAATACGGAGAATGGCCATTCTTCGTGTTAAAATGACGGAGAATGGTCATTCTCCTTGTTAAATTGACGAAGAATGGCCATTCTTCGTCATTTTAACAGGGAGAATGGCTATTCTTGGTCAATTTAACATGGAGAATGGTCATTCTCCTTGTTAAATTGACAAATAATAGCCATTCTCCGTCATTCTAACACGAAGAATGGCTATTGTTTGTCAATTTAACAAGGAGAATGGTCATTCTCATTCTCCGTGGTTTTAGCACGGAGAATGGCCATTCTCTGTGATATTACCACGGAGAATGATCATTCTTCTGCATTTTATGGCAAGTTAAAACTTTGAAGGGCCATAACTTTTGACTGGGAGGTCGAAACGAGGTCCGGTTTGTCGCAAAAGGAGCGTATTTAATTCCGAGGAGCCGGAGATTAACCGCTTCTCCGTTAGTCGGTCTTCCGAAATTTTAGAATCGCGAAAAAATGATGTTTGGATCTCCGTTTTAACAGTTTTACCGTTTGTCAACCTTTTCGAAATTTTTCGACGAGTTTTTGAAGTAAGGTTCGAAGATTTTTTAGGAGAAAATCTAGATTCGAAAGTGAGCAGGGTATGGAAGAAGAGGAAGTATCAAATCATTTTTTTAAGAGTAGTTTCGTGGGTGTTTTCAATAAATTAGAAGGAAGGGCAAACAAGTCATTCCGAACCCTTTTATATATTTTTTGCTAATTCTGGGCACGCGATGAAATGTTATTGTGCGGTGGATTTTTTTAAATTTTTTTCGTTTTTGGGCATTTCATAAATTTTTTCTAATTTTGATGTTAATTTTAATTTGAATATTAATTTTATGTTAATTTTAATTTAAAATTTGTCTTGTCAGCTATCATGTCAGACGACATATAAGCTGTTATATTAGGAGAAATAGTTTAGAGGAATATTTTGGAAAGATAAATAACATTTTTCACCAATCTCCGACTCTCTTTCTCCCTCGTAAACACTTCTATACCATTTATGGAATAATTCTACATGTAGTGAGACAAAGCCTAAACAAAATCCACGAATTTTGGCACTAGGTTTTGTAGAAGTAGACCTTAATGTGCGGTCCGACTCGATCTGACCCATCGTCGTCCTCTAATCCAAATGCAATTAGTAGCCCACTCTATCCTTCTTCAACCCTATACTCTGATAGATAACCACACATGCAGCAGAAGTAAGTAGTCTAATATTTATTAAAACTATTTACGAAGACTAAAAAGCAAGACGTCTTAATTATTCTAAATTTACTAAGATATTAGCACTATTATTATACATATTATTTTATACCTGCATATTATTTAGGAATACCAAATGATAGATTCCGTAATTATCTAGTTGTTCCTATTAATTTTAATTAGTAAATATATGCAAGAATATATTAAAACTTTTTAAATATAGATTAATAATAATAAAGTATTATTTTATATATTGTATTAAACTAGCAATAACAATGTGTCACACGATTATGTAATTTAGTTGCTTAAAATTTACTTTTATTGAATATTTAGTAATATTTGTTATCGTGTAAAATGGATGATCATCTAATATTAAGTAATATTTAGCAATATATGTCAAACCTAAATCCCTTAATCTGTATTTGTCTCATAGTTTGTTTGTTTTTTATCTCATAGATTTATATTACATAAAATATATTGGGGCAAAAAAAATTGGATGCACTAGTTTTGCAAACCTAAGTCCTTAGACCATCTCCAACGGGGATTTTTAAAATTGGGTTTCTATCGTACTTGTCATTGTACTTTATGCAAATTTATATCCTAGTTGGTAGAATTTCTATTTTTTTTAAAATTTCTATCCTAGGTGTCACAAAACAAATGATTCAATTTAATGGTGTGGGACCCAATATTTAATCGGTACTAGGTGTATGAACCCTCATAGGAACTCTCCCTCTTATATCACTGCTGCCATCTAGGATAGAAACTGTCATAAAAATTATCATTGGAAGAAGTTTTTTTCGAAAATAAATTTTTACCATAGAAATAGGGGAGATAGAAACCCCCATTGGAGATGGCCTGAGCACAACGTACTATTCAGGTTTCGACCAAGCTTGTTAATTTTTCTTGTATGTTCAAAAAAAATTAGTTTTTTACTATTGAATCAAATCTATAAATATGACAAGTAAATACATTTGAGCATTTTTCTTTATAAATATGATAAACATATGTTTGGTTCAAAAGAGTGGAAAAGAGAATGAAGCGGAAAGTTGGGATGAAAAGTGGGATGGATTTTTTTTTTTGGTTAGAAAGTGTGGATGGAAGGTGAGAAGTTACTTTGGTTGGACAATAAAAGTAGGTATTTATGAGATTTCATATTTGATTGGTGGTTGAAAGTAAGAATAAAAAAGTAATATTGTAACTGCAATAAATATTAATTTTTTTTAAAAAAGAATATCTCTAATCTCTAATATTATAAAAGAGTTTCAAAACTGTTCAAGATTGACCCGACTAAACTGTATATATCATCAATCATTTTCTTAATAATAATAATAATAATAATAATAATAATAATAATAATAATAAGATTTAAAAATTAACTACCTTTCTTATCTTCTGTGTGGATAACTGAACCCTCTCCTCTCACGTAAAAATTAAAAACCACCCCATACTATAATATATTTAAAATTAGAATTATGTTTAAACTAACTACATAACATTATCTAATTAAACACATATCCATAATTAAAAAATAATCATAACAAATTATATTCAAATATATTCAAAATTATATTTAAAATATTGTAACATAATTTAAATTTTTATATACTTTATTAATACTATCATCAATTTTTTTTTATACGTGCAACGCACGTGAACGTGACTAGTAATTTATAATACTTATATTTAGTGGTTAGTGTTATACAAGTTCAATTATGTATAGTTTTCTAAGGGTGGTGCTATTAACACTCCTAAAACGTCATCCTGCACTCCACTTTAATGTTTTATCATTCAAATTTCAAATTTATCCTTGCATTAACATTACTGGCACTCCTAAAATGTCATCATGCACTCCTCCCTCTATGCATGCACAAATTAATATCATATTTAATGCACGAGTATATTTGGAATTTGAATGATAAAAAATTAAAGAAGAGTGCTGGATGACATTTTAGTAGTGTTAATAGCACCACCCTTTTCTAAATAGCTCAAAAAAAAATTTAAATCAGCAAACTTTTTAATCCATGACTCACGTAAATATGACAGGGCAAGGTGAAGATAGTGATACGGGTGGCACTAATTTTCTTGTGTCTATGTGATACATGCCCGACACCAACATGACTCGGATATGACATGCATTGTGTAATTCATGTGCTTTTTATGGACTTTCCAATAGTAGTAGCGAACAACTAGAAATGGACCGAAGTTGGAGCTATCCTGGACCATCTCCTGTATTAATCACAAGAATGTTACCTATGGAAACTGCCCTTTCTACATAAGGTTGAAACAAACATTATAAGAGATTTCTACATCAGAGTAGTTCCAAAATGCAAGAGAGGGTTCATAAATAAGATGTTACAACACGGTTTTGAAATGAATGTTTCAGTCTGTTACGTGAATAGGAAAGAGGTATCCGCAATGTTTATCAAATCTGATGAATGCTAACACCTAAGAGGATCTTCAACCCTACTGTCAGTTTAAAAAAAATAATTGTCACATAGGAATGACAAGTTTTTATTTCAAAAATCATTCTCCAATACAAATGTAGTATAAATTATGAAGTTAACAAGACAATGACATGGCAAGGACAATATGAAGTTGATTGTCTAGATCTAGACACTGCACTTCACAATGACTTTGCCTCCACATCATCAATTATGAATAGAAATATTTATAAAGAAATGAAGAAGTGGAGGAGTTATCTTGGAATTCGGAAAAATACTTTCTATTTACTTCTCAATACTTTTACATTGGAGAACACTTTTTTATCCCATTGTCTTGTGTGAATATCATCTTGCCACATAGGAAAGACATTATCTTGTGTCTCATGCTACATACGAATCGCAATACAAAACAAGTCAATAGGGTTGGAGATGCGCTAATTATGAGCAAATAAAACATTCTCTCTCTACACATGTTCCCAAGTCAAAACATTGTAGTGTCTCGTCCCTACATCGTGTCCCGTTTTCGTCCACGAGATGCGAGAAAGGAACACTGTCGCTACCGATTCAGTCGGAATCAATAGATCGGGATCGGTTGAATCGGCCGAACGGGAACGATTGAATTAAGATCATTTTTTCGTTATGGAAAGGTTTCTTCAGAATCAAGGCCCATATTCAGCGGGTTGCGTCTCGAGGATAGACTCTGCGGCTGAGTGGGAGAGACCTTCCGTTGCTCTGCTTTTCATGCCGCACTTGCTCTTTGGCTTTGGTTTTCGTGAATGCATTTTCGTGAATATTTTTGATGGTTGTCATGGCTTGCGTTTTCGAAATTCGTATTTGTATCGAACTTCTTGAATGGCACAGTGTTCTAATAAGTTGCTTATGCGATTGCAGGTAATCGCGTAGGCGACGTCTAAGCGCGGCCAACTAGTCCCTCTCCTCAAACAATTCTAAGGTGAGTGACTGAACTCCTTCACCTCGACCCTCTGGTTTCAAATCAAACATGAAACATAAAATGCATGCTCGTACTCGTATGTAAATCAATGAATTGTGACACGATTCTTCACGGAACACTTGCTATAGAACTGCTAACATAAAATTGATACATACTCTCTTATGCCACATTTACTTAGTCATATGCAAATGAAAGATATAATCGATTAACAAATATCGCAACGATAAGACTAAGTGCATAAAAATGGCTAAGTTTTAAAGAAGAATAGTTCGGTCATTGGACAACTTGTGCACAAGGTATAGTTTTCTCGAACGGTTGCCTAGGCCAAGGAACCGATTCGGCCCGGGAGGAACGAGTATAGCAAGTGCCAACAAGACTGGTGCGGATGATTCGGAAACTTTTGTACATGGCTCGCTTCCACCGTGCGTCGAAGACCCTCGCTACACAACTTTTCAAGACTCTCTACAACAGTCCAAGAAGATGTCTCGACTTTCTTCCGTTCCAGGTAGCTGAAATACTTTTGTTGTAAATTGAGAGATGTATGTATGGAACGACTATCTCATCGACGCTCATTTTGTAATTGAGTCATGTTGTAAGCCCGCATGGCACAATTGTAATAGAGACTTGTAAATGAGGTATATTATCAATAAAATGCAAGTTTCTCTGTCTCGGTGTGTCGTTCAATTTCTGTGTACTCTCTTAGAAGTTGTGTTTTGGATAACCTTATGACTATGCCTTGTGCGATTGCGACCTAGGTTCGCACGGTATCACGCCCGGGGGACGACTATCGATTCGTCGGAATCGGGACGTGACATAATGGTATCAGAGTATGGCTTTACGTCCTTGGCCTCCAGTCTCGAGTCTCTTGTCTCGAACCGTTGACCCCGTGTCGATGAGATTAGTTGTTTCATACGGTGAACCCAGGACATTTTCTGAAACTAACGAGAGTTGTCTTTTGTTCCAGAAGTTGCGAAACCTCGGACAGAGGACGAGGCGAGCGCTTCCAGCGGCTCGAATAGTTCCAAAGCCGAGCCTTTCGTCAACCCGACGGGGAGGATGCCTTCCGAAGCCGGACCTTTCGGCAATCCTATGGAGCGGATGCTGCATATGCTCGAAATACAGCAGAGGCATGCCACAACATTCTAACAAGAAAGCGAGAAGGTGCGCCTACAGTCTGAAAGGCGACAGGCCCAATTTGAAGCCCAGTTCGAAGCACAATTCAAGATAGAACAAGGGCAACTTGATATGCTATGGCAGTTGGTGCAAACGGCCGTGACCAACAGGAACTCTGCAACCCGTACTGTCGAACCCGTGACCCGACCCATTGAAGTCGCACCTGGGGAGCCTCCGTCTCAGCCTGCGCGCCAGAGAATAACACCTTCGACTATACCAACTTCAAGAAGGCGTTTCGCACTTCCTTCTCCGGCACCGAAGATCCTTCCCTCGCGATCGAATGGTTAGACGAGATCGAAGACAACTTCGAGCTCCTCTGCATCGATGAGGCCAAGAAAGTTGCTTGCACTCAACTTCAATTTCTGTTGAACGTGCACGACTGGTGGGCGGTACAAAAGCAAGCTACCGTCGCGATGAATCTACCGTGTCGATCTCCTGGGCTACATTCCGCAAGGCCTTCGAAGTCGAGTACTTACCTGCGACGATCCGCCAGGCAAAGGAGAACGAGTTCATGCAGCTGAAACAGGAAAACAAGACGGTACGTGAGTATGCTGCGAAATTCAACAAGTTGGCTCGATTTACGGGTATCTACCTGCCAACGGCGGCGAGTCAAGCACGGAGATTCGAAGTGGGCCTGAGGCCTTCTATTTCTGCTCATGTGACTGTGCCCGAGTATCAAACAATGGGCGAGTCACTCAACCATGCCCTTCGTCTCGAGCCTCAATGTAGTGCCCCGTACTTGTCCAGGGGTGCGCAAAAAAGGAACACTGTCGCTATCGATTCGGTCAGGATCGACCGAGTCGATCGAACGGGAACGGTTGAATTAAGATCCATTCCTCGTTATGGAATGTCTTCTTCGGAACCAAGTCCCATATTCAGCGGGTTGCGCCTCGAGGATTGACTCTGCGGCTGAGTCGGGAGAGACCTCCCGTTGCTCTGCTTTTCACGCCGCTTGCATTGGTTTTGGCTTTGTTTTCTGAATGCGCTTTTGTGAATGTTTTCGATGGTTTTCATGGCTTGCATTTCGAACTCGCATTTCTATCGAACTCCTTGAATAATGCAGTGTTCTAATCGGTTGCTTGTACAATTTCAGGTAATCGCGTAGGCGACGTCTAGCGCGGCCAACAAGTCCTCTCGCCGAAGTAAACTCAATGTGAGTGGCTGACCCTTCTCTTCTCGACCCCTTCTTAAGCAAAATCAATAGTTTTGTTGCGGATGAAAGAATGAATGCAAGGGCACGGATACGGTGAAATGATCAAGTTTCAAAGAGAATGTAGGCTAGACCTTAATAACTAAATATTGTCTGAACTCGGTCATTAGACAACTTGTCGACAAGGTAAAGTTTCTCCGTAACGATAACCCAAGGCCATGGGACCGTTTCGGCCAAGAAAGGAAACACGGTGTATAGCTGTGCTGGATGATAGCACGGGTTAAGCGGGGACTTGCAGCGGGGCTCGCTACTTGCGCTGCAAGGGCCCCGGCTAACAAAAGCTATAGAGTCCAGGATGGCTTGTTATGCCAGTGACCAATCACACGTAATATTGCACTTGGTATGAAAATAATAACAATTGACAGGGAAGAACATGGTAAGTTTCATAAGGCGCGACGCGGTCCGCCGTGGTAAATTTCGACGTAAATTACATTATGCTTGTCATTTCTCGCTTGAAATTCATTAGGATGGTTAGAAACATTCATGAACTAAGTCATATAAACTCATTCAACCAAATGAGAGCTTGGAACTTAACTTGCCACGCACCAGTACGAAGTGTAATGTACTGATCCTCGCTCTCCACGCAGGTACCCCGAACCACGAAGGGCGTGCCACCTAAAATCTTAAGGCGGCGTGGACACTTTTGAAGCCTCGTCCGTGTAAAGGCTTGTTTCTGAATTCCTTTTGAAGACTCCGCATTCAGTACAAAAGAAGACCAATGGCGGTTCGGCTTCCCTCGATCGCAGGTAGAAATGTGTAATGGTTTTTTGCTTGTAAAAAGGGATGTAATGTATGGAACGACTATCTCATCGGCGTTCATTTTATAAGTCGAGTCATGTTGTAGCCCGCGCGGCAATGAATGTAATGAAGTAATGTAAATGAAGTTTTATCAATGAAAAAGTCTACTTCTATTTTAAATGTGTCATTCAATTTCTCTGCGTACTCTAACTTGATGTTGTGTTTCGGATAACCTTATGACTATGCCTTGTGCGATCGCAACCTAGGTTCGTACGACATCACGCCCGGGGGACGACTATCGATTCTACGGAATCGGGGCGTAACATAATGGTATCAGAGCACGGCTTTACATTCTTTGACCTCGCATCGATGAGATAAGTTGCTCCATACAATGAGTCCGTAATATTTTGTGACTGATGCGTCTGCCTTCGTATCGCAGAAGTGACGGAACCCACGGCCGAGCGAGAGCAGAGCGCTTCTAGCAGCTCTAGTAGTTCGTATCGTTCGCGGGGCGGACCTTCTAACGATACAATCGAAAGGATGTTGTGCATGATGGAGGCGCAGCGGAACCAATCCGAGAACCGACATCAACAGACGGAACGACAGGCCCAGTTCGAAGCTCGCTTCGAAGCTCGTTTCGACGCACATGCCAAACTTCAACAAAAGCAGTTGGATACCCTGCAGCAGATCGTCCAGACAATGGCGGCCAACGAAAATTCTGCGACTGCGCCTACCGTCACCGCACCTGCTGCCACCGTGCCGACGATCCAACCCATTGAAGTCGACACGACGGAGCTCGAACATCAACCAGCGGCACCGAAAAAGTACAACTTTGAAGTGTCAGAATTCAAGAAGGCGTGCCGCACTTCCTTCAGCGGTACCGAGGGTCCTTCCATGGCAATCGACTGGTTGGAAGAGCTGGAAGATCACTTCGAGCTTCTCGGCATTGAAGAATCAAAGCAAGTCGCCTGTGCACAACTTCAACTACGGTTGAACGCGCACGACTGGTGGGCCATGCGCAAGCGAGCGATCCGACCGGACAACACCACCGCGCCGATCTCTTGGGCCACGTTCCGCAAAGCTTTTGAAGTCCAGTACCTTCCATCAGCCGTTCGTCAAGCGAAGGAAAATGAATTCATGCAGTTGAAGCAAGGGAGCCGGACAGTAGAACAGTACGTCGCAGAATTCAACAAGTTGTCTAAGTTTGCTAGTCAGTTTCTGCCTACTAAAGAGTGCCGTGTGTGACGGTTCGAAGTGGGTCTGCGACACTCTATCGGTACGCATGTCGGGGTCCCGGAGTACAAGACCGTGGCGAGGCTCTGAATCACGCACTCCGCCTTGAGAACCTGCATCCTTCCGGTGCTGACGACGTTGTGCGCCACTCCAATCACAAACGTCCTAGCTATACGGGAGGCAACAATTACGCGTCAAAGCGTCCAAACAACGGCGGCTATAGAGGGCAGAACACACTACCTCGATGCACCAAGTGCAACAATCTCGGACACGATGCCAACCACTGCTTCACCGGGGGAGCATGTTTTGTTTGTGGAGAAAGGGGCCACCGAGCTCGAGACTGCATGGGTCGAAGACCAAATCGTCCCAACGCACCACCACAACAACACCGCCAAGAGAATCGGGGGCAGGCGCCCCGACCTCCTCCGCCCACTCAACCTGCACTGCAAAATGGCCAAGATCGTCGCCCCAACACTCAGGGCCGCGTCTACGCCATGACTCGAGACGAAGCGCTGGCATCAGATACAGTAGTGTCAGGTATACTATAATTCAATAATGTGCCTGCTCGTGTGTTATTTGATTCAGGCGCTTCATATAGTTTTATATCGGCGGACTTTGCCGCCGAGCACAAATTTCCTGTAATATTATTAGATCTCGATCTTAGCGTAAGCACACCTTCGGGCACACCAATTCTTACAAACTTAGCTTGCACCGACGGGATTATTTGTATCGGCGGTCAAAAGATCGGTCTGGATGTGATAGTTCTAGACATGAAGGACTTTGACATCATTCTGGGAATGGATTGGCTCGGGCCGTGCAATGCAACCATAGACTGCGCTGAAAAGAAGGTCACATTCCGCATACCTGGAGTGCCTGAATTCTGCTACTCGTGTGGTGAGGCGTCGCCGACCTGCATGGTGATCTCCGCAATATCTGCTCGACGGATGCTGCATTCCGGGTGCGAAGGCTATCAAGCTTCCGTTCGAGACATGCGACAGGATGGTGCAAACGCGGGTCAGACCGACGTTGTGGCAGAATTCCCAGACGTGTTCCCGGATGAGCTACCCGACATGCCACCCGATCGAGAAATAGAGTTCACCATCGACACATTCCCCGACACGGCCGATCTCGAAGGCTCCGTACAGAATGGCCCCTGCAGAACTGAAGGAACTTAAGGCACAACTACAAGAATTACTCGACAAAGGGTCTATCCGTCCGAGTGTCTCGCCATGGGGTGCGCCCGTGCTATTCGTGAAGAAGAAGGATGGATCGATGCAGCTCTGCATCGACTATCGGGAATTGAACAAAGCCACCGTCCGAAACAAATACCCCCTTCCCCGTATCGACGACTTGTTCGACCAGCTCCAAGGTGCAACGGTGTTTTCGAAGATTGATCTACGATCGGGTTATCACCAACTCAAAGTCAAGCCAGATGACGTGCCGAAGTCTGCCTTCCGCACTCGTTATGGCCACTACGAGTTCTTGGTAATGCCGTTCGGTCTGACAAACGCCCCTGCCGTCTTCATGGATCTAATGAATCGGGTGTTCCGTCCGTTCATTGACAAGTTCGTTGTAGTCTTCATCGACGACATCCTCGTCTACTCGAAGGATCGAGCGTAACATGCAGAGCATCTGCGGACAGTACTCCAAATCCTTCGAGAGAATCAGTTGTACGCGAAGATGAGCAAGTGCGAGTTCTGGCTGAACATCATCTCATTCCTTGGGCACATCATCTCCGTCGCGGGCATCGCAGTCGATCCGAAGAAAGTCGAGGCAGTTGCTGATTGGAAACGGCCCGCATCAGTTAGCGAAATTCGAAGCTTCCTAGGCTTGGCGGGATACTACCGACGCTTCGTGAAGGACTTCGCGAAGATCGCATCGCCGTTGACTCGCCTCACCCAGAAAGGAGTCGCATTCAAGTGGTCAGACGACTGTGAAGCTTCCTTCTAGGAGCTCAAACAACGGCTCGTTTCGGCCCCGATACTTGCTCTTCCTGAAGGGACGGAGGGATTTCAAATCTTCAGCGATGCTTCTGGCCAGGGCTTGGGGTGTGTGCTCATGCAGCGGGATAAGGTGATATCTTTTGCTTCTCGGCAGTTGAAGCCGCACGAGAAGAACTACCCACGCACGACCTAGAACTAGCGGCGATTGTGTTTGCGTTGAAGCTGTGGCGTCACTATCTCTATGGCGTGGCGTGCAGGATTTATACGGACCACAAAAGCCTCAAGTATCTCTTCACCCAGAAAGAATTGAATTTGCGGCAGAGGCGATGGCTCGAGCTGATCAAAGACTATGACTTATCAATCGACTATACGGGCAAGGGAAATGTGGTAGCAGACGCGTTGAGCCGGAAGTACTTAGCTTCGTTATGCATCAACGATCGACTGCTGCGTGACTTGGAAGGAATGGGCATCGAACTCCGAGTTCGTTTCAGAGACGTGAAACTAGCACAACTGCGGGTGGAACCGAGCCTACTGGAGAGGATCAAGTCTGCACAGAAGGATGACCCATACCTGGAGAAGATGCGAAAGCTGATATCGACAGGGAAAGCGTCCGACTTTGCAGAGGACGAGTCGGGAGTGTTGCGCGTGAAGGGACGGCTATGCGTACCGGACGATGTAGAATTTAGAAAGGAGATAATGATGGAGGCGCACTATGCAAAATATTTCTTGCATCCTGGCAGCACCAAGATGTATAAGGACCTCCGCGTTGTCTTTTGATGGCACGACATGAAGAGGGACGTAGCGCTCTTTGTGTCAAAATGTATGGCCTGTCAGTAAGTCAAAGCCGAGCACCAGCGACCAGGCGGGGAGATGCAGAACCTCGCCATTCCAGAGTGGAAGTGGGATCACATCACTATGGACTTCGTTGTTGGCTTGCCGAGGACGCCGGGGAAACGACGCCGTCTGGGTCATCGTCGATCGACTAACCAAGTCAGCGCACTTTATCGCCATCAAAGTTACTTGGAGCGTCGACCGCCTTGTTCAGATATACCTTGATGAAATAGTTCGGCTGCACGGGGTCCCAGTTTCTATCGTCTCTGATCGGGATGGACGGTTCGTAGCGCGCTTCTGGAGTAGTCTTCATTCAGCACTGGGGACCAAGTTGAAGTTCAGTTCAGCTTATCATCCTCAGACTGACGGCCAAACAGAGCGGGTGAACCAAATTCTCGAAGACATGTTACGACTCTGTGCGATCGACTTGAAGTCAAGTTGGGACGTCCATCTACCGCTGGCCGAGTTTGCATACAACAACAGCTATCAGTCCAGCATCCAAATGGCGCCGTATGAAGCTTTGTACGGCCGGAAGTGCAGATCGCCCATTTGCTGGGATGAAGTCGGAGAACGGCAGATACTTGGTCCGGAGCTGGTGGAGCAGACCGTGCTGAAGGTCAAGTTAATACGAGAGAGATTGAAGATAGCACAAAGCCGGCAGAAAAGCTATGCCGACACGCACCGACGCCCCCTCGAGTTCTCGGAAGGCGACCATGTATTCTTGAAAGTTATGCCCATGCGGGGAGTTTTCAGGTTCGGTGCGAAAGGGAAATTGAGCCCAAGATTTGTTGGCCCGTTCGAAATATTGAAGCGAGTCGCCCCGGTAGCTTACCAAATCGTCTTGCCGCCTGCGTTGTCAGAGGTACATGACGTCTTCCACGTATCGCAATTGCGAAAGTACGTGCATGATCCGAGCCATGTTGTGGATTTGGGTAAGCTGGACCTGAAGGCGGACTTGTCATATGTCGAAGAGCCGGTACAAATCTTGGAGCGCAAGGATAAACTTCTCCGTAACCGTACTATTCCCCTCGTCCGCGTCCTCTGGAGGAACCATTCGGTCGAAGAGTCAACGTGGGAGCTTGAGTCAGAAATGAAGGAAAAGTTTCCTTCATTGTTCTCGTAGAGGTAGGTTCTATTTTAAGTTTCGAGGACGAAACTTTTTCTTAGTTGGTTATGGTGTAGTGCCCCGTCCGTACATCGTGCCCCGTACTTGTCCACGGGGTGCGCGAAAAAGGAACACTGTCGCTATCGATTCGGTCGGGACCGATAGGTCGGGATCGACCGAGTCGATCGAACGGGAACGGTTGAATTAAGATCCATTCCTCGTTATGGAATGTCTTCTTCGGAACCAAGTTCCATATTCAGCGGGTTGCGTCTCGAGGATTGACTCTGCGGCTGAGTCGGAAGAGACCTCCCGTTGCTCTGCTTTTCACGCCGCTTGCGTTGGTTTTGGCTTTGTTTTCTGAATGCGCTTTCGTGAATATTTTCGATGGTTTTCATGGCTTGCATTTCAAACTCGCATTTCCTATCGAACTCATTGAATAATGCAATGTTCTAATCGGTTGCTTGTGCGATTTCAGGTAATCGCGTAGGCGACGTCTAGCGCGGCCAACAAGTCCTCTCGCCGAAGTAAACTCAAGGTGAGTGGCTGACCCTTCTCTTCTCGACCCCTTCTTAAGCAAAATCAATAGTGTTGTTGCGGATGAAAGAATGAATGCAAGGGCACGGACACGGTGAAATGATCAAGTTTCAAAGAGAATGTAGGCTAGACCTTAATAACTAAATATTGTCTGAACTCGGTCATTGGACAACTTGTCGACAAGATAAAGTTTTCCCGTAACGGCAACCCAAGGCCATGGGACCGTTTCGGCCAAGAAAGGAAACACGGTGTATAGCTGTGCTGGATGATAGCATGGGTTAAGCGGGGACTTGCAGCGGGGCTCGCTACTTGCGTTGCAAGGGCCCCGGCTAACAAAAGCTATAGAGTCCAGGATGGCTTGTTATGCCAGTGACCAATCACACGTAATATTATACTTGGTATAAAAATGATAACAATTGACAGGAAAGAACATGGTAAGTTTCATAAGGCGCGACGCGGTCCGCCGTGGTAAGTTCCGACGTAAATTACATTATGCTTGTCATTTCTCGCTTGAAATTCATTAGGATGTTAGAAACATTCATGAACTAAGTCATATAAACTCATTCAACCAAATGAGAGCTTGGAACTTAACTTGCCACGCACCAGTACAAAGTGTAATGTACTGATCCTCGCTCTCCACGCAAGTACCCCGAACCACGAAGGGCGTGCCACCTAAAATCTCAAGGCGGCGTGGACACTTTTGAAGCCTCGTCCGTGTAAAGGCTTGTTTCTGAATTCCTTTTGAAGACTCCGCATTCAGTACAAAAGAAGACCAATGGCGGCTCGGCTTCCCTCGATCGCAGGTGGAAATGTGTAATGGTTTTTGCTTGTAAAAAGGGATGTAATGTATGGAACGACTATCTCATCGGCGTTCATTTTGTAAGTCGAGTCATGTTGTAGCCCGCGCGGCAATGAATGTAATGAAGTCAATGTAAATGAAGTTTTATCAATGAAAAAGTCTACTTTTATTTCAAATGTGTCATTCAATTTCTCTGCGTACTCTAACTTGATGTTGTGTTTCGGATAACCTTATGACTATGCCTTGTGCGATCGCAACTTAGGTTCGTACGGCATCACGCCCGGAGGACGACTATCGATTCTACGGAATCAGAGCGTGACACTCAATACCCCCCGGTCGCCACAGGCACCGTACATACCTATAATCACAAACGCCATGGCCATACAGGAAGTAACAATGTGCATAAGCATCCATACCACGACAACGGAGGCGACAACCAGTAAAGAAACCGAGTAGTTTGCAATCATTGCCACAAGGTAGGACACGCGGCTAACGAATGCCTAATAAAAAGTGGAGCATGCTTCGTGTGCAGTCGAGTAGGGCACGTCGCATACAACTGCCCTGTAGGTGGGCCGAACCAACGCCCGCCGCAACAGAGCACCAACAAAACTGAGGCCAAGCACCTCGGGCTCCACAGACCGCACCACAAAATGGCCAAGATCGTCGCCCCAATGCCCAGGACCTTGTCTACGCCATGACCCAGGATGAAGCGTTCGCATCTGACACAGTCGTGACAGGTATACTGCTTTTCAATAACAAAACTGCTCATGTACTATTTGATTCAGGTGCCACGCATAACTTTATATCAGCGAATTTTGTCACCGAGCACACATTTCCTATGACACCGTTAGGTCTCGATCTTAATGTTAACATACCGTCGGGCACGTCACTATTGCAAACTTAGCATGCAGAGACGGAATCATTTGTATTGGAGGTAAAAAGGTTTATCTTGATGCGATAGTTCTAGATATTAAGGACTATGACATCATTCTGGGATTAATGGATTGGCTCGGCCCTTACAACGCCACCATTGACTGCGCAGAAAAGGTCACTTTCTGCATACCTAAAATGATCGAATTCTACTACTCGTGTGGTGAAGCATCGCCGACCTGCACGATGACCTCAGCAATATCTGCTCGAAGGATACTGCATTCCGGATGCGAAGGCTATTTGACGTCCGTTCGAAATATGAGACATGATGGTGCAAATGTGGATCAGACCGACGTTGTGACAGAATTCCCAGACGTATTTTCGGACGAGCTGCCCGGCATGCCACCTTATCGAGAGATTGAGTTCACCATTGTCACATTCCCCGATACCGACCGATCTCTAAAGCTACGTACAGAATGGCTCCTGCAGAGCTTAAGGAACTCAAAATACAGTTGCAAGAGCTGCTCGACAAGGGATTCATACGGCCTAACGTCTCGTCATGGGGAGCGCATGTGTTGTTTGTCAAGAAGAATGACGGGTCAATGCGTCTTTGCATCGACTACCGAGAGTTGAACAAAGCCACCGTCCAGAACAAATATACATTGTCCCGCATAGACGACATGTTCGATAAGTTACAGGGTGCCTCGGTATTTTCTAAAATTGATCTTCGTTCGGGCTACTGTAACTACCTCGATCAGGAATTTCTGATTTTGAAATTTCTTGATTTATAAATTCGTTTCATGAATTTTTAGTGTTCGTTTTGAATCCAAGATCACTATTTTTGAAAATATATATAAATTATATTTGGATTATTTTAAATTTATTTCTAAACCTGATTATTGTTATCTAATTATTATTTATCTTGTGGGCTTATTAAGGATTGGACTTCCTTCTTTCTGGACCTTTATGTATCTTTAGGATTACGCATCTTCATATTTTCCATGGGATAGTGGTTCTTCTTGATAACCAACTCATGTTACCTATCCAACTACTTTTCGGTAACTTACGTACAATAAGGATCTTATATCTGGCCAATTCTTTTCTTGCAATCCGAATGGCAACAATTTTGTAGATGACCACATTTTGTGTATTATATTGCTAATTTAGGTTTCCGAAAAATAGTTATTTAGAGACAAAAGGAGAATATTAGAAATTATAGGTAGTGTGAACTTCGATTTGTGACTGCTTACCAAGTTTAGGCTGTAGACTTTTGCTAGAGTGATTAGATTAGTAAAATGATTTATTTAGCTAACTAATGAGATTAGTTAGTATCTAAAGAGTAGTTATAGTTAGTCATAACTAATTGGTTAGGGTTAGTTACGGTTAGTTGTTAGTATTTCACTATAGGGCCTAGATCTATTACAATTTACAAGCATTGCCACTCTACTGGTGGAGCACTCCACTCTCTTCCTATTAAAATATTGGAGACATTCCCAATATTTTATTACATGAATTCTACACACTCTTCCTACAGCCACTTTGTCCGATCGACCATCGCCGCCATACTCCGGCGTTCGTCGTCCCGATCCCACCCCTCCTCGGCAACTCCAGCCACCACCCTGTCCCGTCCATCTCCAGCGACTCTCCGCCGCTCTCCCCGGGTCTCCATCGCCTCCACTGGACTCGTCGTCCTCCGCCTGGCTGAGCGCGTCCTCCACGTCGCTGCCGAAGTCCAGATCCGTCGATGGAGCCGCCGGAGCCGGCGACCCTGAGCCACGCCTCCGCCCGGGTGCTCCGACCACTTCCCCGACCCCCCACAGTGACTCTCCCTTCTCCGGCTCCTCGAGCCGTCGAGCTGAGCCCTCCGATCTGTAATGCCCCGCTCCGCATCGGTGCATTATGATGAGTCATTGACTCGAAGAGTTGCTCTGACCCGATGAGGTATCGATGTGAATCGATGCAAGTGTTGCGTTGGCCAAAGGTAAGCTTTGAGTCGGTTGGGATCTATGAATCGAATCGATGCAAAGGATAAGTCCCGTCGAGAAAGTGCTGATTTTAGTTGATCTGGTGTGCAGGCTATGCTTTTACGCTGGACGATAAGAGGTCGGCATTTTGCCTTATGCAATGAAGTGTCCGCGAAACCAAATCGAGGCCCTGCAACGGATTGTGGCATGGGCGCGATAGGCCAAATCAATCGAGTAGTTCAAAGGAATGGCTAAGTCCGGGAGTTAGCTATGCGATCGAGTTATGGAAGCGAGACGCTTCAATCGACGAGGCGGCAAGGCGTATCGGCTTAAGGTGGGCGGGTTCTTGACTCTCTCCCTATTCCTTCACGTCTAATAAAATATGTTATGGTATGCGTAAGATGTTATCGAGTTAGCGAGCGTGGCTCGGCGACGAAAGGTCTAAGTATGCGTTGAACACTAAGATAGAACATTGAACAATCGAACAATTGAAGCGACGTGCATCAAGTGCACGAGTCGCGATAGGGCATGATGGTAGAACATTGAAAGACAACATGAGATGTGCATCATGTGCACGGCTCCGAGAATATTGAACTCTAGGCGTAGAACATTGATTATGGTGCTGAGCGTGCCTCTGTGCACTTAAGGTACGAAATGACTGAGTAAATACGGAAGTAGGCTATGCGAATAACATTATGAACGGGACGCGTGATTATGAGTACGAGATGACTAAGCCGTTTGGCGTCGTGCATCAATATGGATGTGTTGGGACATAACGCCGACGGAGCTCCCCATGCGAATGGTGGATTATGTTTATGGCACGGGAAACCGTTTATGGCACGAGAAACCGTTTATGTGCGAGACTATGTTTATGGAATACGAGATCGGTTGGTATGCTATGGATTGTATGATATGGAACGTATTGCATGGTCAATGGATTCGGATGGCCCGTGCACGGTGTTTTCCATAAAGAAATTCTCTTTATTTGTTGTGTATCTGGAAAATTACAACTGTAGGAATCCGATCTAGAAGACGATCGCTTTATCCTTTGGACTATGCGAAGAAGAAAAGCTCTCAAAATCTTGACAGTAGATATCAATGTATCTGTACAATGAATAAAAAAAAGAACTCTATTTATAGAGTCAAAACAGTAACTGAAAAGATAACTACCTCACCACTAGTGCATTTGAAAAGTCACGCAGACTCTAAATACACGCAGGGTTAGTGAGTAGTTACTGGACGTGGCCCGTAACTGTTGGACACATGGCATTAGTGCATGAGTCGTGTGCAAGTTACTGGGCACGCGAGAGAGAGATCGGTGGCATGGCTGCCACGTACTCCAGTTGAAATGAAATCCACGCTGTCTTGCTGAAGGCAAAAAAAAATCCACGCAGTTTCGTTGACGCAGACTCGTTGAAGGCGAAATCCACGCAAGCTTTGAAGAAGAATACTTCAGAATTCACGCAGGCTTTGAGAAGAATAACTCAAAAATCCACGCAAACTTGAGGAAGGAGAAGGTTCAGAATCCACGCAAACCGCCAGCTGTCTTGATTTGGCACGCTTCGTCTGACACAAAATCTCTGACATTGATTATATTGTCAGCCGCATTAAATGAAGATAAGACCCAAAGTCACGCCAACTTGGTGAAGAGTGAGTCTTGCTAAGGAAGATTTCAAAAATCACGCAAAAGACGGCGATGATCTCTCGAATTCTGTGCATACGTAGCATACGAGGAGACGTTTCTCGACTATTGTGTTGTCAGTCATTATGATTCTGACGTATGGCTGAGCTGTCTCTGCGTGACTTCTAAAGGAGATGGCCAGGCAGAACTTAGCGTATCTTTTGTGCTGCTTCTTGGATCACTCTGCGTGACTTGTTCTGATCAACTCAGCGTGACTTTCATTTTTGAGGCCTACAAAACCCCCTTCAAAGTTTTCGAAAAATGATAAAACATTTTCGAAATACTTTGAAATAGAATGATGAAATGAGTTAAAGTCACGCTGAGATGACTCCAAAATTTTTCGGAAGTCGAAAAGACTTCGAAGTTCTTTGAAAACATCCAAATGAACTTATTAAATGTCATAATAACTCTTCGTTCTCCGAGACTGATTGCGTCCAATTTATGGTGGAATATGAACTGTCGACGAGATCTGTTATATAAACAGGGAGTGATTCTCAGTTTTGACTTCATCTCTCGAAAATATGACCCCAAAGGAAGCAGCTGAAGAGGAAGCACGCAAGTTGGGCTTTTGTTCCCATGGTGACCCCACTTTTGGGGGTAAAGAACCCGAACCTGTCGTCATTGAGCTCAAGGACGACGCCACGCAGTTAGCCAAGAACCTCTTGAGCTACTTTGGATTGGATGGCTCGTCTTCTGATGGGCGGAGCCTTATGGAGAAGCGTGAAATGCTCGAGACTCTATTGCATCACCTGGGAGTTAAGAGCGTAGAGGAGTTAGGCATCAAACTTAGCCGCTCTGAAAATAGGGCGTAACTTTCTACGCTTTTGTTGCACTTTTTTTTTGTCTTTTTGTAGGCCATCAGTGCCTGTTTAAAGAATGAAGTACAACTTTTGTGTTTGATCTGCGTGCCTTTTAATGAAGAAGATTAATTAGCACTCTTTGACTGTTTCCAATGTTGCACGGTCTCCCGAAGTACACGTGACACTCATTCCACAATTTACGAGCGCTATTTATGCGGATCTTTTCCAAGAATAGACCTGCACTTGACCCTTTAAATAGATGGATGAACTCCACGCAAACTCATCTTCCCATTCTTCTTCCTCTCTTCTGAGAATGAATTTTCTATGAGAAGGAAATAGGAAAGCCATGTTGTCTGATGTCAAATCTCTGTGCACGCTACCAGACATGGATCTGTCAATCCTTAGCAGCAAACTCAGCGGTAAGTTCAATATACACGCATCGAATTTTTTTGTTTGCTAAGGACAAATTCATCTTCCTGAAATGAACAGAATGCATCTGTCTTTGCTTGGCCAGTTTCTGTTGACTGATTTTTCTTTACTGTTTCTTGCAGAATTTTGGCTGAAAACCTTCTTCAGAACTGGCATTGGTGATATGGATGCTGTGGACAATGTTCTTCTGACATCTACATCAGGGAGCTCATACGCTTTTGACGCGTAAATCAGACAACTCAGAACTCTTCGTGAGATAGAAGGGTCTTCCTTAGATGGTAGGAAGAGCCTTTATACACGAGAGTTGGATGGTGGAGTTAACTCTACTACCGAGAGATTGGGTAGTAGAGTTCCTTTGACGGCAGAACTAGGAATCGTATCCCAATGCTGGATACATTCCTACCTGCTTGAGGTGCCGCCGTTCCTCCACGAGCTGTATTGGCAGCAACACGCCGTCGGGCTGCCATACTCTGTGGTTCTCCTCTCGTCTGAGAGAGAGACCAGAGTTTGATTCCTGCTGATCTGGTCGTGACTGAGACCCAGACAGTCAGGAATTGCAACCAACAACGAACCTGACGGAGAAGGTCCGTCGGAGAAGATCCAAAGAAGAAGATAGATCTCTATTAGGTTATCTTGTGGTGTAGAATGAAAATCCAAGATTTGTAATAGATTTCCATTATGATTTGTAGGAAAGTCTAAGAAAATGTAATAGACTTTTTGTGGTGAAATGGGAATGGAAATGACAATTCTTCTATGCTCAATGATTTATATTTGTGGATGAATTGTGGACATGATAGATAATAAAATCATCTTTTCTGTTTTTAGAGTATATGATATTATCAGAGGTATTATGGACATGATAATATATAGGAACTCGAAAGAAATATAGATTGATTTCTATACAGAGGTCAAAACATGACAAATGAGTAAGCAGATTCGGAATTGATTCAGAGGTTATGAAAACATGATAAATAACGAATCCCCACTTAATGAACTGATAGAAGATTATGAACGGATGAACCGTTAAGAAACGATGAACAGATGAACTGTCGAGTGAATGTAATAAATGAACGGACGAACCGTCAAGTATTAATGAACATGTGAAACGTCGGATGAATATGAGAAATGAATGGATGAACTGAGTATTGGGAAAGAATACGTCCCTTCGAACCTTGTAACCATATGCCTATAAATAGAGCATATATTTGAATAGAAGGATCGCATTTTATCCAAAATGTCTTTTGAAGAGAACATAAAGAAAGCTGAAGTCGCCCTTGAAGCTACTGAAGGTGTTAAAGAACATCCACCTCCGCAGAAGAAGGAAATGGGCGAAAGCTCGTCTACTCCCAAGCCGCCAAAAGATATCCTGGACTTCCTGGTCGAACCAGGAGAAACCAAAGAAGAAGAAGCAATGAGGCTGGCTGCCTGTCAATTCTTGGTGCGGTCAGGAAAAGATGTATTCAATTCTTTTGCTGATTATGTATGTGGTCCTCGTCCCAAATATGAAAGGGATCATAGTGATCTTCCATGATGATGTACTCTTTTTTTTTTCCTTGAGGGATTTGTCTCAAATAAACTCCGTTTAAGGAAACTTTGTTTACGATATATCCTTCCCACTTTATATTTGCCTTTATTCATTGATCTTTTGACTCAGAAATCAGAAAGACTAAATATCATTTTTATAAATATGATATTGAGATAGAAAATTCAGAGGTAATGTGGACATGATTTTCTGGATATCAAATTTGTTGATAAAACGATACAAAGTAGAATACCTATCTCCACTGGGGATAATAGATATCAGAATGATTCTTCGGAAAGAACAATGAAACAGCTAGAGAGTGATGGGAGGACAATCTTGATAGAAATATCAGATGTAGTACTTCTTCAAGAATTTGCCGTTGATGGGCATCATAGTGGCTTTACCATCTAGAGTGAGTTGATAAGCCCCATTAGAAAAGATCTTATTGACAATGAATGGACCTTCCCATTTTGCATCAAACTTGCCCTTATTCATGTGTGTCATAGTCATCGGGCGTCTGACAGTAAGCACAAGTTCTCCTTTCTGAAATGTTCGAATTCTGACTTTCTTGTTAAAAGCCCTTGAAATTCTAGCTTGATAGAATTCAATATTCTGTTGAGCAGATAACCGTTTTTCATCCAGAGCCTCCAATTCTTGAAGTCGAAGACGATCATTATTTTCGGCAGTGAGTTCATTAGCGATTGCTATCCTTAAAGAAGGAATTTGAATCTCTAATGGGAGAACAGCCTCAGATCCGTACACCAGAGAGAAAGGTGTACACTTAGTAGCATTACGGACTGTAGTGCGATAAGCCCACAAGCATTCCCCGAGCTTGTCACTCCAATTACGTTTGTTAGTGGAGACAAACTTCTTTAGGAGTTTGATGATAGTCTTGTTGAAAGCTTCTGCCAATCCGTTAGCTGCTGGATTATATGCGGTAGAAGCAACATTATTGATCCGGTGATCGTCACAGAATCGAGTAAATTTCTGGCTAACGAACTGTGGTCCGTTATCATGAACAATGCGTCGAGGAACACCAAATCTGTAGATGACGTGGTGCTTAATAAAGCTGATGACATTAGACGTCTTAACTTCAGATAAAGGAATAGCTTCGGCCCATTTTGAGAAGTAATCGGTTATTGCGAGAATGAACCGATGACCTTTAGATGATGGAGGATTGATCGGGCCGACAATGTCCATGCCCCAAGCTTCGAAGGGCCATGATGCTGCCGTCGGATGTAGAAATTCCGAAGGTTGATGTATAAAATCCGCATGGATTTGGCAAGCTTTGCATTTCTTGCATATTCAATGGTATCTGATACCATAGTTGGCCAATAATATCCCATCCGTCGAATACGGTCTTGAAGTTTTGGCCCAGGTTGATGCGCTCCACAAATTCCATCATGTGCTTCACGAATAACTTGTTGGGCTTCATCACCGGCAATGCACCGAAGGAGTAAACCATCATAAGCTCGACGATATAAGGTCTTTGTTGTATGATTGTAATAGAATCTGAGTGATCGTCGTCTGATAGATGCTGCCTCACTCGGATCATCCGGAAGAATATCATACAATACAAGATCTAAGAAAGGAAGTCTCCAATCTTTATCTGTATTCTGATTCTCAGTCGAGTTACTGAAGATGAATTCCATGCTGGAATCGAATGAAGATGATATCGATTTACGACTAAATCCAAATCCTCTTGTTGTGTTGACGTCATGAGATGTTGATTCTTCAATGTCAACTGGAAGTCCTAGAGTCAGGTTATTTTCAAGATGAAATAATTCTAGATTACGAACAACGATCATTTGTTGCCGTCTGATTGGGATAGCCAGTACCGGTGCAAGATTAGCAAGGGCATCAGCTTCTGTGTTACATGCTCGCCTAACATGTTCAATGAAGAATTCCTTAAATGATGAGGCCATAGATATGGCCACTCTATGATAAGGAACCAGATCTTGATGGCGAACTTCATAAGTACCCCTGATCTGATTGACAATAAGTTTAGAGTCTCCATACGCCTCCAAATGTTGAATATTCAGATGTTTAGCGAGTTGAAGACCAATAAGCAATGTGTTGTACTCAGCTACATTGTTTGAACACGGCTGATCGAGAGAATAAGCTCTTTGGATGGCAAGACCTTCTGGCGATACAAGAACAATTCCAACTCCAGCAACAATATCGCCATTAGGACCAATTCTTGACGCTCCATCAAAGAATAGACGCCAAATAGGATCTTCTTCAGCAATTTGATTTGAATCTAGGACTTCATCTGGGATTTCATCATAGAGTTTTGAATTTTCTGGAATTGAGTGAGCAGCCAGAAAATCAGCTAGAGCTTGTCCCTTGACTGATTTCTGAGGAATATAGTGCATATCATACTGAGCAAGTAGGATTCCCCAGTTAGCCAATCGAGAATTCAAAACACTGGATTTCTTCATCATGATCCGTATAGGATTGATCCTGGAGATGACATGAATTGTCTGGCCAATGATATAATGACGTGTCTTTTGGACAGCAAACATCAAGGCTAGACATTCTTTTTCAACTGGTGAATATCGAGGTTCAGCTCCGGTCATAGTGCGGCTGAGATAATAAATGGCCTGTTCATGGCCATTTTGATTCTTTTGAGCGAGTAATGCACCCAATGAATGACTCATTGCTCGAGTATAGAGGAGGAACGGTATTCCTGAGACGGGAGATACCAATACTGGAGGGCTCATCAGATATTGTTTTATATCATCGAATGCTTTCTGACATTCATCATTCCAGACAAAAGAGACACCTTTCTTCATAAGTTTGTTGAATGGTCTGCAGCGTCCTGATAAATTAGAGATAAATCTCCTGATATAAGCAATTCTTCCTTGAAATCCTCGTAGCTCTTTTAAGGTGCGTGGAGGACGCATCTCTTGGATGGCTTTGATCTTCTCGGGATCCACGTGTATACCTTTAGAGGTAATGACGAAGTCGAGAAATTTACCACTAGAGACGCCTAAGAAGGACTTAGTAGGATTCATCTTTAATTGATGCTTACGCATTAGATCAAATATAGTCTTCAAATCTTGGATATGATCCTCCTTTTGTCGACTTTTGACTGCAATATCATCAACATAGCATTCGACTGTTTTCCGCAAATGTTCACAGAATATAGTACTCATAGCTCGTTGATAAGTTGCTCCTGCATTCTTGAGACCGAATGGCATAACTGTATAGCAGTATGTACCAATCGGCGTTCTGAAAGAAGTGTGCTTCGTCTTCTGGGAACATTTTGATCTGATTATACCCAGAATACCCGTCCATGAATGACATTCGTTCGAATCCACAGGTATTATCAACCATGACATCAGTGATTGATAGAGGGAATTCGTCTTTAGGACATGCCGCATTGAGATCGCGAAAGTCTATGCATACTCTGATCTTGCCAGTCTTTTTAAGAACAGGAACAATATTAGCCACCCAATCGGGATGTTGTTCCTCTCTAATAAACCCAGATGTAATGAGTTTATTGACTTCAGCTTCAATTGCATCCATGATGTCCGGACGAAATCGTCGCTGTGTTGTTTGACCGGTTTAGCATTCGGCAAGATGTTGAGCTTGTGAGTTGCAATTTGAGGATCAAGCCCCGGCATATCTTCATAACTCCAAGCAAAGACATCGATGTAATCACGAATGAGTTTGATCATGTCTTTCTTATCAGTTTCTGAAAGACTTTCACTGATGAATATTGGTTTGGGAGACCCCTCTTCACCAACATCTATTTGAACAAGTTTATCTTCAGTCGGAGGTTTTTTTGCTCGAAACGGAACTCCCATTGATTATGTAATCTTTGGGCCCACTGTTCTGATTCAGGTGAGATTTCAAACTCTTCTTCGTCTTCATCACTTTCTTCAGAATGGTCAATGGAAACCATGTTAGAAGACAGAAGGTTGCAATAGAAGTCACCGATACTCGTATCGGAATCCCAAGAAGTGGTACTAGAAGAATCAGATCTCTTATCTTCGTCAGACTCAAGATCTTCATGGATAATGTTGATGAAAGGAGTAGGAGCAGTATAACCCAATCCGCATTTCGTCCTTCCATATTTTAAGGAGGAATCCGGACAGGCATTTTTCTTCCTTTTCCATTATTAAGGCCAGTCCTGAAGTCATAACCCATTTTTTGATGATGTCTTTAGATTGCTGACTATAACGACGTAGTTGTAATCTTCCAGTATCATCATTTTTGTCATCATCTTCAAGATCAGAAGGATTTTGAGGCCCTTTGTAGAAGAATATTGGAATGTCTCCTGGCTTTCTGCTAGGAACTAGAAAGTATGAAGATTATACAGGTTCTAGAGATACATCTGTATGAACAGTCTGTACAACTCCTATGGTTATTGTGTTCAAGTCATCTAACAGATGTAAATAACTATGAACATAATTACACACATCAACGTACTGCAAAGGTGGAGACTTTTATTAAATGTAAAAACAGCAATATTTACATTGGGAGAAGGCTGAGCCTTAGAGATTTTAGCCAAGTCAATGACTAAAGGGGGAGAAGAAGAAGAAGCTTTGTTTCGATTAAGATCGATAACAAATGGCTCAGAAGAGGTGAGCTCCCTTGAAGTTTGAGTAGGAAGAGTAGTCCGCCCTCCAACTGGAATTAGCAGAGTATTTTGTGAAGGTACAGGAACTGTAGTACGCCCACTGACAGGAATGATCAGTGTATTCTGAGTAGATGACTGAGGTAATGGAGAGATCCGTCCACTCACTGGAATGAAAAAAGAATCTTCTCCAGAGGGTTTAGGAGATTGTTGCTGAGTAGTTCGACATTTAACAGGGATTATTAAAGTCTCACTTTGTGCATCTTCTTTCTCCATAGCTTGTATGATCCTTGTATATTTTTATACATTCGGGAATCATTGAAATAAGCTTCAACCCCATGGAAGGGATTTATATCAGCAACTTCTTTTTGTACTCTTCCATTGCTATCAATGTACTTAAAACATTGATGAAGAGTAGAGGGCACCACATTATTTTCATGAAGAAAGGGCCTCCCCAGAAGAAGATTATAGGATCCCGCGATCTCGATCACATAGAAAGTGACTTTAGATCTGAAATCACCTATCTGAAGCTTCAGATGAATCTTTCCCAAAGGCTCACTTCGGCTTTGATTGAATCCCAAGATAGTAGTAACCGTCTTGGAGAGTTTGTGAAAAGGGATTTTTAGTTCATCCAACAAACTCTTTGGCATTATGCTTATAGCAGACCCTGGGTCAATGAGAATACGATCTATCTTCATCGTATCAATATAACCAGTGTAGTAGAGAGGTCGATCATGTCGATTATCCTCCAGTAACATGTCGTCTTGTGTAAAGGTGATATTTGGGATAATCTCCAGTACACTGTTGCAATGTAAGCAAGTGGCAGGTTCCGCATCCGACTTCTTCAAATGTGCAAGACAAGAGTCAGCTTGTAGAAGTGCTTCACTTAACGTCTCCCGAGTCTCTTTGGAAAGACGTAGAAGTTCAAAAAGGGACATTCTAGCGGGAGTATTAGCAAGCTAAGCCAAAATGTCGAAGTTGTAAGGCTTCTGAAGTCCAAGAGGAGAAGACTTCTTGATTGGCTTATCAAACCGAGCCTGTTGTTTGTCTTTCTCCAGAGCCATAGGCTTGGGAGGAACAGGTTCAGTAGATGGTTCTTCCTCGGGAGGAACATTAGGAGCATCTTTAGCATCTGAAGGGATATCAGTAGGATCTTCAGGATTTTTAGAATAATCCTTTAGGTAAGGTTTCCCCGTTCGAGTAGCACTAACAAGTGCTTCTTCTTTGTCTTTTGGCTCTGTGTCAGAGGTAGACCCAAGAGAAGTCATATGACATGACTTGATCTTTCCAGCCTTCTTGGATTTTTGAGAAGAAATCTTTTGAGGAGAAGGCGATTCAAAATCTGCCACTAGATCAGGATGGATCCACATGATTTCTCCTGTTTCCAAAGTGATTGGCACTAATCCTTCAGACTGTGGAGGAGGAGATTCACTATGTCAAGAGCTGCCTTGGGAATAGGAATAATCCCACTTTCAAGGAGTTGAGGAGGGAAATTTCCAAATTGCATAGAGACGACGTTGGAGGTGACGGTCTTCTCTTTTGGAGTAAGAGAGATAGCTCCAGATTTAATCATTTCTTGGATCTTTCCTTTCAATACATAACATGTACGAATTGTATGACCCAGCATTCTGTAATATGGACAGTATTTAGGATGATCTGTCTTACCAGCTTCATCAGGTTTCTTGATCTCTGGTAATTGTATTTTATTACCTTTCAGCAGACATTCAAAGATACCAAGGACATCGTCGTCATCAAAAGAATATTCTTCTCTGGGGCGAGGTGTTCTTGATTGTTGAGTTGTAGAGGCAGGAGTTTGAACATTCGATGCATCTTTGCTCTGAAGATTAACTTCTAGAGTTTCTTTTCCTTTGCGAGCATTATTTTTATTGTTAGCCCCTTGTCCTATTTCTTTAGGAGTCATCTGCACTCCTAAACCTTTGAAGGTTTCAGCACTGATTTCTGCAGCTTTAGCACTGACTATGAAGGAAGGCCAATCTTGAAATTGAGTGGACCCTGTCCACATACTGATGATTGGCAACAAGTTTGATTTGCACGTGTCAATGGTGACAGCATCAGGAGTTCCAAGAGGCATCTTCAGAGCTTCTCTTCGAAACCGTTCAATGTATTCCTCTGTAGATTTATTATTTTTCTGCTTGATTCTAATAAGAGCAGACATAGTCATGTCATTAAGCCCTTCATAGAACCTTTCAAGAAACATCTGTTTGAAACCAGCAAATGAGGTAATACTCCCATCTGGGAGACTTCTATACCATTCATAAGCCGTTCCCTTGAGACATCCAATAAATACCCGAGTAAGGAAGGCATCACTTGGTTGTAGTTGATCAGTCATCACTTCAAAGTGATTGATAAACTGACTTGGAGAAGTGGTTTTATCATAGAATGAGATAATAGGAGGCTTGTATTTAGGAGGATATGATACTTGCTTCCATTCTATCGGATAAGGCTGCTTGATGCCTAACCTTTGTAAACCATCCTTCTGTTTGAATGCCTCGAATTGAGTTTTGAGATTTTTCAATTCTTCAGAGACAACTCCCGAAGATTGTGGAGTTGTGGCTTGTAGAGAATAGTTAGGAGGAGGAACAGCATTGTAAGCACTACCCCCAGCTCCAGAGAGACTAGGATTTGGTTGAACAGGTCCAGGAGTATTGGATTGTACTGCTGGAGGAACTTGTATTGGACTTATATCAGTATCAACTGGTATGGCATCTGATACAGTCTGTCGATTTTGCAACTGAGCTGTCATGAGTTCATACATTGACTTCATTGTGCCAGTCATAGACTTCATTTGCTGTTCCAAAGAAGCAATTCTTTGATCTTGAGGAGTCAGGGAAGAAGAGGGTTCATCAGTATTCCCATCAACCATGTAAGTCGTGACTGTATGAGGGATTATTGATGAACTAGTAGATGTTGTATGCTCTGAATCATTGCTTCGTGTATCAAAGTCAACTATAGGAGAATTACCCCCAGTAGGAAGAGGTGGGAAGTTAGATTCTCCAAGAAATTCAGAGTCAATTTCAGGGATCAAAATTCTTTGACTAGAAGCCAGGACTCTTGCTCTGGTGTTTTTATATACTCCATCTGGACTATCAACTCTACCCCCGGTGTCCCGAGAAGTCATGTTGACAGAGGCAAACAAAGGCTCATCTTCATCAGGCATAGGTTCATACTGAATCCTATTAAGACAGACTGTCGTTTATTTTGACATCTGCATTGCATTGTGACTCTTGGCTGGAAGTCACATTCAGCATGATCACCATGGTCTTGAACTGTTGATTTACAT
Source organism: Iris pallida (assembly GCA_029216955.1). Classification (NCBI taxonomy): domain Eukaryota; kingdom Viridiplantae; phylum Streptophyta; class Magnoliopsida; order Asparagales; family Iridaceae; genus Iris; species Iris pallida. Next base: position 15,329,883 of record JANAVB010024000.1, on the reverse strand, counting down.
CTGCACTGAATTATGACTCTTGGATAGAAGTCACATTCAGCATGTTCCTTTGATATAGAATTACTCCTTCTCTTCTGTTGAAGATATTCCCGTAAATCTGTTTGTGAAGATTGAGGAATATACTTCCTGTTCTTGGGTCTTGATGGCTCTTGATTATACAAAGAGTGATTAATGTGAGCCACATAATTTCTTGCATACTCTGCATCTGGATCTTTTATCTTCATATCCAATTGGTATGGTTTCTTAACACCAGAAGTGCTGAGTTTTGTTCTTAAATCAGTGGAAGGTAACATATTAATTTTGGAAACATGGAGTTTTCCTTCCATTGATCTGGATATTTGCAGAGAAGGAAGAGTTAAACCACTCCCTTGATTAGGAGTTGGTAACAGACCCTCTTTAATGGACAGATTCTGTGTCCAATTTGAAGAAATCAAAGAAGAAGACATTAAGGAATGTTCTTCTTAGACTCATTCAGATGTTGAGACATAGAATGTCCAGAAGGAAGAGTAGTCAAAAGACCATCTCCTTTCCTTTGACTAACAAAAGTATCAGTCAAAGCTGTTCCTGGAGTAAAAACTACAGGAGGAGAAGAAACAACTAAAGAGTTGTTCCTTTTCGAAGGGACTTTGTGTGGAAAACCACCCCCAGTTCTAGTAGAACTCGGTGAAGAAGAAGAGATAACTAAGGAGTTATTCTTCTCTGATGAAATACACGCTGAAACAGACTTGGTTAAAGAACCAGAGCTGTTAGCGTGACTTTTGATTTTAGAATTACACACTGGAACAGATTTGGCTAAGGAGCCAATACTGTCAGCGTGACTTTTGAATGTGGGATTGCACACTGGAATAGATTTGGCTAAGGAGCCAGTACTATCAGCGTGACTTTTAGAGTTGAATTTGCACACTGGAACAGATTTGGCTAAAGAGCCAGTACTGTCAGCGTGACTTTTAGAATTGAATTTGCACACTGGAACAGATTCGGCTAAAGAGCCAGTACTGTCAGCGTGACTTTTAGAATTGAATTTGCACGCTGGAACAGATTCGGCTAAGGAGCCAGTACTGTCAACGTGACTTTTAGTTACTGTCATCTTCGAGCGCACAAGAGTGTGCGTGCTTGCAGTGGAGTTCTTGCCAGTGTTAGGAGTAGACACTGTGGCAGAGACTTCACCATTGACTGCCAACTGATTCTTAGGGACATAGACAGAGTGTCCCTTTGACTTGGCAGTGATAATGGAGGCTGGAATGGGCTTGCCACCCTTAGCCCGCTGCATTTCTTCATAGGCGAGTTGATCGAATTGATCGTCATCACCTTCTTCGTCGAGCCGATAGACGAAGTGTCGCATTGAGTTGTTACCATCTCAGATGAGGAGATGGTTTTCCCCAGCAGAGTCGCCAATTTGTTTTCCATAAAGAAATTCTCTTTATTTGTTGTGTACCTGGGAAAATTACAACTGTAGGAATCCGATCTAGAAGACGATCGCTTTATCCCTTGGACTATGCGAAGAAAAGCTCTCAAAATCTTGACAGTAGATATCAATGTATCTGTACAATGAATAAAAAAAGAACTCTATTTATAGAGTCAAAACAGTAACTGAAAAGATAACTACCTCACCACTAGTGCATTTGAAAAGTCACGCAGACTCTAAATACACGCAGGGTTAGTGAGTAGTTACTGGACGTGGCCCGTAACTGTTGGACACATGGCATTAGTGCATGAGTCGTGTGCAAGTTACTGGGCACGCGAGAGAGAGATCGGTGGCATGGCTGCCACGTACTAGTTGAAATAAAATCCACGCTGTCTTGCTGAAGGCAAAAAAAAATCCACGCAGTTTCGTTGACGCAGACTCGTTGAAGGCGAAATCCACGCAAGCTTTGAAGAAGAATACTTCAGAATTCACGCAGGCTTTGAGAAGAATAACTCAAAATCCACGCAAACTTGAGGAAGGAGAAGGTTCAGAATCCACGCAAACCGCCAGCTGTCTTGATTTGGCACGCTTCGTCTGACACAAAATCTCTGACATTGATTATATTGTCAGCCGCATTAAATGAAGATAAGACCCAAAGTCACGCCAACTTGGTGAAGAGTGAGTCTTGCTAAGGAAGATTTCGAAAATCACGCAAAAGACGGCGATGATCTCTCGAATTCTGTGCATACGTAGCATACGAGGAGACGTTTCTCGACTGTTGTGTTGTCAGTCATTATGATTCTGACGTATGGCTGAGCTGTCTCTGCGTGACTTCTAAAGGAGATGGCCAGGCAGAACTTAGCGTATCTTTTTGCTGCTTCTTGGATCACTCTGCGTGACTTGTTCTGATCAACTAAGCGTGACTTTCATTTTTGAGGCCTACACACGGGTGCGGCTTCCCTCGAACGGTTACGCCGGGGCGCCGGGACCGTTCGGCCTAGGAGGGAATTATGTGTGGTATTTATGGTGCACAACAGGAGGATTGCGACCGTCCAGTGCTGTGATAAGCTATGATATCCGTAAGTTTGGGATCCTTGGATACTGGGCTAGCAACCCGTATCGAAGCGATTGTAGGCTT